>JARLTB010000107.1:21982500-22485000 GCA_030141615.1 Unio pictorum
TCCGTCAAGTTAAGCATGCATATGTTCATCTACATTATTAATGTCGAATTAGCCCAATATGCTAAATACGTAGGATTGAAAGACTAAATTGTTTTCATACAATACAGAGGAGTTGGAATTAGGAAGAGCAATTTTTAAATAGTGCATGGGATTAATAGTTTTTTCCATGAGACTTCCACATGACTATACACTTTATTGTTGTGCACAGTGAACCGTCCTCCATATTCGCCGAATTGACTGATAGCCATTGAAATATAAACACTTATGGAAAATAAAATGTTTAAAATTAGGAAACTTAGAACACGTCACCGTTCGATAATGCTTTCAAAAAATACATAGTACGACCGGGAAGTCAAATATTTGATTGATTCGTTACACTGTGTCACACAGTACCTGGATTAACAGACTTGACGTGTTGTCTATTTTAGGCATACATTTTGACACATCTTCTTCTTCAATGGATTACTTGGGGCAGGGAAGGGACGCTGAGGAGGTAAGAGACCCCTGTCAATTACAGCAATTGTGATGGAACTATCTCATGGTGTTTTCGTTAGTGTCAAAGTCAGCAATTTTAACCATCACCTTTGAAATTCCGCATTCTCACAAACTTTTCTTGAATAAATAAAATACGAAAAGTCGATAGAAACAACATTTTTAAGATATCCATTAAAGTGTTCTTTAAACAACTAACGTACACAAAATATCACTGTGATCCGCATGTTGAATACAACAGACGTGATAACGATCGATTACAAATCCGAGCAAAAAATACTCGTTGAGTGGCATAGTTTGCTGTTTATCATCAGTGGCGATTATACAACTGCTATAAGCGAAGGAAAAATTGAACTACCACACAATTACATATTTGAATAACCGGAAAAATCTACAGGCATTATCATTAATAGTGTAATGGACATCTAACAGCACCGCACTAACGGACAAAACAAAAAATGTCCAACACGTGAAATTTACTTGCTGCTTTATTTCTAGGCATTTCAAGTGCACAGTTGTTGTCAACTTTATAATTCTTAAAATCTAATGACTCATATAAGTTTCTTATAATAAACAAAGGAGCACACATTTATGATAGTCTAATGCATCCGTGCTTGGTGTTTCTTGCTCACAATCTTATACTTTTTCTTATCAATAGATTGGTATTTTGTGTCACGTTCAAAACAACCTTTTCCAGAAAACTAATATAAAGAATTTGTCTTATCCGAAATTATCATTCTTATATTTGGATTATTCCTAGAATGGCTTTTGTTAAAAAAATAGGAATGGAAGTTTTTCAAAAGTATTCCATGACATCATAAAGTCACATTAATGCTTTATATAATTACGTCTGCTTTTAATCATCGGCTAACTTAGTTTGACAAATATCTTAACAACACCGACTACTCATTTTCAAACAAATACTAGAATATAAGAATTATATAATCAGAGACGTAAACGCAGATGTAAAACGGATATGGAAATGAAAATAGCGCATGCGCCAGGTTTGTCGCTATACACAAATTCATTTAACGAGATAAAGAATATTGCAAGAATTATGTACGGGATATAGAATACTGCCTGACATAAATTTTTGTAAGATTACTTTGAATCTAAAATAATTTTGTTTGTTTGTGGCAAATTTTAATGGGTGTTCAGTTGTAGTGACCAATAGTTTTCATTGCGTCCAGTTCGGTTTCGACTCAACTGATACCATCTAGAGAGACATGATAAAATGTCCGGTCTATTTACCGTAGTTCTGCATTCTAACTTTTGAATTGATAGCCAAGTTAACTGGTCGGTTCTTAGTCAGTTAACCAAAACCTATACTACATATCAGATGGCTCTCCTTTCATGCTAGTGTTAACATATGACTTTAATAGTGCAAGTAACATAAAAAGAAAGAATCGTGATCTCGCGGAGTTAATAACACCGAGTTACGACGAGGCCCTACGAGAATTTGACGTTGATAATACAGTATGGGGTCTTATAAATTTAATGCCAGCTATTTATAGTTCGTGGTTTGTTTACCTATTCACTTCTAATTTACAGTTAGAGGTATGTATGTTGTATACACGTGTATGTATGTGTTGTTTTGTATTGTATGTATGAAAATGGATTTTAAACGTAACTGTACATGTTTTAGTCATAACGCTACGATGTCTGTAGTCATATATAGTATCATGCCGCAGACATGTAGCATCATGTTCCACCCAGTAACATTATTCTGACAATTAAGAGGCTAACCAGTCCAAACCCCTTAATGTTCAGCGCCATGCGAGGCAACTGTTTGTACCTTTATTCATTAGTCTTTGGTATGACTCGGCCGGGGTTCTAACGCGCTATCTCTTGCATCAGAAGCTAACCAGTAGACCACCGGAGCGGTAGAGGTTTATGAGAATTATAACAAGCTATATAAGGAAATATGCGGGATATCTTTGGTTCGATCCCCGGCCGAGTCATACCAAAGACTTTAAAAATGGTACTAATAGCTGCATCGCTTGGTGCTCAGCATTAAGATGTTAGTGTTAGGACTGGTCGACCTGGTATCAGGATAATGTGACTGGGTGGGACATGATGCAACATCATGTCTGCGGCATGATGCTGGAGTACTAGACATCACCATAAACTGTCACACTGCAGATATCGTAGCGATATGACTGAAAAACTTTTCAAGGTACCTTACAACAAATATATATATATATATATATATATATATATATATATATATATATATATATATATATATATTCTTTCAAGGATGGAGTCTTAGAATCAACTAAACGTGATGGCGCACTTGAACAGAAACTTCTTCATGAGTTTGAAAACCATTCGTACTCATCTGTCCCAGCGGGATTGTGTAAAAAACAGGATTATTCGGCTGTGTCGGAGGAATCTGGAATACAACTACCAGTTCCATTTATGAAGAACACAGAAGCCTTCATACCCCGTAACAAAAGAGAGAGGAAATTAAACAGAAGATTTAGAATAATCACTTCTGTTATCGTGGTATTTCTTTTAGGCTGTTTTATCGCAGTTGCCTTCTGTTTTTTCATCAAAGGTAAATAAAGTACTTCATCGCTGAATTAAAAAAATACAATCGAGATAACAAAGAGTAAAGCAATGTGACAATGTTAATTTTATTCGAAGCTGAGCTAGTTGTGAAAGTGATATACATTTTCAATGTCAGCAATTTAACTTGTTTCTAACGTAGGCTAAATTTCCGAAAAAATTCGTATACTTCTTTCGTTTTAAATTATCTTAACATACTTATTACAGGAAATATACCTTATATATGTTTTATTTTTTGTTCTGTATTCGGTTTACATATCAAGCTGAGTCCTATATTTATGTTAATCATCATCTGTGAAGTTCTTCGACAAAAAGCCATGCAAAATAAATTTTCCAAGACTGATTAGGAAATATGGAAATGGACGGCTTCATCACTTAGTTTTATCATATCGTTTAAATCCTCACAACTCAAGTTTTTGAAACTTTTAGCCCAGATGAGCATAATGCATTAATATTATATCTTACTTGAATATGATGCATGTTCTCTATATCATGCAAGTTTTCTATTTCATGCACGTTCTCTGAATCATGCACATTCTTTAATTCATGCACGTTCTCTATATCATGCACATTCTCTTTATATTTCAAAGATCATTCATGCTGCTCTTAAACATAAAGGTGGGAGAATAAAGGAACTATTTAGCTCGATGTAGGTACTATTTTATGTCTTAGAAATGTCTTTACGATATTCATATGTCTGTATGTGTTGCTAAGTTTCTTGAACTAAAAGAAAGGAAAAACATCAAACTTAAAAATTAAAAGTCTAGGTGAATTATCCCTCGGTAAAAACAAAGTAAATTTGTTAAGGTTTGATTTGATAAATGTTTTACATTATGCGTGCAGAATATGTTGAATTCCATGTAAACTGTCGCCGATTAGCGGTTTTAATTCGCAAAAAATACGAGGTAGTTCTGATTGAATCATATTCGAGAGGCAGAACGGTGATATTGGCCTTTATCTGATAAAATGTTTATAAATGTGTGATGTAATCTTATCCATCAGTATAGCCTTCCTAGAGTTAACAGACTGTTAAGTTTATGGCGTTTTCACGTTTGGATGGGATTCGCTCATCACGAAAAGAATCACACTGACACAGACACTTTCAGACAGAAAGACACACACACACACACACACACACACACACACACACACACTATATGTGTGGTGGAGCAGTACATGAAACTCTAACTAAACAAAATGACTAAGAACATCAAAATGTCTGAAACCAAATCATCCAACATTTTATGATACAAAACGACAAAACGTAGACAATAGATCATTAGTAAATCCAGTTAGACGCGAACATAGGTTTTATCAGGGTTATGTAAGTAATACAACAAATTGAAAACTGAAGAAAGAAGAATACTAATCTGAAACACAGTCAGAATTCAAATGAGAATCCGGGGGCCCCGAGTGGCCGAGTGGTCTAAAGCACTTTTCGTTACGTATCACTGTCATCTCACTTCTGTCTGCGTGGGTTCGAGTCTAGGATTTGGCCAATGATATGTGAGAAAGCTTGCCAGTAGGTTCTCGTGGTCCAGTGGTTATTTTCTGCGGGTTTACCCGGGTTCTTCCTCCCCCATTATTACTGGCCGCCATGAATAGCATATCGTGCGCTGAAAAATGGCGTTAAACCCTACAAAAACAACAGCAAGAAATGAGGATCCTCATCCACTGACCTCTCATTGCTAAGATCCTCAGAAATTAGATTCGGCATCGAAAGACAGTGTTATGATATCCTAAATACAGGTATCCACAAAATGTGGTCAGCGATAGATTACTAGAACTGCATCAAATGCACCCATTTCATCAAAATGCAACTGATCTGTTAACATTACTGTCCTGATTTTAGCATGCTTCCTATGTCTGTATTTTGTATTCATTTGCTTTATTTGAGACAAGCCTCGCTAACGCATGCGTGCTACATGCCAGTGGAGACCACATTAAAACCTATCAAACTCTATTGCATCCAAATATTGCATCTACCTGCAGAATGAGTTTTCAGACATGAAATTGACACAGAAGAGATCACTATATTCACCAAACGTTGGTAATTAATAGTATCAAATACTTTCAGTGCCTGGCACCTATTGCCCTTTGTGCATATATATTATAGATAGCAGGCATTACACAAACTTATTTCACTTATAAACCATTTTTATCTATTCTTCATTTTCAGCCATCTGATAACATTACTTTTATTTTGTTACATTTGTTTTTGTTCAAAATTGCCACACAATTGGCAGGAATAAGGCGATGCTAATTCATTATATTATAAAGAAACACCCTTACATTTCCTAAGAGTATATCAAGTGTTGCTGAAAAACGACAGCGGATGACCACAATATGTCATGTAATACGATCAGTATATAGACAAAGGCAACGTCATGCAGATTTTTGAATGATCTAATGAGCCCTGTGTTATTCGTATCATACAAAGGCTTTTTATCGTAAGTCGGTTTCAATTGCCTCCACCCATTTTTGGTCGCCTCCACATGCACTGTGGATGATTGGAACATTATCAACATAACATGCTTCAGATCATAACTAGGGCTTTAAATGACAGTATACATTGTTCACAAGTGCTGATAGTTTTCAATGGTAACGATAGACATTGCACTAGCGAAGCTTAGAGCGTATGTCCTTATTATCCATACTAAGAAAAACGGTTGACCTGACAGTCTATTTTCCCTTGTTAATGAACATTAATGATTCGTGTCTCTAAGAAAGAGTTTAAAATCGAATTGAAAGAAATATCATGTAAAAGGTCTGGTGATCAATACATTATGTTAGTTAATTGTCATACTCTAATCCTATCTCCAAGGCCAACAATTCAAATGGGTGTGACACGCATGTATGTATGTATGTATGTATGTATGTATGTATGTATGTATGTATGTATGTATGTATGTATGTATGTATGTATGTATGTATGTATGTATGTATGTATGTATGTATGTATGTATGTATGTGTGTGTGTGTGTCGCGTAGAAAGGTAGGTAGGTAGCTAACAAATGAGGATGTTAGGCATTTAATGTTTTCTTCATTGTAGTTCAATGTCCGAATGGATATACAAAATACGAGAGCGAGAAGTGTGGAAGATTCTGTTACCGTTACGAGTCCAATCAGTGCCAATCCTGGTTTGACGCCAGAAAAACCTGTCAAAATGAAGGAGGCGATCTTATGATTCCTTCAGAGTGTTCCTATCCATTCTTCAGAGAGCAGGCTTCGCTCAACAAAGGTAAGAATCTCTCTCTCTCTCTCTCTCTCTCTCTCTCTCTCTCTCTCTCTCTCTCTCTCATGTTTAATTTTCGTGGTTTGTATTGATTTTGGTTCAGAATGACTAAGCAATCTTCCAACAACAAACAAAAGCATAACATAATAAATCGCTACACGCATAATCCAGACAATGTTCTGTATTGCTGATATAAATGTCCCAACAATTTTGTTTGTACCTGAATGATGATATTCAGGCCTGCCTCCATATAAACAGATACATAAAATAAAACTATAGACAGCATGCTATAAGAGGTACTTATTGCTGCTAAATTTATTTTCAGGAAGTTGCTCACATTTTTGGATAGGGGTCCGAACTGAGACACCAGGCTCTAACTATTTGACGGTAAAGGGAGATGTCATACCACAAGACAGCAGCTTTTCCTACTGGTCATCTGGTCAACCTGACGGTTTAGGAGGAGAGAGTTGTCTGGAAATGAGAAGTTATTTTAATGACTACTTGATGAACGATTACTACTGTGAAGTTAAAGAAGGCTTTATTTGTCAATCTGTTCTTAAATAACATTTTATATTAAAACCACAGTACGATAGTACATGAACTAATTATACATACATTGGTATCACCTACTAACGTTTTTAATCCAGTATCCCCGCAGTTAATAAGTTGGGAATAACTTATGACATATCATAAATGACCCTTAACTCAACCGACTGTCGAGAAATTATCATAGTATAATACCGGAACACGTGTATTATTCAAATAGTTTATGCACAGGTTCAAAATTCTAATGGCAAGAAAAATCAAACAGATTGACGAGAATACACATGCTGTGTGTCCAGAACTAGGGAAGTATATAGCAAGTAGTTCCGATGATTTATCAAAACAATGTATACTGTAGTTAAAATGTATACGGTAAAAGTATAATCAGGGCAGCAGTAAGATTAGGAAAGCTATCTAATCTGCCTTGCATGTGTGACGTCCAACGTTCACTCTAAGCGAATGGTAGATGTGCGCGCACTGCTCGCTGCACTGCGCAAGCATTACGGTGACAAGCACAATTTAACGTTGGAATGAGCAAAAATTGACAATTCAGCTGCGCGGGGATGCCTGAGAAGCTGCGCGCGCGCGCACGCGCACAGCTTAGGGGGAACGTTGGTGACGTCAGCGAAACATATTAAAGACTTTGCGACTCGTGGAATCCACATATACTAACACGATCGAGATGATAATGTTTTCCAGATTGACATTATGTAACAATGACGTCATAATCTGAAGCGGAATTATTTTGCGTATTGTGCTTTTTCACTTTTTCTGATATTGGTTTTACTAAAAGCAACATCTTCTAATTATAGCTATGAAAGTATATGCATGTAGAAATTCATAGATCGTCGATTCTGGTTCAGAATGTGAGTTAATCTTCCATTGAGGTATTTATTGACAATACAGTTTTACGGCTATCACGTATCTTTAGCAGCGTAATGTCTCTTTCGCTGTTGACACGTACATCTACTCACTCCGCGTATGTCATATCTGTAGTTTTATCTATGTCAAAAAACGTAATATTTGCTTTCTACTGTCTCATTTGTTCTATATAAGTCATAGTCACCTTTATGGGTGATAAGTAGTAGAAAAGAGTGTAGAGCAACAAGCTTTGTAAAATTCAGCAAATAATTTATTTCGTAGAAAAGACAGCAAAAACATTTTTTTTTTAAAACGGACGGTATTGGAAATTAAATCCAAAATAATCATAGAATTACAGACAAGTTAAAGTATTTCTAATAATGTTTTATTATAGTAGTATATAATTAAATAAAACCTTAAATAAAAA
This sequence comes from Unio pictorum, assembly GCA_030141615.1. Lineage (NCBI taxonomy): Eukaryota > Metazoa > Mollusca > Bivalvia > Unionida > Unionidae > Unio > Unio pictorum. The sequence goes on from JARLTB010000107.1 coordinate 21,990,630, forward strand.
AAAACAACAAACTAGCTGTGCAAATGAAATATACATAACATCGAATGCAGACAGTATTTTTCTCTAGCACGGAGGTGTAAATCCCTTGAAGAAACGTTCCATAATTTTCAAAGCTTGTGGCGATGTTTACAGATATGTTTCATGCACTAAAACAAGCAAACATCTTTAAACGTGTCAGTCTTTACTCCATTGATATTAGGTATATAATATGAGTTGATTACATGACTAACATCAAACTCAAGACGAGTGGATACAAAACGCTAGAAACGGCGGAGCAAATAACATTGTCGTATTCCGTCTAATTCCGTCGATGGTTACAAATTAGAAATTCCACCGAACCTGTGCGAATTACAGGGACCTTGATTTTTTGAATGAACATGGTTAAGTTTAATTCAAAAGTAAGAAGTAATAATAAAAAAGGATCATCTCTGATCAGTCATCAACAACGTTGCTAGTCAGAAACATTGGACATTGTCATCTATCTATCATACTACATGAATAAACGAGTACTGGTTATTAGACGTTTTGACCAGCGACAGCATGGGCACACGCTTGGCCAGCACTTACCAAACTCGTATAACTAATGAATAATTAAGAAACTGTATCATTCAGCCAAAATTATACACAAAATCTAAATCTGCAAGGTGGAAGGCAGTTGTTAAAAGAACACTGGACACATATTCGACACTTATTCACACGCAGTCAAACGATATTAGCAGGAATCAGTCACCATTAGCACGTCATTTCAGTAGAATTTCTCAATTGGTTTCGTATATTCGAGGTTACAAATATTTTTTCTTTGTGTTATTGTGTATTCAAAATCAAATGGGATATATATCTTGTTATTTTAAACAAGATCAGAGATAGTGTATGGTTTTAAACTCGTCGCTAACGAACGTAATCGAATCCGTCAGATAGAAAACTGACAAGGACGCTAAAAAAAGTTTCAATCGTGCCTTTAAAACAGAAATGAAAATTCTTCTATTTATGTTTCTATCACTGAAAATCCTGACACCAGTCAGTGTTGTAGAACGTTTTGAAATATATATAGAAATGTTGTATACATCAGCATAATCTCATGTACGTGCTATGATTTCTTGTGGAAGCTTATAATCATCACATCATCAGATAACGTCCTTCAGAAAACGTGATGCCTTAAAAGGAAGCGGCGGCCATGTTTGATTTATTGCTTGGAACGTCCAAGAAAAGGAAAGCATTTTAAAGACAGGAGAATAGGTTCACGTTGGAAATTAAAGCAAGTTTGGAAAGGCATTCATCCAATTTCGATTTTTGCATCGCAGCTTCTCAATTCATTGCTTTAGGTAGACGTATAAGTCACGAACAGAGTGATAAACATTACACTTCATCCCTTACTCAACAAATAAAACTCAAAATTAACCACTACAATCGATGCGGTTGTGGCGAACACCGTATTATGGTGTATTGTGTCACTGGAGCAACAATTGTATCATTGAGATTGCAACATGAAAATAAACAAATGTAGACCATTTAACTTAGCAGTTGTATATATTATCTTTTTCCAATATCTCTTTCAAATTTATCCAGATTTATAATAAATAGGTAGCCTCGCAAAGGGCACGCACAATCCTCCATTCATTACACCATTTTGGATCCGTTGCAAACCATTGTTTTCTTAAAGTATCGAGTGACTCTTTTAAGACTAGAATCATCGAGCTACGAAGTTTATGTAACATTACCTAGAGACAGTTTAATTGATGAGTTTCCCAGTGACAGCATTATGGTGATTCACAGTCAAATTACCTAACGAAATGCACTTTGATCAGAATGCTCAATGGGTTGTGGCTGTGGTAGAAACATTGATCCCACTCAAGTCGTGAATATTAGCTCAGATGAAACCATCTTGGTAGTACAAATACTACCATCCACTTTCTCAACGTCAAAAATTGTACTTTTCAAATACCAAAGTCTATTCATCACGTTTGCTTCGTGTCTGTTTGCCAGTGGTTGGAAACACAAACTTAGCGCCGTAGTGGAGAGACCCGAGGAACAATTACTGATTCTTTTAGCATTATCACTACCATAACAAATTGATATAAGTAACCATATTGATGATTGTGTATTCTACTATGGTCAAGTACAATGTGGTTTGAAAACACTGTATATAAGAAACTCTAACAACAGTTTGATAATTTTGACCATTAAAATAAATAAGTGTTATTCATGACAAATAGGCAAACTATGCAACTAGGCAGTACAATAGACAGGTTATTCTGTTTTTAAAACACATACATGACATTGCTATATCAGTGACCATTTATTTGGGGGCGGGGCGGCTGAATGGCGAGTGCTGGAGGTGGAAGGCATGAGATTTTTTAAATAAAGAAACGATTATGTTATGTGACTTGCTTTTCAATGCATCAGTTAAAAAGATACACATACTTTTCATGTAAAGTTTAATACACTAATATGATATAAAAACAAAAGAAAATCATGGTAATACACTGATATGATATAAAAACAATAGAATATCATGGTAATACTTGTATCAAATATAGCAATAACTTACCCAGACCTAAAATCTAGCACCGTTGTGTGATTATAACGACCAATGAATATGCAGAACCTATGGATAAATGCATTGAATATTTTTCAATGGTAAAATTATGCTCTCTAACTGGTTGAGTACGGTAATGACGTCGATTAAAAATGGGATAGCAGGAGGGGAGTGCTCATTGAATCAATTGCATTTGTATTAGCATGTCAGTTATTGCATATCTATTAGCTGACCTTCTTTCTAGAGAACCATTCGATATAAGAGAAGACAGGAAGAGAATTTAGGTTTAGCATTGTCTGATCTGCTAGGATATATAACACATTCCATTTTTCAACATTGATTCAATTTGAGAATTTGCTCGACAAAGTAACCGCTTAAGTGGTTAGAGCGCTCGTCTTGGATGTAGGGGGTCACGAGATTGAATCACTACCGAGTCATATCAAATACTTGTAATAATGGCACTAGCTGCTGCCTCGCTTGACGATTACTATGGAACGCCAAATCGTTCAAAATTGATGAACTGGAGCAATCGTAGGGTGAGCTGGAGCAATCGTAGGGTGAGCTTTTAGCGATCGTAGGGTGAGCTGGAGCGATCGTGGGGTGAACTGGAGCAATGGTAGGATGAGTTTGGAGCGATCGTAGGGTGAGCTGGAGCAATTTTAGTGTGAGCTTGGAGCGATCGCGGGGTGAACTTGAGTAATCGTAGGGTGAACTTAGAGCGATCGTAGGGTAAGCTTGGAACAATCGTAGGGTGAACTGGAGCAATCGTAGGGTGAGCTTATATATAGATAATTAAACAAAATAAGAACATACTGCCACTTGGATTGACATAAACTTTAAAATAAATAAGGTTAGAAGGTTCAAATCGTCATAATTTTACAATAAGTCTAGCAATGAATCAAACAGTGAAATAAAACTTGAAAAAAAATTTATTCTTGTTAATGTAAACCTGGATGTTTTTAGGATGCCTATTAGTTTAAATTCTTCTTGCATTCCCCACGATGTGAAATCAAAGGATTGAGAATACTGATGGTGGATGAGTTTAAGTGAGACTAAGTTATATCATTCTGATTTTAAATATAGTCTGATGGTAGAGTCTAAATTGCATACATTTTAATGGCAGAGACCAAGTTACATACATTCTTAAGGAATAACACAACTCGAGAGATACTGCTATTTACAGACATTTAATCATCAATATCCTGGTCTAAATAATCTTTGTAATATATTTATTAAATTTTCTTATCTGAATACGTCATCAAAGAATCTGTATTAACAGTTTAAACACTAGAGGAGAAATTAATGTTATGCTATTATTCAAAGTATTAATACAAGTGAAATGATATTCAAGTGGGACACCTACTTGCAGGTCTAAGTATTTACTCGTCAGAGCGCCGTCAGCCTTTTTTGTCAATCCAGAATAAGCACCTCGGATGTATGTAGCAGAATGATTTCGACATTTTTGGGGAAAACAATTATTAAAACAGCACATTGTGACATTCATATTGGATTGGTTTGAACAATGATGGTTTGAGAAAAGTCACAAACTAACTTGAATGTCCTTTATATCTAGAGTTTCCCATTAGTACCTACTTAAGATCTAATCACTTTTACCTTGGCCGTACTGCAACCTACAATGAATGTAAATTTAATTTATATATATATATATATATATATATATATATATATATATATATATATATATATATATATATATATATATATATATATAAATGCTCACCCTACGATCGCTCCAAGCTCACCCTACGATTGCTCCAATTCACCCTACGATCACTCCAAGCTCACCCTACGATTACTCTAGTTCACCCTACGATCGCTCCAAGCTCACCCTACGATCGCTCCAAGTTCATCCTACGATTGCTCAAGTTAACCCCACGATCGCTACAAGCTCACCCTACAATTGCTCCAGCTCACCCTACGATCGCTCCAAGCTCAACCTACGATTGCTCCAGCTCATCCATTTTGAACGATTTGGTGTGCCATAGATTACCGTACTAAAAGGTTAGCGTTATTTCTGGTCGGCCTGTTGTCAGGATAATGTGACTGGGTGGTACATGATGCTTCATGTCTGCATGATATTATTTGTGTTATGTGGGTAGTTCTGTTGGATGCGATTAACGTAGTCATAGTCCAATTGTTCATCATATATATATATATATATATATATATATATATATATATATATATATATATATATATATATATATATATATATATACTGGTGTTATCAATGCAAGAAACCAAGGCTTATATATATTATATTATATTATATTATATTATATTATATTATATTATATTATATTATATTGTATTGTATTGTATTGTATTGTATTGTATTGTATTGTATTGTATTGTAGTGTAGTGTAGTGTAGTGTAGTGTAGTGTAGTGTAGTGTAGTGTAGTACAGTACAGTACAGTACAGTACAGTACAGTACAGTACAGTACAGTACAGTACAGTATGTGTTCCATGTTATTGTCATTTTCACTATTGCATTCTGAGCAAAAATTACATTGCATTCTCATTTCAGTATTGTTATCTGAACAATAGACACATAAATTCATATATATTCCAATATCGCATGATGAATTGATAAATTAATGAGTTGATAGATTGATGACTAAATGAGTATTATATTGATTAGTGCAGAAATCACATGCATTGGTCACCTCTCATGTTTAATAAGACGTTGTTTATATTGGGGGTGTAGATCATGTATTTTATTTGTTAATCGGTGATAGGACATTAGTCACATTTTGTTTAAAATTCCATTTGTTAAATTCATCTTTGAGGTTTCTTGTTGATTTACTTGTTATTGACACTTCCATGTTAAGAACTTTATAATTTTCCTTATCTTTTTGTTTATAATGGTGTCAGATGTGTTCACATTTAACTTGCGTTTATAATAGACATCTTATTAACGCAGTTGGTTTCGATGTCTTTACTAATCAGAACTGAATAATCTTTAAACTGAACTACTCCTCAGGTCCGGAACGTTCAATCTTTTCAATAAAATTAACTCAGTAAATATCCAAAATCAGACTTTTTATTTAGACCTAAGAATAATTTGGTCTGGAGAGATTGAACTGTATTGCCATACAATTTTTTCAATTTCATCCTTATACTCTATTGTAAATTATGAACTCAAGGCTCCTCAACCTTTTACAATGTTAAGTCATGTCTTGAAGTCCAAACAATAGTCCTTTGAAAGGACGTCAAGAAAATATTGTATCTCTTTTTTAACTTTAAAGTGCTGAAACCGCCTATGATATTCTTAAATGACAAGATTTTCAATTTAGCTGTTGTGGTACACATATTAACACATGTTGACTTAGCACCATTTCCAGAAATGGACAAAATAGATATTAGTGCAAGTCTTTTAATGAAAAACCATGTCATGAAGATCATCTATTTTAGAGATTTCTGACAACACGATTTTGAAACCAATCAAGGCAGTCTTGCTGGATTTTTTACATTTAGGATTTGGTGAAAATCTCATCATAATAATAAATCCAATCAGGGATAGTAGTGACAACACCATTTATAAGAACCACTGTGGCATCCATAGTAGATGAATGGCATACATCATTTTGATTTAGAACCAGCTAGGTGTCATAAAAAGTCAATTGGTGAAAACCACTGGTGGATATATCCATGTATTTACAGAGGATTAGAAATAATATTTTTTAAGACAGGACTTTCCATTCATAATGAGTTGCAATAACAAGATTTTTTAAGATGGCTGCTGGAGTGGACATATTAGACAACAGATTATCACCATTCTTGTTTAAAGTCTTCTGGTGAGAAAATGACTTTTCTTTTTAAGTAGAGTTGTTACAAGATTTCAAGATGGTATGATTTGATGTAAGGTTGGACAAGTTTTTCAGAGAAAACCTGATGTTGAAATGACTATCCATTATCAAGATGGTGGCTATATTGAAGGTCAGCTGCGAATCAAGATGCTTTCCATCACAATTTAACAGAAGTTTGTTTTGCAAATTTGAGAAAGAATTCATTTAAAGCTTTTTATTTTTCTATTTCTAGTAACAATGCCTAAACAAGGTGGCAGATTGGCATCATAACAATAAATTGAAAATCCATGACACTCTTTGTCAAATCTGGTCCAATTCTATTAACCTGTTTGAGAAGAAATTGTTATTTGTAGTACTGGTTGCCATATTGGATTGTGGATTGAAATTATTTGTACAAATTTTAAAGCCCTTTTGCCATGATGCTTTCTTTCAAGTGTATTCAAATTCTGTTTAGAAGATTTGATAAACTGTTTCAAGATTTTTCTTTTCTGATGATACAAAATTTAAAGGATTTCAAGCCAGATGATGATTTCTGTCAAATGGGTACAATTATGTTGTGTGGGTTTGAAGAAGGTGTTTATATTCTCAGTAACAGTGGAAATATTTTAAGAAAAAATCATTTACAAAAAAAGAAGTTTCTATGTCAAGATGGTGTCAAATCAGGTAAAATTACGTTTTGTGGTTTTGAAAATAAGTCATTTAAAGGTTTTTCTGTTTCTTTTAATAACATAAATCTACTAAAAATAGATAATTTGTAAAAATGAATGCACTTCATACCAAACTACATTCTTTAAAATCTGGTTACGGTTATAGAAAACTCCATTATTTAAAAGCTTTTCTGTTTCTTTTAATAGCAGGAATATACTGAAGATAGATCATTTGTAAAAATGAATATACTTCATACCAAACTACATTCTTCAAGATCTGTGGTTATGGTTTTGGAAAATTCCATTATTTAAATTTTTCTAGTTTTAGTAACAGTGATCATATTTGTAAAATTTAATTTGTAAAATTCTGAAAGGTCCTGATGTCTGGATGCTTTGTTAAAATTTAGTCAAATTATATTAAGCATTGTTTCAAATGAAGTCATTTATATGTTTACCATTTTTAAAAACATTTGCCATATTTGAAATGTATTCTAAATCATATTACAGATTGGCATACTTTTTATTTTACAAAGTTAACAGGTATGTTTTGCAAGGATGCATTGTGCCAAGTGTGGTTAAACTGGTTCAGATATAATTAATATCAAACACGATGATGCAAACAGGCATTCTGTTTGACTACTAATGATGCAAATAGGCATTCTGTTTGACTACTAATGATGCAAATAGGCATTCTGTTTGACTACTAATGATGCAAATAGGCATTCTGTTTTTACTATTAAATATGCAAACAGGCATTCTAACTGGCTATTTAAGATGCCAATGTGCATTCCAGTTTGCTATTCTGTACCCCAAACACTTATTTGTAGGGCCCTGTCAATTTTAAGGACCTCTCTGGCATGTATTAGTGGCATAGATCCAAAACATTGAATTAAGAAAGTTAATGCAGAATGTGGCAAAGCAGCTGGTATGTGTCAGTCAATGGAACATGTGCTTCACAGCATTCTGAAACCAATTTAATCAGCGTAAAGCACCCACTACATGGGCGTACGTGATTTGTTTACCAAATAGTTCCTAAAGCACGACTGGGCACACCTCTCATGCAAGTGAGTGCATTATGAGAGCACGTTAGTGCAATATCATAAATTATTGCATACTTCTGACAATGTAAAGTTAACAGACACAAATGAGCATATAAAACATTTTATTTTATGTCCTTCAATGATGATATTTCCAATTCTTGTTAAGATCTGGTTTATTAAACAATACATGGGATCCAGTGAAGGCACTTTTAAAGTGGGTCCCCATTAATGGATGCAATTTAAAATTGCTTATCAGTTTAATATAAACTGGCATACATTTTTTTAAAAACTGCTTTCCCTGGGTACTTTGTTCTTGGAACAACCCTAAGAAATGGAATTAAATTTAGATATCTTTTCTCTAACCGCTTTTGTCATAGCAGTAACACAAATTACATGGTTTGAACACACAACATATATATAATGTCACCAACTTTTATTGGCAATAATGCAAGAAACTATAAATTTATTACAGTTTTGTAGCAACAAAAATTTGCAGATATCTAATGGTGTTTAAGTTCAAAACACGCACATCAGAGTCATATGTATCAATTTCAAAGTACCCTGTTGAGAGGATGAGTTTTACTGCTTTTTGTAAAACAGAAAGATCTGTTATATTCATCAGTATCTTTCTGAGTTCTGCTAGCTGGATCAATTCTTCTCCATTTGGAGCTTGCTCTGAACTACAGATGTTGCTGGTAACAAAATTATTCTCCTTTATATTAGCTTCTTTTGTGTCTTTGATCTTTTCTTCATTTGGATTTTGTTTCATATGAAGATCTTTCACAACAGTCTTAGTGGCTGAAATGTCTCCATCATCTGACAAAATGTTCTTCAATTCATCCATTAATATTTGCAGAGGACTCTTGGAAGAAACTGGGTTTAAACTTTTGTTGGTACTGCATGTACTGGCAGTTGGACTAATATCAAGGTCCATATCCAAGTCACTTCCATTACTTTGCCCCCCAAAGTCATCATCTGACTCTGAGGAACTGTCACTTGAGAGGAAAAGATCCTCCATGAGTTCTACTGAGGTAACTTTTGACAGATGCTTCACATTATCGTACCATGTTTTGGCCATTGAACCATCCACCGCTGACACAAGGGAACCAGATATGTGTTCTGACTTAGCTTTCTTAGTTTCAGATTGTATGATTCTATTTGAAATGTTTTCCTTATCATTTTCTCCTTTAGATGATGGCTTTGATGATGAATGCTCACATTCAGTACTTGATTTTGTTTTCACAACAAGGTCTTTTACAGCAGTCTTATTTTGACTTTTGACATCAACTATGCTATTACCTGTACTTGTTGACTTTGCCTCTTTGGATTTTGTGATTGGATCTGGTGATTGTGTCAGTGGTTGAATCCAATTTTGTGTCTTTTTTCTGGTGTCACTAATATTTGAGGACTCTTTCTCAGAGACACTTTTGGTAGATGACGATTTTCGCTGTGAAAAGATAACAGTGGCTGTAATGTCATCTTCATCATCAGAAGAAATGTCTTCCAATTCGTCCATCAACTTTTGCAGAGCACTCTTGCGATAAATCTGGTTAGAAGTTTTGCTTTGGTGGGAAAGAAAGATGCATTTATCATCTTGTTTTCTCCTTTCCGATGTTTTACTTGATGTTTTAGCAATGACGTCTTGCTTGCCATCTTTGACCTCCTTCACTTCTTTGTTGTCTTCCTTGACCTCCTTATGTCCTTTTCTGTCATCCTTGACATCCTTTCTGTCATTATTTATTTCCATTTTGTCTTGTTTTACTTCTTTTTTGTCATTTTTTACCTCAATTTTTTTTATTGATTCATTTTTGTCATTTTGTACCTTTCTTTTGCCATCCTTTTCCTCGTTTGTGTCATTTTTTACTTGATAGTCATCTTTGACATCTTTTTTATCATCCTTGACATCTTTTTTGATCTCTTTTTTGTCATTCATTAGCTCTTTTTTGTCATCACTGACTTCTCTTTTGTTATCCTTAGCCTCTTTTTTTTCATCCTTCATCAAGTTAGATTCTTTCTTTTTCTCCTTATTATTCTTGCTTGACTTCTGTTTGCTGGTATCCATTTTGTGACAATCTTTTCCATCCTTATATTCACTGTGTGATTCATCCTTATTTTCACTGCCCTTGCACTTTACTTTATCTTTGTTTTCTTTTTCTTCATACTGCTGCTTATCTTCACTCCTGAATCTCTCAGATGACATAGAAGAGCTTCTTCTGGCCTTTTTTTGCTTGTTCTCACTGGGTATAGGATAATCTGATGGCCTCTTTTGGGAAGGCAAAGGAGATGGATTAGACACCATTCTGGAAGAACTGTTTGACCGTCTAGATGAAACAGCATCATGGTCCTTGCTGTTGTTGTCTATCCCTTCTTGTTTAACAGAGGATTTCAATGATGCACTATTGCTAGTCTTTTCATTGTCAGAAAAATTCAGCATTTGTTTTGACACATTTTCCTGTCAAAAGAAATGAAAGATGATTTAGAATACATTTTAAATGATTTATAAATACATTGTATTTATAAATATTGCAGATTATTTTTTAAATTTAACTGATACAGTACAATATCATTGCTTCAAACATGGTCTCTGCTAGAACACTGATAGGGTGGGGGAAGGGATGTGCTTTAAGTTTAAAAAAGCAGAAATAAAAACTTTCAGTTTTTGTGTATGTGTATGTGTGAGGGGTGGGGGGATAAACTGTTCTAAATCCACATTAAAGTTTACACAAAATACAATAAACTATTAAGATACTTAAATTCTATAAATATTTTTATAAATTAAAAATAAATCACACAAAGACAAGTTCATATATACTAGTTTATATACTGTAGTTATTAAAACTGATATCCCTAGGGAGAAGCAATTTTAAAGGAGGGGTCTGTGTGCATTAATTACCATATATCACTGTTTGACTGAACACCTTGGCAAATTAAGTTGGTTTTATATTGCTAACAATCATTAAATTACTTATGTACAATCATTAAATTACTTATGTACAATCATTAAATTACTTATGTACAATCATTAAATTACTTTTGTACAATCATTAAATTACTTATGTACTGTTTAGATTATTTGGACATACCATAGTAAATATGTAAAGATCTATAGGCCTTCACAAGGTAAGAAATATTTGTGGCAAAAGGGAGGGGTGCATTTATTTAAATGGGGGGGGGGGCTCATATTGGAATAACTGCAGTACAGATCTATAAACTTTGACACTGTAAGAATGTTTTGTGGCAGTTTGGGGTGGTCTATAATCCTTGACAAGGTAATAATTTTTTGGGGCAGTAGGAAAGGAGCATTTATTTAAAGGGGTGCTTTTATTAGAATAACTACAGTATGGATCTATAATCCTCGACACGGTAAGAATTTTTTGTGGCAGATGGGTGGGAGTCATTTTATGAAAGGGGGACTTAATATTAGAATAACTACTGCAATCATCATGCCTTCTTATAATCATACACATACTGAGCTTCATATGTTAATTTCAATTTGCTTAAAACTGGAAACTTAAAATTTTAAGCATTGACCCTGAAGGCACTACTCCATATCTGGTACATGAACATCTCCTAAGGATGATGCCAAAGAAGGATAAGGGTAATGTTGTATAAAGGAAAGGACCGATGAATGGATAGATGGAAACATTAATACTGTGTATCCCCAATTTTTTAAAACAATGATATGTATATTTGTATGAAAATTATTTTCATTTTTCACCCAAAAACACTACAAGGATTAATACTTATTCTGTGATAATTCTGAATTTTCATTTTTTAAATTTTCCGTATGCATTTGGTATCTTGCAATATACATTTGTATGAAGGATACGAGTATTTAAAAAATTAAATGAAATAATATGAGAGATAAAATAAAATTTAATAATGATATACATTTTAAACAAATAGTACTACAATACCAAACTTGGAAACAACACATAAAGTGTAAAAAAAAATTAACAATATATACCAAAAAGTGTGTGATTTGGAATTTTGACATAGTTTTAACAATTTTTCTGTCATTGCTACGATGTCTGCAGTGTTGCATTATATTGTGATGTCTAACACCAGTGCATCATGCCTCTGCCATGTATCATAATGTCCCACCCAAACACATTATCCAGCTTGCACCTAGTGAGGCAGGCCACACAAATATTTGAAAGATTTTACAGTAATACCCATATCATATTCATGTTCGAGCTGCCTTTGTATTCCAAAAAGCATAACTGAATAATATTTCTCACAAATTGCTCAAATCATATATTTTGTACATCATTAATCAACAAATGAAATGAACAATTTGATTGGTTGTTAGACAGCAACTTTTGATTTCTGGCTGATTAATCAATTTAAATTTAACAGCATTACATATCATACTATAGGACAACCAGAAGGTTTTGTTGTAAGACCAAATAAGTGGCAACTCATTGTTTTAAATTAAAAATTATAGTCCTACCCTGATGATTCAGTTATATCTTATCTGGTTGGAACAAAATAACTGAAGGACCAGAAAAAAAATCATGGACTTTGGATGGGGGATATCTTTACTTATGCACATACTGGAAGTGGTAATAAAACGCAGGACTGCTGAAAGCAAGTGTTACAACTTTCCTATTATACCTTTGACGTCAAAGGCTGCTTCTGTTTCTTAGGAGACTCAGTTTTTGTAGGTGGCCGACATAAATCTGCAGACTGGGTTTCTCCAGGGGGCAGCACAAGCACCTACAATGGAAAATCAACAAAATATAACAAGTATTCTGAGAGAAACCTGGTCTCTCATTTGTGAACAGCATTATGCTGAAGCAAGAAACAGGAGATCCTTAAATTTCAGGTTCAAGCTTCAGGCATTTAGTTATATTACTTTTTAAGTTGAAAACAGCAACTGATGTAGAGAAATATTTGTATTTAACAATCTTAAATATAAAACCATGCTGGACTTTTACAGGGTTAGTTCATTAATCCCTGGCACCTTGTTGACACATCAGGAGGTAGTAGCCTACTTCTAAGCTTTGTATGCTCAAGGTCACTTAACAGACACTAAAGTTAGTGGTTTTAGAGAAAGGTAGACAAATGTAGTTCTTATTAGCCTCAGATCAAAGGCACAGCAGTTTGAACTTCAAACAGACAGGTGAATCTTTGCAAAAACGTAGGATAAGATGGGCATTTGGAATAAAAAGTGCCAAATGCAATACAAAAATGCTGGTCCTGTTACCCCCCCCCCCCCAAACAGAAAAACCTTTTGTCCTCATGCTCATGCATGCATGAAATAGCCAATGAAATCAATGTTTCTAACACAACTAAGCATTAGATTAACCAGAAATCTCTTGGAAATCAATGTATTAGGATGTATTAAGAAACAGATCCCAAGATGAATTTCCTATTCATATTTCCAGCGAAAATGACAATAACCTCCAGGGGTTAAATCACAAGAGTATGTGAACACCAACATTTGAAATGTGCGCAAATCAACAACAAAATAAATGGATACTGTTTTATCCATTAATTATCAGATTTGGTGTCTAATCATATTCATGCCTGTGACTTTTACAAATAATCAGAGTACATATAGTTAGATGTAAATATATAACTAATCACATTAAAAGTTCAGAAGGTATTTCATAAATAGGCCGGTTATTTGCCCCAAAATGTACAAATTTTCAAACATGTACCTTAATTGATCTGAAAATACAACCAAAAAAAAAAATAAGAAGACTGAAATACGATATCATATGTATGTGCTCATGGCATCAGGATTGACTATGATTAAATGTACTAAAAACACTTTTACTTTCATTTGGTCCAAATTTTTGTCATATATCAATAGAATATGTGTGTGTGTGTATGTTTGGATTTTTAACATAGCCTTAACAATTTTAGTAATATCATTGATGTCTGCAGTGTGGCAGTTTATAGTAATGTATAGCACTGGGGAATCATGCTACAGACATGTGACATCATGTCCCATTCAGTCACATTATCCTGTCACTAGGTTTACCAGTCCTAACACACTAACCTTTAAATGCTGAGTGCCGAGTTAGGTAGCTGCTAGTACCTTTTATTTTTACATTGTCTTTGGTATTACTTGGCCTGGGTTTAAACCGGTAACCTTCCACACCCATTTGTATTACGTTATTTATAGACTAAAAATATATTGATGAAGCATGATGTCCCCACCCAGTCACATTACACCAGGCCGACCAGACCTAACTTGGACTGTCAACGGGTACCCGGGTACTCAACCGTAGCGAAAAACCCGGGTATTGAAGCCTTAGTGAGTACCCGTTCACAAAAATAAGTTGTCGACAACATTATCAAAATATCATATATCATCAGCAGCACACTGATCTGAGTAGTCCGAGTTTCCTCTGACCCTTGCCACCCCATTTTTTATATTTGAACATTCATATTGGGGTGTAGGATCAGAGCGCATTTCTTATCAAAAAATTGGAATTCGCCGACACCATTTGATGTCGGCATGAGTAGCAGCTTACATGCCGGCCCAGCAAACTTTAACGATCTTTCATCGAGATATACCAGCATGAAATCGATAGGAATATGATTTATTTTCTCAAAAATCGTGAGCATAGCATTTGTTATGCCTTTAATCTGCTGACAGACGAGACGAAAGTACATCATTCCTGAAATTTTTCCCGGATCTGGCTATTTACATTCCTAGTCACGTGACTACAAAAATCTCGCAACCTAGGTCATACGTCACGTGATATCGACAATAAGCAAATTTCCAAAAGTTGTTGTACATATCATTTGGACATATTATATAGTAGCCACATAAATAAATATAGTATGTTCTCTCCTCACTAAGCCATACAGATGCTATAAATAGAATTCGAGGGGAAAGTAGAACAAGGTTTGCTATAAATAGAACATGTTACTGTTAGAAAGTACAAGTCCACGGACAAGCGTACTCGTATATTGTAGTTATGTAAAGCGGTCTTTTCTAAAATACGGTCTGTGGGATTACTGGAATGTTAATATAAACGAGATTTTTGGAAGGTGGACCGAAAAAGCGTAAACCATATACGTTTACGCGTAACGCGTAATTTAGTGGGAAGAAAAATTTATTGCTCAAGGGTTGTACATGTCTTTCATGTTCTAACGAGTACCCGGGTACCCGTTAAACGGCGCAACCGTTTAAACTACCCGGGTAGTTTTCCATGGTTTTTGACGGCCCTAGACCTAACACTAATCTCTTAATGCTGAGCGCCAAGCGAGGCAGCTGTTTGTACCATTTTTGTAAGTCTTTGGTATGACTCAGCCAAAGATTGAACCCATGACCTCCTACTCCCACAGTGGACTCTCTAACCACTTAGGCCACCGGAGTGGTTTATATCTAGATTGATGTTTTTTAGATTCCGACATAAAAGAAGGGATTTTTAGACAGGGTTCATATGGATCAGGAGAACTAAAATTCTGAGACTTTTCAATGACTTTTCAATGACCAGTTTTCAGTTTTCAAGGACTACTATTAGTATCAAGCATTCTACTTCCAGTTACTAATTTAAAAATGAAATGATGACTATCAAGACCATCTTAGTAAGGCAGTCAAAGTTTTTTGTATGTTATACCAGTTTTCAGTAAAACAGTCAATTTTTTCTGTAAGTTTTACCAGTTTTCAGCAAGGTAGTCATTTGTTTTGTAAATTAGACCAATTTTCAGTAAGGCAGTGAATTTGTTATGTAAGTTACCAAACCAATTTTGAGTAAGGCAGTCAATTTGTTATGTAAGTTACCAAACCAATTTTCAGTAAGGCAGTCAGTTTGTTATGTAAGTTATACCAGTTTACAGTAAGGTAGCCAATTTGTTTTGTAAGTTATGCCAATTTTCAGTAAAGCAGTCAATTTGTTCTGTAACTTTGAAAAGTTTTCAGTAAGGTAGTAAAAACATTTTAATGTAAGTTATACCAGTTTTCAGCAAGGTAGTAAAAGCATTTTAATGTAAGTTATACCAGTTTTCAGTAAGGTAGTAAAAACATTTTAATGTAAGTTATACCAGTTTTCAGTAAGGTAGTAAAAACATTTTAATGTAAGTTATACCAATTTTCAGTAAGATGTAATAAAGTAACATGTACTGCTATTGTCAAGCTGAAAAAGTCGTATATTCCAGACATGTGATTCAAGACAGTGACTGTAAACATTTTATTAAACCTTGTAAAGTGTATTGCAACTTTAATTACCCTCAGTCAGTCTGACAAACTGTAATTCCAAACTCTTGATTTCCTGTCATGTGACATAATCAAATTAGCACATGATGTCCACATCATGTGATTGTTCCAATCAATGACTGATTAATTCCTGTTGACTATAATAAGCATGTGAAAAATATCAAACTAGATCAACCTAAATTAAATTACTCAACATCAACATTTTCCATCATATTTTATATTTAAGCAACATCTCTATAATTCAGCGACCTTCAATAACCTTCGTGAAATAAAATCAAGGACTTGCAATAAGGTGTACATTCTTAATGACTTTCTGTTATCCTTAATGACCTTGTGAACTTTATAGGAAATAACCAGTATTGTCGACAAAGTATATATGAATTTGCCAAATATTCTTTTCATCAGCACATGAATATTCTTCTCCAGCATCAAATAAAAATATTTACAGGTAAACTTAATCTTACTTACTCCTCCGGCATTGATAAGCTTTTCCTTAAATTCATCTGTTGGCTTTTGGAAGGTCAATTTTTCAAACCGAACAGAACTGACTGGCTCATACACCTGCATAAAGAGATCATAGTTGAACGTGATCTTCCGTGGCTTTGTTTTGCATTTGAAGAAGATTTCAATTGGCAGATCAAAGCCAGCATATCCCACCTCAGACACATAGTAGGGAGGTACCTTCACCACTGGAAAAAAATGAATGAAAAACTAGTTAAGAGTTTAAAATTACATCTGAAAAAATTGAGTTATTTTGATCTATATAGATACGTTTATGCACAGTTTTTATTATTGGATTAAAAGCTGCTTATCAAACACAAAATATTGATAGGGTATACAAAATGATATTTTCTTATTATTTTATTTTTATTTGTACTAACTTTGTAGCTTCTCAAACAAGAGTACGACAAATTACACATGGTATGCCTATCTGACCTTTCCCCTACCAATGTCTCTAACAGCATGGAATTGACTATTGTATGATAAGAGACAGACCTGACCAGAGTTTCATTAGATAGTCTATTGGTTTTAGAAGTAAAAAATTGTACTTGCATCATTCTTCCTTTCGACATTGCCCTTACAGCAGGGAGAATCACTGATTATGCAAGACACTGTCAAGTCAAGGTAAATGAAAAAAATAAAGATTTACTAAAATATCTTCATTGCTTTAACATGTATATATATAACGCTATTTTTTCGGCACAAGACAGGCTAAAAATGTCTGCCAGTATAATTGGTGTAGGAAGAACCCTGGAAAACCCCGGAAAGAACGACCTACTTACGAGAAGCAACTGACAAGCTTTCTCACATACCTACATTGGCCGGACCCGAGTCTCGAACTCTGACAGACAAAGGTGAGATGGTAATGATCTGTAACTGTCAGCGCTTTAGAACATGTATTGTAAAGTTTGATAACATGTATTTCAAACATTTTGAAGTTTTATTCAAGACCGATACAGTGACAGTAACAATTATATTCAACTACAAAGTTTGTAAATTACTCTTAGATCGTAATTACCTCAGTTCATCATCACAAAACCTGCAGTTCCAAACCCTATGGAGCTCAATGGATTTTTTCTATCTCTTAACTAGATGTAATTCTTGGATATTTTCCATTTCACACCACTCAAATAAAAAAAGTGTCTAATAAAGATAATTGTTCCACTTCCTGCTTTACGCCCCAAAAATCTGAATATT
Organism: Unio pictorum; assembly: GCA_030141615.1. Classification (NCBI taxonomy): domain Eukaryota; kingdom Metazoa; phylum Mollusca; class Bivalvia; order Unionida; family Unionidae; genus Unio; species Unio pictorum. The sequence goes on from JARLTB010000107.1 coordinate 22,008,561, forward strand.
TATTTTTTATTATTCTTACGTCTGAGAGCATTATTTACTTTTTGTAATACATGTTGGATACCATTTATTGATAACTCGACGATCTTCGATATGATCATACAAACATTTTGCATGAACAAATATGAGCAATTTATAGTGAAGAACTCCTGTAAAGTTTATCTAGTTCACTGACTAACTCCACTAGTTCTAATATAAATCCAGACCCAATTCAACATGGACAAACCAGTAACCGGATTTTACTGCGACAATCACGTTTCCATATATTTTGCTTCTATTCATTAATACTGTATCTTAAGGGTCATTTTCTTACGGTCAAATCGTAAGGGATGGCATGTCTGGAGCCACGGAGATGATGTTAAGCAAAACTAGAATGTGAATTTGTAATTTATTTAATTGAATACAAACCTCTACGAGGATTAGAAAAGGTACGATGCAGATGAAACACCACCTTCTCCACAAAGTGAGAGATGTCGCAATCTTCATGTCCCCTGACATATACTGTCCAATCATGTGTGAAGCCCTCCTTTGTTGGTTTGGCTCTCAGGCTTGCCCTGTGGGCAATTTCAATCTTTACTTCAACACACGGCACTATATCTGAAAAATGTTTTTTAAAAAAGTAAAACTAAACATTCTCACAAACAGTGCTGTGCATACTTTTGGGTGTAGCTATATACATCCAAGTCAATAACTGATACAACGATGTGCAAAATAGTGGTAGTTACCCTCCTTATCAAATACTACCATCACGCAAAATCAGTATCAAAATGGTCTAACTCTGAAACCATACGTCACCTGTACAAACCACTCCGATCATACACCTGTTTCTCAAAACTTCTAAATTCCATCTTACAAGCTAATTTTGGGCGGCCCATAACATCCAATAATGAAAGCATCGATGCCTTACGTCAATTTTCACTGGTACAGATGGTGATCATTAATTTCATGAGAAAAGCTAATCGATAGTACATGTAAAACCTGAACATCTGTGGGTCATTGCTACTAAATATCTTTGGTGTGTGTGTGTGTGTGTGTGCGTGTGTGTGTGTGTGATTATTTTTTTAACGAAGCATTAACAATGTTATAGTCATATCACTACGATGTCTGCATTGTGACGAGTGTATTAAGAAAATAATTTTTACAAGAAAATCAAGAGATTCCTTATTAAATTTATGAGTTTCACAATGGGCCACTAACCACCATTATCGACCATGAGTTATATATCAAGGTTTCATTTACCAATTTTGATTGTTATTTTCTTCAGTTAGGATCAATTCGTTTGTTATTTTCAAGAAAAAAAGTGATATTGGTGTACGACTCTTCATTACATTTGAGTTTGTGCATTTTTATTGAAGGACGGTGGGTTTTTTTAATAAGCAAAGTGGATTTAAAAATAAATATCCAAATACCACAACTAAACAGAATTACATCTCAGCGTCAAATTATTAGAACCAAAATTAGTCTTAGAAACCTGCTCATGATGTCTACGTATTGTACCTGGTTTGACTCGACAGTTTTTAATGTAAAGTTAACAAATATTTTTTTATAAAAAAAAATCAAAAATGTACTTTTGAATATGGTACAATATGCTGTGGTGGTTAACAAAATATAAACAGCTTATCAACATGTCATATGTCTTCCTCCACTGCTATTAACTTAAATTTACCTTAATGGCTAAGTCTGAAGACAAATAAAAGATTGAATATATTCTAAAATAGCGTTATTTATTAGTACATGTATTGGTCTATCAGATTGTATTAGTCTGCCTCAAGTGAGTTTTTCCTACTTGCATAGATTTTATCTGAGACCAAAACGCCAAAGAACGTATAAAAAATGTTTACAAAAATGAGAGAATAGTTTGAGATCCACTGACGATATGCAAACATCCAATTTGATCTTGTTTTTAGATGCATTACCAGGTACACTGTACCGGGTAAATTGCGACAATCCGATTTATGGAAGGACAGTGCAAAATTGACGTCTCCGCTTCTCCTATTGGAGACCTAATTATGTATTCAGTATATACAGTGGTTATAAACATATATTTTTTAATAATAAAAAAGTTTTTTTAATGCTTTAAATACCGTTGATTATATTGTTGTATACACGATTAACATTTTAATTGTCCTTTATCTACATGAATCAAGTTTCTGAACATAATGAAATATATTCCAAACGAGCACCCCTCCAGACCAATGTTTAGGGAAATATGTTTGAGTAAAACAAGTATATTGCAAAAATCCATACAAAATAATTTAATAAACGTGTCTTCATTAGTGGAAACAATTATTAGGATTCCAAAAATGTGCATTATGCCCGTAACACCATCAAATATGGTCCACTTCCCTGATATATACATTGAACATTAACAGTTTTATGTTTGATCGGCCTTTTCAAATAACTAGTTTTAAGATCACCATGTGATAGACTATGTAATTGTGCAAACAAACGATGATATTTAGTATTATGAAATAAATGTTAAACATAGAAACTTATCGTTTTGTATGTACGAATATGTATTGTCTAATTAGGTAGTTATAATTAATTAGCAAGATTTAAATACTTTACAAGGTCGAGTTGTCTCCACCAGTAATAACATGATTTTTCAAGAATTGTAATGCTGAAGTACATAGACGATTTAATGTGAAATTAAGTGTAACCCCCCCCCACCACCACCACCACCACCACCACCAAGTAACAGGATGACGCTATAGTAAAACAATTAAAAACGACAGTATATATACCATTTATCAATGTATGAGAGAAAAAGAGTTTTCTCCTTCAATTATGATTAGAAGACATTTAAAATTACTACTAAAATATTTAATTACAGATAAATTTGTAGAGTAAACTGTTACTAGGCTAGAGGTCAATGTTCAAAGTTTAATGTAGAAGATATGATACGCGTGTACTTACCAGAACAAATGGCAGAATGTCAAGAAGATATTAAATATGTGGTCAAGACTCAAGATGGAGTTTAGCACCACTAGGAAGACAAATGGTAGGGAAACCAAACCAGTTTTAAATCATCATTCATGCCTTGTTTAATAAATGTGGGACTCAACGAGACATAAAATTAAAAAGGGAATTATGAATACAACATATTCATCTGGGTAAACTAAAAATGAATGCAATTTGTAACTTGAAAACTGCTTGTAATCTTATATTTCAGAGAAACGCAAGAATTGTTTTATAAAACGTTTGCCAAATTAGTTTAGTTGTGGAATTAATATATTGAAAATGTCTGGAAAGTCTGAAAATATTTACTACACACAATGGAAGAAGATGTACTCTCCACTAATATATCAATTAATAGAGAAATATGAACTGTGAATAATTAATCGGCCATGAAAATTTAGCAACATTACCTATACTTGTGATTTATCTGATAAGGATGCAACATTTAAGGAATCAAAGTCGTTTACATAAGGTTATATCAGTATAAATATAAAGTATATCAATATTTGACACTGAAACGATATCCGAAATGTTTGAGAGAGAGAGAGAGAGAGAGAGAGAGAGAGAGAGAGAGAGAGAGTATAAATGTCAGAAATATACTTAATTCAGGGAGAATTACGCCATGTTTGCTGTTATATTAAAGATATCTAACTGCCCCTGGCTTTCGTCAACGAAAATAATAAAATAGTAAATATAAAATATTAAAATAATTAAAATACATACCACTGTCCTCCATTTTCAATGGCATATATTCTGTATCTGAATATTCACAATATTTAGTTTGCAATCCAATGAATGTCCGTTAAGTTGCTGTGTTGTTATCTTGGTAGGTACAATTAAATCTCCATTCCCCTAATATACGATTACCTATTATTAATATGTGAACAAACACTTCCTCTAATTACGGGACAGTTGGTTTGAACTTTGCTCACACCAATTGTTACTTTGAATTAAAAGTTCTGACACTTCTGTCGGTGAGAACAAAAGGTGTTATTGGTTTAGAAACTTTCATTAGAAAGGACCTGACATTTACTATCATTACTCAGTACAGGAAACATGAGCGTGCTTTACATGTTCGATTACAATAAGCTCTTGGCGTCATCATTTCCTAATTGGTAGCTTCAATAATTTTGAGTTAATTGGCTTAATCCTAACAGGTGTCAAGTCAAAGCTTAAGGTATTATTTAATTAGCGTGTCGTAATTGACACAAGAATGATCAGTTCATTCAGAGCTATTAATTGACATAAGAATAGTGTAGAGTTTTGCACATGACCATCCATCCATCCATCCATCCATCCATCCATCCATCCATCATACAGTCTTCATCAAGTACTTGTATTTTGTATGTACATGTAATTTGATAATGAGGTTACTGTTGCTATAAGAATAAAAGTTGCACTTCAATTATGCGACAATATAGAACCGTATTGTTGAATACAATGTACCAATAGATATTACCTTTAAATAACACCAAATATATTATTAAGATACACAAAAAAAATACATCCTAGAATGTAAACTATAAAGTTTTTTTAATTTGACGATTTAAAGAATTATACTCCTCGTTTGCACAAAATCTCCGAAAAACAAATAAATCTTTCATGTTAAACTTTGAATTAGATAATCAGAAATGTGAGCTTAAAGTTCCTCCAAACTGAACGAATTAAACCAGCTCTGTAAAATTAATTGTTATCAAAATTGCCTCAAACTCTAAATTGAGACAAGATCTCCTTAACTCTCTAAGCAAAAATATTTGAATAACAGCTATACTATGGCACAATACACTATTGATAATTACAACAAAAAAGGCACTCCCGCACGCACACACGCATGGAACAAGGAAAATGCATACATACACTATTTTTTTTAATTTATTCTATCTTTTGTCTTAAAATATAATTTTCCAGAAACCTTTGTGTATACAGAAATAATCAGGAATTATAACGGCATTTGATAAGACTTAGTCCTTTAAATCAACCCCCCCCCCCCCCACATGGACGATCACCCGAAAATAAACATCGTCATGGTTGAAGGGCTGATTTATCGGATTAGATATGACTTAGATTATGCTTGTCCTTACAAACAACGATGCAATAAAACCAAGCATACATAATTTATACCACACAAGGACAAATTTACTATCTCATTCAACATCGATCACTATAGTCACTGTAGGGAAAGGGAGAGGAAAAAAGTCCTTAGACTCAAGGTCAAAATAAGGGGAGTACTGTCCTAAGGTTGTAGAAAAGATGGATTAGGGAAACAGTCCTTAGACTCAAGGTCAAAATAAGGGGAGTACTGTCCTAAGGTTGTAGAAAAGATGGATTAGGGAAACAGTCCTTAGACTCAAGGTCAAAATAAGGGGAGTACTGTCCTAAGGTTGTAGAAAAGATGGATTAGGGAAACAGTCCCACTGCTAGCTCGCGCAAAGGTAAGGGAGTACAATTCTGATCAAGCAACATGGGTAAGGAAACTATAATACATCTGAAAGAACGAACCAATGATTAACCCCACCAAATTTATATTTAATATATTTCCTTTTTTTAAAACGTATCCAAACAGCAACAAAAAAAAAACTCAATAGGGAGGACAGAGATATATATACCGAAACAACTTTAGAAACATTGGGTGTCACTTCCAACTCCTAGCCAGCTCTATATCACGGGAAGGGGCTACGGTGTGTAAACAACATTAATACAAAGAAAATAATAGATTGATGAAGGTATTAATTTATCCTATTAAAAAATGTTGAATAAAATCAATGGACTTCAAATTGTCGTTATATGTGAATTGGCTAAATGGGAGAAAACTACGTAGCATGAGGATGAATTCATTGTGTGTGTGATTAGGATTTTAAACGTAGCTTTAACAATTTTTCTGTCACTGATGTCTGCATTGATACAGTTTATACTGATATCTATCACTCGGGTATGATGCCGCAGACATGTAGCATGATGCTCCACCCAGTCACGTTATCCTGACACCAGGCCGACTAGTCCTAACACTAACCTCTTAATGATGTGCGCAAAGCGAAGCAGCTGTTAGTACCATTTTTGTAAGTCTTTGATATGACTCGACCAGGGATCGAACCCACAACCTCCCGCTTCAGCAGCAGACGCTCTAACCACTAGGCCATCGGAGCGGTAAATTCAGTGTGCGGTTGATGACACAGTATTTATCAATATGTAATTATTGGGAGGGGCACAAGACAGATAGCCCAACCCCTTTCCAGAAAATAAAAGGTGTTTTATGTTTATGTTTCCCTCAAATGTGTATATGTCTATTTTTTTTCTTAAGAAATTTGCATAAAAAATAATTTGTTTTTGCGGGGTAAGTTTGATTCCAGAGATAGCAAACTCTTCCCTTTTTATTTAATTGTGGCCATAGCCAATGATGTCGAGAGTCCCGTGTGTACTATATGTGTATTGCTATAAGGTGTGTATGTTATAGATTTTATGTATGGACGGCTTGTTGTACCAAATTGTTATCCCAGCCAATTGTCTTATTTTATTTGGACTCTATAACAGGTCCATATATCTTTTATCTTACAATTTTGCGAGAAAACAGTGCGTTATACCATATTTAATATGACTAGACAAAAAAAATATAAAAAAAATAAACGCAGTTCCTAGTGTTTTAGTTTTTATTTCATATGTTTCTCTTGTAGGTTGGCTAATTCCATACCTTCATTATATTAGCTAAAATTAAAATAAGATATAATCATTTCTCAAACAAAGGTAAGGGACTAAATTTCTAATCCTTAAAACCCCCTTTGTGTACTGTAAGTGAATTTGCTGTGTGGGGTGGATGGGTGGATGGGGTGGGGTTCAGGGGATCTCTCCCTGACCTGTTCACTTCGCGTAGCACCCTGTGACATGGCTCTGGGATGTCTACTTCGCTCACACACAGGTCCATGTTCCATTTTACTGAGTTGTATTCTAAGGGGAAAGAAATACTCTATTCCTGATTTAACGATTCCTCATTTTCCAATAGTGATCACTTAACCCCAAGATAACATACTGCTTCTTATAAAACCTGTGATTGATAATTAAAATTTACATCTAGGCATAGTTAATTTTTCTTCCGGTATTTATCTTGTTTGCTTATTTCCGTTATTATTTCTTTTCTCTATTTCTCTAATTTTTTTACCTTGTATTATTACATGATACTTGGTGTATGGAGTATTTGTACACATTGGATATCATAGCTACATTAAAAACCCAAATCAAACAAACAAACAAACTGATCATATGCCGTTTTCACTGCGACCCCTCCTGTCAATCACGCATCATGCATGTATTTGAAGGAAAGGCTATGTATTTTAAGAGATCATAATTTCCACCAATTTTTCCATGCCCTCTTCCAATTTATTTCTATAAGCTAATGTTCTATTTTACATTTTAAAAAAATTCTTATCCATATGTATGTTTTTTTTTATATTAATTTTCCATAAATCCTCCCTATACCTATCTTTGACTGGTAGAATTTTAAACTCTCTAAATCTATTTGCAATCTCTAGCTATTTTAAAACTAGATTATTATTTCTTTATATATCCACTCTATTCCTCATTGTGAACCCATACCAATGTACATATACCCCCAGGTATGGTGTTTTTTGGTTCGGCATTTATAGATTTAAATCTGTTTACAATGTGTGCGCTTTAAATCCACACTGGATTTGGAACGCTACGTCTACCCTCCCCCTTCCTTTTGCCGTATTTAGATACTGAGTTTTGTATGCCCATATATATTTAATTATTTCCTTATCAATGCTGTAGAATACACCATTTCAAAAATCTATGGACTTAAAAACAATTTAAATTATGTTTTGAATACACGTATGCTTTGGTCACTTGGGCCCGCTCCATTAGATATAATGTCGTCAGTGCCCAGTTGTTCAAGTTGTTTTCCATATTCTTTTTATAATTTTTATTTTCTTCCCAAAGTGTTACCCTAAATAATTCACTCTTTAATTAGTTGTGGTGATTGCCTCTCCCGTTCCTTATTTTGAGTATTTCTGTTTTTATCGTGATTTAGTTTTGACCCTGATGCTTCTCCGAATGTTTCAAATTCTTTTTTTCAAATGTTTAAACGAACTTGGGTCTCTGATAAAGTTTGTGCAATCGTCTGCGTGCTGGAGAATTTTTATACCTTGTATTTTTTCATTAAGTATTTTTTTTAATACTTAATATATCAATTGCTATTACATATTATAGCATCGATTGTGGACACACTTGCCTCACTGATCTCTGAATTCCACATTTTTCCGAGACGGCTCCGTTTACTTGTACCTATGCTGTTATGTTATTATAAATGTCTTTGGTCCAATCTTGGAAATTTACTCCAAAACCTGAAATTTTCCAACACTCTTTGAATGTAGTTATGTTCCAATCTAACGAAGCTTTCTCCTGGTCAAAAAGTACCATGACACCTTTTTAACCAGATTCATGTATATATTCCATTATTGTTTTTATACTTAATATGTTATTTTGTATATACATTCCTTTTACTCCACGTGTCATTTTGTTGTGTATTTGTTGGGTACATCATATTTAATCCTCTCTGCTAGGATTTTACTTAGAAATTTATAATCGAGATTTAGGATGGAGATGGGCATCCAGTTTTTAAGTTCCTCTCTATCCCCGTTACCATTATATAATAATGTAATTATTCCTTCCCTCATTGCTTTTGTGGTTTATTATATTTTAGTAGGATATTGTTGTATAAACATTCTAGAATTGGCGAAAACTCACCGCTAAAATTTTTATAGAATTCTGCGGAGAGTTAATTTCCTCCTAGGGATATTAATTTTAATTATTTATTTGTATTTTGTTTATTTCATCACTGGAGGTGAGAGCATCACATATGTCTCTATGTTCTGATGTTATCACATCACATTCGATTTTATTCCAAATAGTTATTGATAACATCTGGTTGGATTGTTTGTCTTGTAGAGCTCATTATATAAATTTTTGTTACATATTTGAGGATTTGTGTTTTTTCCTTTAATGCATTTCCTTCAATGTCCTTTAGGCTCTCAATTTTTTTCCCCTCCTCTTCTTTTTGCTCCTTTTATATAGGCCTTCGGCTGTCATATATAATGTAGTCACTTTAAACGCCTTTATTATCCTGCTTTGTTTTTCTTCCTCTAATATTTGAGTTAATCTGTTGTCTAGCATATATCGTTCCTCATACTTATTTTTATTTATCTCGAGTTGTTGCTTGAATTAATTTTTTTTTTATCTTAATAATTTGTTCCTTTCGTCTTATTCAGTAATAATTGCTTTCTATTTAATTCTATTTTTAAGACTTTTCCTCTCCCTTATTATAATTCATATTTCTCTTTCCTTCAAAATCTATTAGTTTTTTAATTTCTTTGATAAAGTCATTATTTTCCAATAGTTTATTATTACATTTGAATTTTCCATTCCCCCATTTATTTTTACATATTGTTTTAATTTCTAGATTTATGATCTGATTTTTTAAAAAAAATTCTGTGATTTGTATAATATAATATATTCCATCTGCTTACTTTGTTGTCCCTTATTTAAATCCTATCTTATCATATTTAGTGGCATGTATATATATATATATATATATATATATATATATATATATATATATATATATATATATATATATATATATATATATATATATATATAATGTATGCCTTTAAAAAGGTTTTCCATCTTTGGTCTAAATCTATTATCGTAGGTAGTTAATATTCCTACTCTGTCTATTTAATCTCCCACCCAATTAAAATCCGCCGCCCCCCCCCCCCCTCGACTACAACATCCATATATATATATATATATATATATATATATATATATATATATATATATATATATATATATATATATATATATATATATATATATATATATATATATATATATATATATATATATATATATATACATTTTGGTCGTTTACAAAATGTATTTTTTAAAATTATATCATATATCAATATACCTACAAAAAAATTCACTTCATCTATTTTTCCCAATATATTCCAATTTTATTTCTTATAAAAGTCACTACTCTCTCTTAAAATAATTGAAAATTAAGATCCGTTTTCCTCTCATAAACTGGTTCAGTCACTTGTAAACTTATTGTGAGTCTCCTGTATAAATATACTATCATAATCATTTATTTTACACAAATTCTTTTTTTCTTCCATATTTATCTCATTGACAATTATAGATGCTATACGGAAGTTTGATCTTTCCATTTTCCCTATTTTTCCAGGCTGTCGCATTCTAGATGTCTCGATCATTGTGCATATTTCTATAATTCATTCTGTAGCATTTTTATATTGTATATTGACACAGTCCCCTGTGTGGATTAACATTTTGTTAAAAAATTGTCAGGTGACGTTAGCCTCCTTCCCTACGCTTTCATTTGATATCTGATTATTTGTCGTTGGTATTGTCATTGTCGCTGTCATTGTCGTTTTCATTGTCGGTTTCGTCCTCGTCAGTCTCTATATCCGTGTCCATTTCCTCGGTCATTTCACTCTCTTTATCCTCTGATTCTTCATTCCTATTTTCTTCCCTTTCCTCTCTCTCTCTCTCTTTTATCTTTAAGATTTTGTCCATGTTTTTCCCATCTGTCGTTTGAGGCGTGTCTATGTCAAGGTTTGTGTTTCAGTGTCTTTTGATTCATCAGACACTGACACTGTCATTTTTCTTTTCTTTGTCCTCATTTTAGGCATTGGGGTGGGGGGAGATGCTAGGGGGTGTATCCCTATATGTTTCCTTCTATAGGGGTTCCTCATCTTCTATTAGGACTTCAAACCTGTTCTTTCGGACTATATGTTCATCTTTGCGGGGTGATGCAAGGATAGTTGAATTGTTAGGGTTTGGAAATTCCACCTCCACCACCGATTCTTTTATGTTTTGTTGGATTCATTTACTTTAATTTCCGTTATGTCCAGTATTGTCAAGTTTCCTTCTGTTGCCTATTTCTGTTCCTGTAACTTTCCTATTTATTGTAGTGTATTTTTGTTAATATAATTAAGCCGTAGGAAAAATAGGAAAATAAACATATAATAAGAACAAATAAAAAGAAATAATAATAAGGTTACTGCATTTGTATGGTAAAAAATGAACTCGTTTTGTCCGAGAATAAAACGCGTTCACATTTTCCCATACAAATGCAGTAAGCAACTATTGCATCTGTACATATTTATTTTTGGTTTCCTGAAAGATTGGAACTTACACAAAATATGTCTGGGTGTCCCGAACAGTGACATAAGTTTTGTCAGTATAGGTAATTTATGACGATAACCGATGACCATAAGTTCAAATATTTTCGAATAAATATAAATACCTTCTTGTAACTACGTTTCTAAAACACCTTTATATGATGTTTAGCTGGTATAAATACATGTCTCTCAATGTTGTTTGTTCTACATTCAGGAAATACGCCTATATATTTCATCACATATTGACTTTTAAAGTAAAGTATATTTACTTGCATATTTAAATATTATATATTCAAATTTATTTGAGTTAAATTTTGATATCATGTACGTGTATCGAAAAGCACTAAGCAATAGATTTAAAATACGTCTTTAATAATTTGAAAAATAAATAAACAATGTTTAATAATTAAAAAGCATCTGAAATTTGTACATATAGAATCATTATTTGAACGATTCAGCAACATATATTCAAATTAATCTAATGCAAGGATGATGAAGCTGGAGCCCATCTAATCTACCTCTATCTTAAAATGAGAATGAAACAACCGGAATAATTTCCATTTCAATTTATTCGTTAACATGATGCTCTGGAAACGCTTAAATTAAAGCGTCTTTGAGGACAAACAGTTCTGCTGCTTTGCAAAGACCCTCCCCCTCCTTAAACACCAAAATTATATTTTTTGATGAGTATGCATACCAAGTTGTACCTGTTTAAAAAGGAATTTAGTGGCTCATTAACTGTTCAGACACTTTTAAATTCTTGCGAGTAATATAACTATAATTTCTAATATATTTAACAAATTTTTAACCTTGAAGAAATTAAATAAACTGGTATTTGTATCATGCCACTTTTGTGTTTTGTTTTACAGGATTAAGTTTTACTTACTCGTAACGGTCTTACAGAACAGGCAAAGAACATCAAAAGTAATTAAATATACACAAAGTCATTACATTTTTACAAAACCATACATATCAAACATAAATACAAAAGTAAGGACCATCACTAGTAAAATGTTGGAGCATTAGACTTCTCAGAATAAAGGATAATTGTAAACAATTGACTGTTGTCTGACCAATGCAAATGCTCACGTTTTGCATTTTATCGCCATATCATCTGAAAGATAATCGCCACTCCTTTTATTTTGATATTGTTAGATACAAAGCAGAGTGGAGGGGGACACTGTCTAGATACGAAGCCTAGTGGAGAGGGACACTATCTAGATACGAAGCGTAGTGGAGAGGGACACTGTCTAGATACAAAGCGGAGTGGAGAGGGACACTATCTAGATACGAAGCGTAGTGGAGAGGGACACTATCTAGATACGAAGCGGAGTGGAGAGGGACACTAGATACGTAGCGGAGTGGAGAGGGACACTATCTAGATACATAGCGGAGTGGAAAGGGACACTATCTAGATACGAAGCGGAGTGGAGAGGGACACTATCTAGATACGTAGCGGAGTGGAAAGGGACACTATCTAGATACATAGCGGAGTGGAAAGGGACACTATCTAGATACGAAGCGGAGTGGAGAGGGACACTATCTAGATACGAAGCGTAATGGAGAGGGACACTGTCTAGACACGAAGCGGAGTGGAGGGGGACACTGTCTAGATTGCCTAAAATTATTTAAAACCAGATTATTTTTTCTACATTGAGAATCAACGTGTACCTAAAGACAATTCTGAACAGAATTTTGTATCAGATGACCAAGTGATCCCATTTATGTTAACAAATCTATTTTATACCCGTGTACTATTTACATTTTACATTTTGAATCTATATGTAACATGTTTATAAAGGCCACCTGCATATAAACACAGCCTTCATGTAAAATACACCTTCATCTGAAACCATGATGGTTGATCTTCTTAGAACCGTTTCATTACAGTCGATACACTTTGCATATAATGTGTGCAGTTTAATATATTTTATATGAAAAACATGTTAACATATCACTTTTTATGACTCTCATTGGTCAAAAATCCCATTACATTATTGCGCAATATTCCCTGTACTGCTTGGCTAAGACCGTGGAAATTTTATCACCCTGCCTTCTGGAACATTTTTTTGTTGTACAATTACTATCAGCATTTCGGCGGCCAAATGACAATGGGAAAGATGGCTACGTCGGGCGGAATATGAACAAGGTTCACATAGGCTGGAAGTTATCCAGCTCGTTTAATAAATTTAATATTAAATCATTGTATACACCTTTCACTCATGTTGCTGAAAAATCATCGTGTATCAAATTGCATATATATATATATATATATATATATATATATATATATATATATATATATATATATATATATATATATATATATATATATATATATATATATATATATCCATCCAGCTCCAGGCCTTCACGAGTGGCTTAACTAAGCCCGGCCGATACTGTTTAAACGGATTGGAGATGGTATGACAAGGCGAATTTCTAGCGCCTCAAAAGCATACTCTTTGGGCAGAAGGGTCTCGTTAATCTTGGGTTGTCGTTCATCTAGATGGTAAACTCTGACTTCAAACCTTTGCTGCCCTGCGACTATACCCTCTCGTGGGAAAGGCTAAGGGAGCAAATCCTACCAGAAAATCCGGAGACGGAGTCCTTAAGACGCCGCCGCTGGTGCCATGATGTATTGGCTTGTCCTGTCCTTTGGATCCATCAGCTGCATGGAGAGGGACCAGTTGGATGGGCAACAACTGATTCTCCATATCACCCTACCCAGGCTTGCTCCCTGGAGAGGACACTCCAGCTTCACTTCACAGCGTCGACAAAACACGGGAAGAAACAGTTTACGTGACAAGTCTTTGCTCGATTGGCGTAGTCAGATAAACAGGACTTGCTTCTGACCGTGGGAGAGACGAACAGGTCTCACTGGACAACTACCTCCAGCCTCAAGCTGGGTATCCCCCAAACAATAAGGTGCCGTCTCTCCACAGTTTGTTTGCCTTACTGGATGCGTAGCTTTAAGGTAAGCGAGTACCTGACAAAGCGGACAGCAACTATTACACCAAGAAACAACAACGAAAACTAACAAGGAAACCTCAAATCCTCAAACTAGGTACCTGGAATATCCGGACCATGCTGAATGGACTCTCAGATGATCTCCAGGCAATCAGCAATATTCGAAAAACTTCAATCATCAAAGATGAATTTGCAAGAATCCAGGAGACAGGTATACCATATCCCGGGTCTCCCAGAGAAGAAAACTAAGCGTTCTTCTCGCAAGGAAAGAGCGCTGACGAAATCCGAAAGTTTGGTGTTGGATTAGCCGTCATGAACGTTTTACTGGGGATGATATAACCTGCCAACAAGAAAGCGGAAGACTGTTATCCCTCTGCCTCCATTCCACAACCGGGCCTGTCAACGTGATCAGCATTTACGCCACCATACTAAGCTCCACCGCAAATACCAAGGATGACGAATTAAACTCGCTCATAGACAATATTCTCAATGAAGAGAACTTGACATTACAGGGCGACTTCAATGCTAGTGTGGGTGCTGACCATGACTCTTGGCTTTCTAGTCTTGTCAATGTTGAAGATGAATGTGAACAGACTGCGACTCCTAGAGATATCCTCATATCACGACCTTAGCATCGCCAATTCATCCTTCAGACAAAGCCATATCATAAAGTGTCTTAGAGGCATCCCAGTCCAAACACTGGCACCAACTGAACCTGATCATTATGAGACGGTCTGCCTTTAAGGATGTGCTTCTAACACGTACTTTCCTCTGAACGAGACACTGACCACTCACTGGTGTGCTGAAATGAAGGTTCAGCCAAAGAAGATACACCGCTCTAGACAAGAGGGTAAACCACGCATTGACGTGAGAAAAACTCCATATCCAGACAAGGCTGAGGCATTCACTTATGTCTTCTCCAAGACGTTTGATTCAGAACCTCCCAACGGCAGTGCCAAAGAGAGATGGAATCACATCAGAGACTGTGTACATCACAGACACACGGATCTTTGGTAAGAAGAAGTCAAAGAACAACGACTTTATTAAGGCTAACTCCGCCACACTCACGCCAGCTATAGAAAAACGTCGCAGTGCTCACCTGGAATACAAATGATATACCTGCCCGAGGATTTTACAGACATTCTGGTCTACCAGAAGCAAAGTGCAGAGGTTACCACAGCAGTGCGACCATCCTCGACATGGGCAAGCAGATGGAGCATTGGGTGGAGTACTATTCTGAACTGTGCTCTAGAGAGAACTACGTGACAACGATAACTGATTGATCCCCAAAGACATGCTTTGTTTGGAACTTACCTCTTGCAAAAGGTCGACTTACGGCCACATACTTGGGATCACTTGTAGTGATCAAGCAGCAAACAAACATGTTTTGAACGTGCCAAGATTCTCAGCAGAGTCACACTCCTTTGCCAATGTCACATCAGATGGCTGTGCCATGTATGTCGGATTGATGATGGACAGATTCCCAAAGATCTTCTTTTATTCGGAACTTGCCTTGCAAAAGGTCAATCAGACGGCCACATCTCTGCTTCAAGGATGTTTGTAAGCGTGACATGAAACCCCTTAATATCGATGTCATCACCTGGGATGACCTTTGCTGGCGACACCCTCTGACCACTGGTTTGAGAGCTGGCGAGGTGAGAACAAGCTATACTCGCTAGCTGCTGAAAAGTGATCTCGGAGGAAGAAGAAGAAACTCCAACAACAACCAGACTCAACTTTCAAGTGCAGCAAGTTCAGCAATGACTGCCACTCACTTGTTGGGCTACATAGCCACTACAGACGCTGCACAAGCAGCAACTGGGACATCTTTCATGGGCGCACTTCCATAGTCTCTCGAGACTAATGGATGTCAGCTAGGTCACAATTAGCATTTTCTGGAAATAATACGACTCAATGGAATTTACAATTCTAGAACATTCTTTGTTTTCATCAAAACAAAATGTTAAAAAATTATAAAACAAATTAAAGTGTAAGGCAAACGGCCGATTCTCTGTCTTGAACACGTGCTTTTCTTAATTTGTAAGATCTTGAATTGAAAAAGTAGTATCGTCAAGTACTCGAACAACTTTAATTCAGCATTAAAAATTTTAACGCTGAAATATTTAGAACTGCGTTTAGTACAACTATTCCAGTACTGGTGAAACTAATCTTTTTGTCTAAGGTCGACTTCTGAATTTGCCCATTGTTCCATGTTTAGGCTCTAATATACTGTAACAAAGAAAGAGTGAAAGCAACAAGCTTTGTAAAATTTAACAAATATTTTATTTCCATGGAAAAAGGTTATAAAAATGGAAACAAGCTTTGAGTTTTAAGAATCAAATCCAAAATCAATCCAAGAATAATCGAATAATTAAATTATAAAAGTCCTAGCAATGAAATGTTCTAATAGATTCAAGTTACAGTCATGTTGGGAAAAAAAAGAAACACAATATTAAACACTCCAGTGTTGGAAATCCGAATAATATTTTGATAAACTGAGTTTGTCCAGAAATTACAAATGAGCACAAAAAATAATCATAGAGATATGAATTAATTTTTTAAAATCCAAATGCACTAAAGAAAGTTAACATGGATTCACAAATTGGCTGCAACAAAAGAAAACGACTTAACGACAGATGAAAAGCCCAAAACTAAACATATTTCACTACAACAAAGATTATATCATATTCTAATACGCAGTTTCTAAAAAATGCCCAAATTGCGAAATCAAGAAGAGTCATCTGATCATTTCTACAGTATCATGCAATTTCAACAGCTTATAAATATTTCATAAAATTCAATTAGCCCCAATTCACATCATATTTGAAATTATCAGCAATGATTATTTTGTACCATTCAAGATCACAAGCTTACTCAACAGATTAAGTAAATGCATGCATGTCAATAAGACTTTCAAACATTCCTAACATCCTTTTCACAGAAAACACAGCAGTTCTATGTTATTAAACTTAAACAAGCCTTTGATTTTAAAGAGTTGTCATTAAAATCATGAACAAAATCAATATATGAACTGCAGTATCTCAGATTAGGAATGTGTCCAAGTTCATGCTTTGAAAATATCAGAACTTTTGTTTTCTCTGTATTTGTTTGTAATCTCCATGTATGGCAATATTCAAGAACATTTTGTGAATCCTTTGAAGTTTGTGCATTCAGCAAGCAATTATACTGTTACAGCAGCATGCAACAGTAAAATTAATTCCAAAGACACTTCAACATAACATAATAGTCACACTCCCC
This sequence comes from Unio pictorum, assembly GCA_030141615.1. NCBI lineage: Eukaryota > Metazoa > Mollusca > Bivalvia > Unionida > Unionidae > Unio > Unio pictorum. The sequence goes on from JARLTB010000107.1 coordinate 22,025,957, forward strand.
GCCAATGTCGCATTGGATGGCTGGGCCATGTACGTCGGGTCGATGACGGATGGATCCACAAAGACCTGCCTATTAAATCTCAAAAACATAAAATATTAAACCATCAATGTACTGCAGATTTTATATTCCTATTCATCTTATTCATATATCTTAAATGTACAACAAGCTTTCTCGGCGTAAAGATTTCATGATATTAAGAATGTACAGTGAATGTGCCATATCAATGCATTGACCATGTCATTGGTCTTCTACAAAGATAAATTAAAATATTTATATTGTTTCTTGCACTGCTTGTGTTATTTTTTCGTTCAAAATTGTACGATTTATTTGGCAATAAATTTCTTGTGTTGCTGTTTCTTTCACTTGTCTTTATTTTTGGCCAATTTGTTGTTGCTTTTGTCTCTGTTTCATTTTGGTGTGAAAAGCCAGTCCGCTGTCAAATGGATCTTTAATAATGTTTTAATCTTCATTTCCTGAAAGCAAAAATAACTATTGTAGCATCTTCAGAGGAAAACAATTGTTGTGTATTCTGCAATTCTTTTGCATGACAGCAATACACTCCCCATCAGAGGCATGAGCAGCGTTCTAAACACACGTGTATCACTCCCATCCCCATCTAATAATGATTCAGAAATGTTATTAGTGTTTTACTCTGTCGTGGTTGAAAAAGATACGGGACAAATCACATCACCCTAGTGTCAATATCCTTATGTTGAGAGGAAATGTATTTCCCAATAATATTATTACCATCACCGAAAGATCGTCCAATGCACAAAAATATCAACACTCTTTTAGTGTAACTTCGTCCTGAAGTAAATAAGATAATCTTCAAAAAGCAATGTTCAGTTTTAAATAATCAATACAACAGCTTTGTATTCTCGACATATTTACTCACAAACAGAAGAGCATTCTGGAAGGTTAGAGTCTTGAGGCCCACCATACATCATAATCTAATCAGAATTAAATAATAGTCTTTTTACTTCACTAAATGAGACATACATCAATTCTGATTTTAGCAACAATCTCTTTGTATCTTTTACGCTGTTAAATCAGGCATATGTGAAATAGATATTAAAAAAGAAGCTGAGTTATCTGGGTTTTCAGTTACATATTTAAACAGCAATAACATCTCTCTCATCATACAATGATACAAAACCTCCATTTATACTTTCAACAATAACTATGAAAGCAGGTCAAAATTTAATATATTTTTTTTTACTTTACATTAAAATCCTTCATTTGCCTTTAATAATCTATTTCAAATGTCGTTCTGAGAAACATTTTCATTCTTCTCCATTTCTTGGAGTTCTGCCTTAGCTTTTTCTACTTCACGTCTTAACTGCTTCTTTTCCTCTTCTTTCCTTTTTTGTCTCTTTCTGTTCTCAACTCGTCTCAGTTCATCTCTTAGCATCCATAATTCCTCATCATCACTGCCTATCAAAAAAAAATAAAATAATAATAATGTTATTATTATTATTGTTATTGTAATTATTATAATTATTATTATTATTATTATTATTATTACTGGTATCTATGGTGACATAATTATACATCAAATTATAACCATAAAATTAAAACACACACACACATACACACATATGTGTGTGTGTGTGTGTGTGTGTGTGTGTGTGTGTGTGTGTGTGTGTGTGTGTGTGTGTGTGTGTGTATACATACATAATTAAGAATTAACAGGAGTAACATAAAAAAATTCAAATGTACCAAACGGTAATTTAATTTATACAAGATTAAGATACAGTTACCACACAGATAACGTCTTGAAGCAGAACCATAAAGTGCTTTGAAATATGCTGAAAAACTGTTCCATATTCTTAGAATACTCTGTGAACTTCAGTATATCATTGTTTTCTCACGGCCATGTACTTCTTGTGCTAATGTTTGTAGACAAATGTACAAAAAGTAAGACCTAAAAATTGAGAACAACTTTTGCAATCCTTAACTGACATTATTCAATAGTGTTGAAAAGATATAACGAAGATACTAAAAGATCTTTTAGGTTTAACATGTACCCAACTGCTTTGTTCTGTAATCTGTATATTATCTGCTTGTATGAAATATTAGTGGCTTCTCCTCACACATTACAGCATAAAGTATAGGAAAACATTATTCACTTTCCATAATAAAATGACATTGAAAGCCATGATTTTCAGCATCCATCATTTTATAAAACAAAAAAAAAAAAAAAAAAAAGATCTGACCAGACATGGCAAGCACTAATTTTGCTTATTGCATTAAACAAACACGTGTTAAAACTGCAGCTTAAAGATAAGGCTTAGACTGCAAACCCTTACAAAGGAAAGATGATTTACCAACATGCATTCTGATTACAACCTAGATAAAGGTACTCCCAGTTCCTGTCAATGTAAAAAAAACTGAAACCATTAGAGAGACTCCTCAACAAACCATTCGTGTTTCATCCAATCATCACAGTTGTCCTTCTTATGAAATCAACTCAAAGTGACAATCATATTTATTTCCATAAAATTCATAGAAGGAATTTCAGATTTGCTAAATAAAGAGATGAGCGAGTCATGTTGGATTTTTGATGAACTGGATATGTGCAAAAAAGCATTAAAAAGCTTCCGTACACGTATCACAGTATGCTAGAGTGATAAAAAGTTGTCGAATAATTTTCCTTATTCATACAGACAGTATTTGTAAGTGTAAATGAATGATTTACTGTGAGATATGTGTCCCCCTAATGGACTCTATAATATTTATATGCATATTATGCGATTGTGATCAAGGGAATTCACCTGGGGACAGGTTTTTTTCAAGAAGCCTTCTTGAACATGTAACCTATGTGATGTATGTCATATTATATGTTTACATAATATGATTTTGGATACTTTTGTCCCATAAATTGTCCTCAAATTGTCCTCAAATGTACAATGTCACTAAGTCTGATTTAGTACAATATTGTGCAACTGGTGTGTCCCATATGGATTTTTGTATATGCAGAACGTTGTCACTTATTGTTTTTCGACGGAGTCTTGTGTGATAAAACACGTAAAAAAAAGTAAAGCAGTTCCATCTTGGTACACGTTATTCACTGGTTGTTTTAGAGATAATGTCTCATTTTAGTTCAAATAAAGATCTTTTCAATTCATTTGAAAACGTATACCATGCTGACCGTTGAAAGTTTGGTTCCACTGTCATGTAATTTGTGATAATGAGAACACCTGTAACCAATTCTGTTGATTTTCGAGTGTAATATTACATCTGAAATTCCTACTGAATCCAAATGGATACTTTGGATTATGATAAGTTATCATCTGAAAGTCATGTGGTATTATACGCATCTTTTTATTACATTCTATTACATCGCATTGCCATACAGTCAAAGTACCAGTGTTTTGAGTGTTAACTGCTCCTGATCTCAACTTTCTCAGTTGTTTTTTTTTTCTTCATGGTAACTAGTCAATCATGTTTGTCCTTATGGATATGGGAAGGTATATATCTTTATATCCCATGAAAATGTTTTATTTATTAAGCTGTTTAATGAATATCACTACCGTATGATAGTGATATCTTTCACAAACATTCTCCTCAAATTATGTATCACCACATACTTAGCATCCCCTTCCACGTTCATGTCAAATCACTAGATGAAAGAAGATTTTCTTTCTCAAAAAAGTTAACTGAATGAAGATTTATTTCATGGTTGCTAGTTACCATATGTATAAAACTGGCTATTAATTGTGTTGAAAAAAGAACTGTAACCTTCTGTAACTTGTAGAAAGCATATACATTAACAGTCTCCACAATTGTAACGAATATGTATTCTTGGTTGACATGTTTAACTCATTCAGCTCCAATCCCGTCAATACACTTGATATGGTTTCTGCATTCAATGACCATTCCCGCCAATTATCAAAGTTAGTTGACTGCATTCAATGGCCGAATGTTGGCAAAATACTTTAAGTTTGGATCATTTAAATCATGTCTGCCATCATGAATATTGGCAGTCACATATAAGAAGGCACAATCCATAAAGTTTGGCTAAAACATGAGAAAGAAAATCTTTTGATTTTTCATTCAAGTAGTCAAGTGCTTGGCCCTGTTTCTTTCGATTTCTTGAATTGTTCTTGGTGTGTGTCTAGTGTTCTGTCTTGTCTAATTCATTCCTCGTCGTACTATTGTAATAACACAACTTAAACAGATGGCTGCTGCTGTAAATGATAAAGCCTTACCTATTGGTTTTCAAATCATCTCTTGTATATTGTGCTAAATAAAACACCAGAAAATCTATAATTTACATACAAAATTCTTTTGAGATAATTCGTTATTTACCTGTAACAAATGTTGACACTTCTTTCAATTATCTTGCTATGAGCAATTTTATGATCTGTGGTATATTATATTTTTGTGTGCTGTTGTTGTTATTGTAGTGTTTAACGCCATTTTTCAGCATATGATAGGCTACACATGGCTGCCAGTATTAATGGTGAAGGAAGAACCCGAGAAAATCCCCGGAATGAACCACTGAGACACGAAAAGCTACTGGCAAGCTTTCCCACAGTGGCCGAATCTTTGACTCAAACCCACGCAGACAGGTGAGCTGACAGTGATCCATCACGGAGAGCGCTTTAGATCACTCGGCCACTCGGGGCCAATTTGTGTGTGCTGTGTTTGAACTAAAATAAATTCAAATGTTGTTGCACCAGACGATATTCTTCTCTGATCCCTGGGTTTGAAGTTTACTATTTATATCATATTCCTTAACGCTAAATGAAGGTCAAAGTCAAATTTAGTATGGTGAATAATAAAACTATAAAGGTCTTTATGTGCATATTAGTTTTCAAAGAAAAGCGACTGAGATTGTCAAAGTAATAATAATATGCAGTGTCAAAACCTGTGTATGAATTTAATCTGCACAAAGATCAACACATTGTGATCAGGTCTTAAAATAAATACAACACATATCCCAAAAACTAACTCAACAGACAAAACATATTGGATCATCTTTTCGATATAACATTCATTTTGAAATTATTTATTTTTAAAGATAATAATAAGAAGATCACTTTAGAAAAGAAAAACATATGCAATAACAACTGAGGCCATATGGAATCAAAACTATATATTCTATCCCTCTAAGTTCATCAAACTCGAGATGTTCTGTTTGCAGGAAACTAACTTCAATCGTTGCACGTTTTAAAGACATAGGCGTGCTGTGCTGATTGTTTATCTTGATTACTGTGATTTAAGTTGAATTTTGTTCCAATTTGTGTTATTTGATACAAGACAGCAGTCAAGAGATGCATCATTATTCAACACTGGACAAATATGACCAAAGACATGTAGCAATGTAAGAAGAAGGAAAAATAATGACCTTGCTCAGCATGATTGGGTGTCTGCACTGCTTCCTGACTTTGGCTGTATGGCCTTGCTGGTGGAACCACTCTTGAGTACACCGGGGGTTCTTCTCCAAACATTATAGTCAGAATCTGTATCAACCCTATTAAGTCTGAATTGGGCTGCAAGAACAGTTACAAATAACAACGTATAAACATAATCTACAATGTTAAAATATGTGAGTGGACATTTACAATACATACCTCAATGAAAACATTTTAGTGACTGTTCTGCATCTTATTCTTAAACTGTGATGAAAGAAGAATAATAACAACAAATATAACACCCATAATATTGCCCCCCCCCCCCCCGAATTATATAAGATTGTAACTAACTGGGTATTTTACTACATCTTCATTTGTTCGAACTGGATGTTTACAATTATAACGGGTATTTGGTCAGAAACAGACATTCCTACTTAAAATATCTAAATCATTAAGACGTTGTGCTTTTGAGAATGTGTTAGCTAACTTAGTGATAAAGACAAAATTAGCTTAAGCTCTGTGTGAAGGGGCAAATTCCTGTCGATCTAACAAGAATACATTAGTTGAGACCAGAGAACCATTAAATAGATTTCTAGAGAATGGATTCGAATTAATCATCACACTGCCATGTTCTAAATGTCATATCGAGGGGAGAATGCTATCCTTAATTAAGCAATTGTTTGGACAAGAGCCAGATGGACTATTAGGGGCACAGTAAACGTTATGTTCAGAGTAGAGCTGTCACAATTGAAAAGTCGCAGAAACTCTGTAATTATCAAACTACCAGGTCAAGCTGACCCGAAGTTTGGCGCCACTGAGGAAGGGGTTGAGAGATCTGACTGATTAACCGGTTACGCTAGTTAAGGGGCGTGTTTCCCGGCACAAAATTTCTTAGAATTTAATATCGCCTCATCGAAAAGTTTAATCAGTCTAAGCTTTTCTGCAAGAGAAACCAAAATAGACTCCGAGGAGTTTGCAAGAAATTCCTTTATAAAAACTGTTGTCCACACAATCAGACGAATTGTTTTGGAGGTCTGTTTGCAGCAAAGGTAGTGTGACAATTCCATTTAATTTGTTCATGCCATATATAATGCTTTGTATGAATTTTGTCTAATACATTCGTATAATAATGTGCTTTATGAAGTATAACGGTGCTGAGTTTATGCATAGGAGTCGTACATTAATCTGTAGATAAGTTTGACGAATTGTTTAATTTGTTGTCGTGTTTGCATAAAAATTGGGTTTTAAGAATTTAATTACTTTCTTAATATGACTACGAGAATCTGTGTGACTTCACCTCATTTAGAAGACTTTAAAAGCGAGTGTGAAATGACATAACAGTTTGTAATGTATCTCATTTATTCGCTGTGTAACTTGAAACTGGCTCAGAACCAATAGGTCTCTTGTGGTGTGTGTTACTGAGTGATGTTAATGCGTGACGAATTAGTCATCTGACTAACTAGAGTCATTATAGGACAGGAGGTGTCGATTGCTAGTCTTAGGATCTGTTTAGCACCGATATAACTATCTGATAAATAACAGCACATTTAGGTTGGCTCTATTTATATTTATTAAAAAGGAAGAAAAAAGCTCCTGAGAGTGTAACCTGAAATGTGCAAATCTGAGAGTAGAATCCTGGGATGTACATTTCTGTGACATAATTCTGCTATGTATAAATACTGAGTGTCCTGGGACGGATTGTTGAGGGTGGAATCCGGATGTCCAGGCATCTGAATAGCTACAGTGGAACTCAAGCGAACCAATGAACAGGTTATGAAATCATACAAGACGTTGACTTCGATTGTTCACTCGATCCTATGATGAACTAAATATATCAGTAAACATATCAGCTATCGTATTTGAATCCATTTGTGCTTTCCTTTCGTAAATCACGAAAGTTTTGTTTTCTCAAAGCTTAGGTATTTTTAATGTAATGACTTCAGATAGTTCTTTTATGTCATTGATTGAATTGTTTGTTCACCTGTAAGCGGGGGGGGGGGGGCTCATCTTTGCTTGTTCTATATATCTGCTTAGATCTCTATATATTTCATTTATAAGTTTCACCACTTATATCTACTCGATTACATTGAGGGCGGTCTACCTCTAGATAACTAAACCAAATTAAGCGGGACACAAATCAGTATAAAACCCCCAGTGTTATGGCACTGTGTTATGGCACTGTGTTATGGCACTATGTTATGGCACTGTGTTATGGCACTATGTTAAGGCACTGTGTTATGTCACTATGTTATGGCACTATATTAAAGGTTGACCATCTACTACTGTTAAGACCAGCTCATGGTGTGCTCAGATATAGTGAGTTTATGATAAGGGTTATCAATATGACTAAGTACTGGGAAGACTAACTCTGAGTGTGCTCAATTATATCACTAAAAACTATGTCACTGTGATCCAGTATTGTCAAAACTAATTAACTATGAGTGTGTATAATTACATGACCCTGTATATCAAGAGCACACTCCAACTCTGTCTAGACTTTGCTTTTGCTCAGATTTATCACTATATAATCATTCTCACCGTGATCTCGTACTATCATTTTAAATATTTAAGTATTATCTGGAACTATTACTATATCCAGAGAGTACATCAATTGAATATTCCTTGTTTAAATACTGACTGTTTATGGCAGAAAAAGCACTAAAAAATTATATCACAATGTATTGAATGATTCATTAGCTAAGCTCACTGCAAGCATCACTGATTATATGTCTGTCTAAACCAGAATTTGCTCGATGTTACTGCCATATGTTGATAGTCAAAACTGTAGTAGTCACTACTAAATGCTTAAATACGTATCAGACAATATTCTTATCAAACTCAATATATATTATCTTAAACGGCTGGCTACAAGCAACATCCCATGTATGATGGGTATCAAAAGCAAAAACCCTATCGAGCTAGATTTGCAGAAACAGATCCCATAAATGACATATCTAGGTCCTGCAGAAAATGTACATACTTAATTGCATTATAATGGATTGAACGGTTCATACTGGTAACAACATTCTGCTGACTTACGTATTTAAAAATGATGAAAAAAGAGTTTTACCTCCCTGAGAACTGTACCTGATAAGAACTTTAAAAGATACATCCAGGTATACTATGCAATTCACCTACTGAATGACACACAAATTTGCTTAAGGCAATAAAAATCATCATCATCATCATCTTCATCATCATCATCATCATCATCGTAATGTATGTTTCTGTAATTAAGGTGTAAAGAAAAAAACTAGGTAAGTAAAGTCAATATTAATATTTATATTATTTTTTTGTAGAGCTCGTCTGGGTTCATGTTACTATTTCCAATCGAAAAGCTTTCCGTTATGAGGCGACAAACTGGACATAGTTGGTAGCAATTTGTTTTCTTTAAATCTGTCATAGTGTCAGGCAATTAAAACAGTGCAGGTTTTGGTGCCAGAACAAGATGTATGTTTCTAGCCTAAGGGTTGAAGAGCGTTCGTAGTTACAATAAGTATAAACAGACAGACAATACAAATGGCTGTTATAGGTCCCCTGCATATAGAGTCCCAATAAACTCAAAATGAATAATATATCTCTATTTTTAACAAGTACACACAACTCACATATATCCACTCCGATAAGTACGGAATATAAACTTTCCCACTGCTGTCCACATTTGGCCCTGACCTGATTTGCATGGAGCTGGTTGGCTTGACATACACCAAGGGTGGATTGTATGGATGTGTATCCATCAGCCATATGGCAATAGGAATGTTATAGGTACTGCCTGGAAAGCATTGAAAGCACCTTAATCTCTGTAACAGACACCAATGTAACTATATTTGCGTTAACAAGGCATAGACTTGGGATTTGTTTTCTAAAAATGACTTACTTAATTAGATCACACACACACACACACACACACACATACATATATATATATATATATATATATATATATATATATATATATATATATATATATATATATATATATACATTTTGAATAATGTAAGACGATTTATACACGGTGCTACAAGTGAAATCCAAATGGTATTGTGACAGAATGCCATAGTCTACTCTACTGCTGGGTATAGAGAAAGCGGTTTTGTATAGTCTTCTTTAGTTACCTTAACCTGTCCATAACCAATCAGTATATCATGAGTGAAGACCAACTTTAAGCCAGAGTGTGATATAATATTTTGGAACGAGTTGGTATGTTTACTTGTAACATCATTCAATGTTATATAATCAATGCAAAATCTTAAAGAATTATCTTTAATAATCCCGTTTCCTGCCAAATCATGAATTTCTTTTCTTCTTTCATAAAGCTAATAAAACCTTTTCAGATACCTTTGGAATATATAATGATGGATCCTCATTAATTGCCTTAAATGACCACTTCTTGGCTCTCCACACCACATTGTGGTCTAGACTAAACGAACTGGGACTATTATTCATCATTACTAAAATGTAAACGGAAGCGAGAAAAGAAACGTTTCAAAGCTTGCTGGGGTAGAACAGGAATAATTACAGTTATCTCCCTTTTGCCTTGTCCAGTTGAACAATTTAAAAATTCGGTCCTTAATTTAATTAACGTTGTTCAAATCCCTATTAAATCGTCAACTTTTGTGTCAACTATCCATGAGATACCACTGCGTACGTGTACTGCATGATTCAATCTCCAATCAGTAGGACCAGCGGAAAACCTCACAGAAATAAATAATTCTAACAACAACTATTTACATCATTTTCCGGAAAGAAACATGGCTAAAAACAGGCAATAAGCCCATGTGCATCGATCTAACACCCACCGGTTACTCCATCAAGTGATTCCACCGCTACTCATGAGGAGATGGAATTGCTGTTATCACAAAGAACTCGATGGTTAAATGTATTAACGTCACCACAAGCTTCAATTTCTACCACACATTGTTTGAACTAGACCAAACAACACTCACACTCCAGGAACAAAGGTCAGTCCATTGTTTCTGCCTCTAATGCCCTGTTTCCAGTAGTAGAGAAAGCAAACTAATTGAATATCTCTTTTTGTAGTAGTTTCTGAAACTTCTGGTATATTGCAGTTCGATAGGTGGCAACATAAATATTCTTGGAGATTTCAACTTTCATTTTGACTGTCCTGGAAACCCATACACATCAAAACTCCAAGTTTCCATTCATGTTTTCAACCTCAAACAGTTTACCAACCCACCCATAAACATGGTCACAGGCTGGATTCTTCATAAACCTGATGATAATATAATATGGTCCACCTTTATATCCCATGAACTTGCATCCGATCACCTATGCATTATGTGCCATCTGGACATACGATTCCCTAACCATCCAACTTTCTTTGCTACTAAGAGAAACCTCCATATAACAAATAGAACCAAGCAAACCTAACAACTTGCTTACCTCCTACAGCAGAACAACTAGATAACTGTCTGCGTTCATTGCTTGAAAAACATTCCCCTCCCTCTATTTGCAGAGTAACAATTCAAAAGTGTTCTTTGTGATATAGCAGTGCTAGGGACCAGCTGCGCACTACTAAAAGAGACTGACGTAAAGCTGAGAGGCCTTGGCTTCCCACCAGACTCACTATTCGCAAGCAGATCTATGAAGCCAATAAGAAGAACATCACATAGTCCATGTACTGAACACATCCCACTACAGTACTAAGACATGGAAAGTTTCAGCTGCAAAGAGCTCTTTGAGATTATTAACAAGCTAATGTCAAGGAACAAATGTACACCACTTCCAACTACCTTCTCTCCAGTCGACCTTCCAGACCTGTTTGCAAATTTCTTCCGTGACAAGGTATAAATCATGAGAGATAAGCTTTACAACACAATTTAAATTGACTCATCACCACCAAACAGTTGCGATACAGAATTTCAGTGGCAACCGTTGACAGCATTTGAACCTGTCTTCATTGATTTACTACGTAAAATCGTGATGAAGAATACACCAAAGTCGAGTGAACCTCTTTTTATTCTGTCGGATATTTTTTGGGATTATCAATTAATCTTCTTTTTCTTCTGTCGGATATTTGTTTGGATTATCAATAAATCTTCTTATTATGTCTGATATTTGTTTGGATTATCAATTAATCTTCTTTTTATTCTGTCGGATATTTGCTTCGATTATCAATTGGAACCTTTACTCGTTATATATTTGATGGAAGTGCTACAACATCAACAATGACCTTGATATTTATTTTGAGCTATCATTTAAAACGTTTTGAAATGTTTCCTTCATTTAATTTCTAATAATCTTTTCGAACTCCTCGTTGGTGATGTTCTTCCGGTCTTTACCTTGTATATTCCAGTCGCTATACTAAATCCTTAGTAAATATTTATTATATGGTTAGTGTTATCGACATCTTTACTTCTATAGTTTATAAAGAACTTATTCGCTCCTCTCACACATTTTTTCATCTTCTGTAACAAAAGATTATTTTAGAATATAAGTTGAGTTTGACAATCGTACTTACGATCCAGGTGAATTTTGATAACTCTAAGATAATAAATGAAAGTTCCATTACCGGAAATGTATCTAAAAGAACTGAAAGTCCTCAACAATCTCCTGCTTCTGTGGGTGTTAGTGATCTACATCAGGATTAATAAAACATGGTCCAGGCATAGATGAAATACAACTTAATTTAAATATTTAACAATGAAGGCTTAAAAAGTGATTGCTAAGATATAGGAAATATTCTATAAAAATCTATAATGGTAAATCCAAGATCCTAGCAGCTAATTATATAGTTACACACACAAACATAGAAGTGACTTTCTGAACTCTTTTGGCTGGACAAAAGAAATACATAAATTGATGGTTTATTTTGACATTTTATTGGCTCTCCAGTCATGTCTTGATGCTGTTGTTGTTGTAGGGTTTAACGCCATTTTTCAGCACAAAATAAGATATACATGGCGATCAGGTTGAGGAAGAACCCGGGAAAACCAAAGACAGAACCACCGACCCATGCGAAGCTACTGGCAAGCTTTCTCACATACCCACATTGGCCGAATCCGAGACTCGAACCCACACGGGCGAGGTGAGATGGCATTGATCCGTAACGGAGAGAGCTTTAGACCACTTGGCCACTCGGGGCCTCTGTCATGTTTTGAAGAGCTACGACTATTCCAAACGGTGACAGCTTGGATAGTTATGAATTTTATATTACCGTGACGAGAAATCGTGGACAATTTCCTGGACTCAAACTAGTTTCCTCATCCATGTCGCTGACTGAAGTATTCCTGGTCCATATTAGACCAGATCTCACAACCAAGGGTAATGATTTGGTTGTTTTTCACATAGTTGTAATACTAAATATTTTGTCACATGTGCCACACGTACCTCAGAGCCCAGCAAGGGGACAGAGATGTAAGTTCATTTATTGCGTTTCGCATGTCAAGACTACGCATAGTGATACTCACGGTCAAAGTAAAATCTTGAATCGACTGACGATTGCCACTGCCCTAGGAAGCTATTTAAGAAAAGACTATGCTGACTTGATTAAAAAGATGTACTTTGAAAACAATACAGAAAAGAAAAGTTGAGAATCTTTAATACAGCCCCTCTAGCTTAGCGTGACTAGTCCATTGATCAGACCGGGTCGTCTAAACCATCCGATTCGCTTAAGTTGAAGCCAAAGTAATGCGTTGCATTGGAGTGGCAAACACCAGCCTATCCACTAATCTACTAAGTGTATCTATCCCACCAACGATACGGGACGCAACCCACGGCAAACAAGTTGCTGATGCTCAGTTGAATCTTACAATATGAATGGATACATCAGGCCCATTCTACGACCCTGAAACCAAAAGAAGATTGGAAAAACTAGTTTTATTTTGAACATAACTGATTTTAACTGTTTGAATGTTTGACCAACTACAGAGTAAGGTGACTGACCTATAGTTCTATAATTGAAATCTGATATGTATTTACCTCTGAAAGTAACTGGAATGGTTCCATCCAACTGTAAAAGAGTTCTCTTAGTTCCATTATTGAACACTGCAAGGAAACGTGAATAATTATGGTAAAATAATAAATACAAACAGACCTTCCATTCGTATTTCATATTCGTATGTTGCTGACATTCTTATCAGCTGTTTTTAATACATTATTAAGCAGAACTAACTCTCAGATAGCAGATATAGCTTGCCTTTCGTATAGAGTTGTATTATTTGGGCATATAAACTAAAGGGTTGTATTATTTGGGCATATAAACTAAAGGGTTGTATTATTTGGGCATATAAACTAAAGAGTTGTATTATTTGGACAAATAAACTAAAGAGTTGTATTATTTGGACATACAAGCTAAAGAGTTGTATTATTGGGTCATATAAACAAAAGAGTTGTATTATTTGGGCATATAAACTAAAGATTTGTATTAATGGGTCATATAAGCTAAAGAGTTGTATTATTTGGACAGAGTTGTATTATTTGGGCATATAAACTAAAGATTTGTATTACTGGGTCATATAAGCTAAAGAGTTGTATTATTTGTACAGAGTTGTATTATTTGGGCATATAAACTAAAGATTTGTATTACTGAGTCATATAAGCTAAAGAGTTGTATTATTTGGGCATATAAACTAAAGATTTGTTTTACTGGGTCATATAAGCTAAAGAGTTGTATTACTTGGTCATATAAACTAAAGAGTTGTATTATTTGGGTATATAAGCTAAAGAGTTGTATTATTTAGACATATAAACTAAAGAAAGGTAAGTTCCAAGACTGATTAGTGATATAATCTTTATGTAGAAAAGTTACGTGTGTCTTGAATAATAACCAGGGATAGCCATTAATGGAACCTCTGCAAAGATAACTGTTTCAAAATAGTAGCCAATCACAGTTTGCATTGCTGTATGATTCTACAAAAGTCTATAATAAGTGTATTTAGTGCATCCCCAATCAACGTTGAATTATTTCATATATTTATATTAGAAGCGTAAAAGCAGTGCATACACAATGTGTTATCAAATAAATGCTATGTCTGACTCTTGGACCAAATATGTATATTTATATTTTCAATTCTTTTTATTTCGTTCTTTCCTTTTTGTATTCAGCTACTGATTGCAACTTAAACTAGTTCATCACCAGAAAGTTTCAAAGGCCACACACTAAATTACTTTCTAATAGACTCATAACTTTCTTCATAGTAATCTAAAAATATTGAAAATAATTTAAAAAATAAAGTTGTATCTGCAGCAATTGATGTTTTAAAGTTCTATTTTGGATGTAATTGTTATGTCAAATATACAAACCATAGTCAGCGAACTTTGGCCTTAGATCTGTAAAGGAGTCGAATACAGCAACTATATCTCCCTCTGCAACGTCTGGGAATTTGTACTGAAAAGTAATATACGGGATTTCCTGAGAAGACTTGGCAATATATTTAAAAGCTAATGTAATACATTTAATGATTGACCGCACGCGTGTAACGAAGTCGAGCATGCAACACTGTGAGATCGAAATGTGTTGAAAGAATAGTGCAAAAAGGTACACGTTGAAGAAAACGCATATATCTCATCTCTCACTCGCACACCAATGACAATGAATAATAGGAGTACAGCGGTAAATATGTAATGTTCTACACAACAGTCACTACCTCACTGATTAACTTCAGTATCAGATTTTAGCTGTCAAATACTACTGTGTTTGGTTTTAGTAACTGAATACCACCATTCTAAACTTATGTAGTCAAACACTACTGTATTAACTCAAGTAATTAAACCCTATTGTGCTAAAAGTAGGTAGTCACACACTACTATGCTATACTTTAGTAGTCAAACACTACTTGCTGAACTTGAATAGTCAAATACTACTGATCTAAATTTTAGTAGTCAAGCATGACTGTGATAAAAATACTGTCTGACTAATAATCACAAAAATCATTATTAATATTATCAATTTAATGATCCACTGCCTGAGTCCCTAACAATGCTCTGGCTGCTAAATAGCAGGATGGATATAACAGTTAACCATTCACTTGTCTTCCTCAAATCCAATACCACATAGCTACATCGCCATTGTTACTGCAAATGTCTCCAATACTAGGCACTCCTCATTGCCGCTCTCAGCTTAGCTAATCCTAGTCCCATCTAGTTAGCTTAAGAACAAAATTACAAAATAATCTCTGTTTCACGACCACTACCTAAATTAGTAAATATAGATGAGTTCTATAATATACATCCAATAACACTAATCGGTACATACTACAAGCACTCCCATACTTACGAATCCTAGCAATGCATGAACGAAACAGATTTAATGTTGGCAAGACCTGAATATGCTGGGCTTCATCGCTACCACACTAGTGGCCAATCAGTCCCGGATTACCCATTAGGCAGAGTAGGCAACTGCCTATGGGCCCCGCGACTTTTATGGGCCCCATTAGGGGCCCCCATGAGACCGTGACCGTGGGTCTGGGGCCCCAAAAGTTTGACTGCCTATGGGCCTCCACGGTGCTTAATCCGGCGCTGTGGCCAATGTAAACATGCAGCACTTTAACACCCCATACCGTCTATATTAAAGCGTATGATTGATCCATCAAATGTTATATATTATGTATTATTGAATTCCTGTTTCTAAAAGGGTTTCATAAATATACATACATATTAAAGCGAAATACATATACATAGGAACAATACATAGCTGGCATAGAAAACAACGTCATGGATATAACAAGCAAACAACTGCTACAATGTTTGGGTCACATACACGAGGATAATAAGACATTATTACACAAGAAAGAAGAGACAGTTATGCATACAACTAAAATGGTAAGGATATAAAAACACGATGCAATACATTTTACAAGATGTAAACATTAAACCGAATATTATAATACACCTTAACTGTTAGACGCTATCTTTCTTACAGGTTTTGAAGTCGTTAGTAGAGTAGAGATTTGGTTAGAGGTCATACCATTTACTGGAGTCGAAACACGTACAAGAATTGTTAGGATCTCTATCAATATATATATTAAACTGATATAGAATGGAGCTATTAAATGACTCATAGAATGTATATAGATAAAGGGCTGCCATTTCTTCCATCAATGTCATTCTTGAATTTGAAAAGAAAACAAAAAGACAAATTCATTGAACCTAGGCAGTCTCATTAGAGTTGAATGATAGCAAGGACGAGACTATAAACGTGTAAGAGATGACAATTAATAATTCCTTCCAATTCGTTTGAAAGTAGTGGCGGAGCGGTTGAATGTTGGAAGTAGCATGGCTATAATTTACTACCTTTATTACTAATTAGCTAAAACACTTGCATTTTGCATACATTTGTAATTTTACATGTTTTACTGAGAACTTAATTATGTGTGCACATATTTTCCGGTGTTATATTTGATGTTGTCTATGATAGTGGCTTTATATCGGAAAGGTTATCTAATATACAGCATTCAAAGGATACAGCCTGAAAGATGTAGTTCTTTTTCCGGCCTGGTAATAATTTATGCAGATAAAACACAATAAAGACAGTATAGACTTTCCCCGATTCGATACAAAATTCACTGATGATATCAGCGACAGACTTAAAGTCAGGTGTATATGTTTTGTATACTTCTAGACATGTTACGCCAGTGTCTTCGCTTTTAGCAGAAGCTCTTTCATAATATACCATATATTTTTGCTATTATTTTTGGAATGAATAAGCAAACCTTATCAACAGCAATTAATAAAATGTGTTCAGATATGTTCTTCTTGTCGTTTTGACATCGGTACCTAACATGAGTAAAATGCTTGAGGAAGGTATTAACATTTCCACTGTAATCACATCTTCTTGAGACTCTGATATATGAGATTACTTATTAGAATTAGAATAACTAGGACTGAGCAGCGTGTCGTAAATAAAAAACTTCAACAAGCTGAGACCTATATAGTTTGCCGTTATTATATAAGGTGACTAATTAGTTTACAGCCAGTGACAAATTCCACTTATGGAGGAACAAAATGAGAGCACTAAATATTTTGGGATATACACATTGGCTTAAAAAGAATTCCATTATGTTTCATTGACGTTAGTCAATATGCTACAGTTGAAAGAAATATTTACTTTAATTTTGATATCATATATCCTGTATTTAATTTCCTACTATAAAAAACAGCACATTGGCTCTTCGCGATAGGCTATGCTATTAGGTGAAGACTGGGGAACACACATATTTAGGACCAAGAGGCTAAAAGCATGTTGTGAAGCAAATGTATTGCAATTGTTGAAGACCATTTATCTAACACTTATGAATGGAAGCTTGTGTGGTTTGTATTCCAACCTAACGAAAACATTTATATTTTCTTTATTTTTCATTGACATAAAGTTCTGGGGAATGCATAAGTGGTCATGTCTCGTTATAGGAGCAATTTAAGAATATCATAAGACCTTCGATACTAACATATCATTGTCTACTGTATCCTTGTGCTCTTTAACTGGATTTCAGATTAACATAAAACGTTCAAAAGGCACAAAAGTAATAACGAGTGGAAAACAATATTACAAAGTGGACTGCATTTGTTCTCGGACTGTATCCAGTTACTTCAGAATTAATTCTACAATTGGTAAATCAAAACTTTTTAATTTGAATTGCCTTGTTTTTATGATATCATCACTTAGGAGAATTATTGATGTAGCATCTTTTGCAGGTTTCGCGCATCTCACAACAAGAGCCCTAAAGACACAAACGTGGTAGTATTTCACTCAAAATTAAACCAGAAAATGAAAGCTAACTGCGGGATACAATAACGCTCATCACAGACCAATAGTCAAAACTCCCGATGAAGCCAGTAAGTAAACATGTATATCTGTTAGGTTGTATCAGAACTCGTACTATTGGAACCCCTAAATTTAACATACGTAAAACAGAATTTCAACACAAATTAATTTTAAAGAGGCTATGTTTAAAATGTTATTTTTTTTTAAAAAAAAACTTTATATTTTAATTTAGAGGCATGGACTTTGTAGTCTGAAATAAAGAATTCTTATCTTATCTTATCTTATCTTATCTTATCTTATCTTATCTTATCTTATCTTATCTTATCTCATCTCATCTCATCTCATCTCATCTCATCTCATCTCATCTCATCTCATCTTATCTTATCTTATCTTATCAAAGAAGACAAGAAGACAAAGTGCATATCAACTTATACAGAGAAGGATCGTGATGTAGTTCTTGTCTGGGGATATCCGAATATATACAGAGCACGATTAAACGCTCAAACAAATACGTAGCGATCACATACTATGGACAAGGTCCAATGTTGACATTTTTAAAAACGTTATTACCTATGACATAAATAATCAGTGCTATTAATAGTATTGATTATCGAACTTTTATTATTAATTTTTGAACCGCTAATCCTAATCGTAGCTCTATCTAAACCTTATCAGCAATGTACGTAACAAGCCAGTTAAGATCAGAATAAATAAAATGACACGACCATGTAGAAGAAGAAATAATCCGGCCCGCAATTGGAAATGGCCAACTTGTCAGCCTGTTACTAATAAAAGTTATTGGTATGACCTTTTTTTCGCAAACTGAATTAATTGTCTCAGTTTTTCAAGCTATTTTCATTCCGTCAAAAATGATCCACTAAGAGTAAGGGAGAGTAGGAAATTTAGATGCATGAGGGGTTGGAATGAAAACAATATATCAAATAAATGCAGCATTTGTTGATATTGTCATTTGTATCGATGACACCATAGGAGCAGCAATGGTACACCCTTTTCTTTAATCAATTCGTTCAGTCTATAACCTAACGGTAAGTCTTCTTTGACTGTTGCATTAACCCCTTTTACCTAATTGAGCTTTAATGCTTTAAACTTTTTCAGACTGGTTTTTGCTCTTCGTCTGCTTTTATTGGATCGATTTCTTTGCCAATGTATATTTATAACTATTCAAACTTTTTCAAACATTTCAACATTATATTTATGCTGGGAACTTTTACAGCAATTAAATAAAGTTGTAATTCTCTTACCTCATTAATTATAGTCTCAGCTAATATTACCTGTTCGTATCATTAAATAATGCACTGAAGTTTATGTAAGAATCTATTTCCATGGGTACATTTAATTGTTGTTTTGTATAACCGTACGCTCCAATCATTATTTAGCAAGGTTCTCCTCCTCAATATGTATACCATATTTATCTTGTTTTACCCATTCTATTAAAATAAAAAAAACGCCTTACCAAGTCTATCATGCTATAATGATGGGTTTAAGCATTGTTTTGTATGTTGCCTTTCTTTGAGATTTTAACTCTCTTATCTAACGTTGTTACATAATAGTGTTTTATTTTGAATTTACGGATGTCTAATCCACAATATACTGTAACTAATTTCTTTTACAGCATCCTAGGACATTTTGAAAAATTGGCGTAAGAATCTAGAAACAGCTTCTGCAGTTTCGACATCGAAATATCCTATATTTTGCTAAGAAAATCCACTAGCAAGAATAATAAGGCTATCAACTTTCGAATTTCTTATCTTTTTAAGATAAAGAAATTTCTAGTGAACTATTTAAACCATCGCGCCTTTGTCTATTTTTTTTAATTATTTAAAGAAGGAGAAAGAATGGCTGGAAAAAGATCTGGAGCTGGGATATATCGAAGATTAAATAACAGTATCGTCATTTCGACAGAACCGGAATCGTGCAAAAATGAATTGAACAAAGCTACTGTACAGCAAATGGAACATACAAAAAATACCCAGTATAATTTCACAATTAATAAATTTGGCAGATGACTCACAAAACATTGAAATAAAGTAAAGACATTAAATTTAGGTTTTACAGTGTACAGTGCAATAAATGCTTCTATTGAGTGACATCTAGAAATGACCATAATATATGCAGTAACATGTATAACAGTTACCGAGATATTTGAGTAATGATATCAAACATTATGACAAGCAAATTATAAAGGTTTTGTTTGAATTCAGTAGAAAATCTACAGAAGGGAAAGGATAAAAATCATTATACAAAAAGTGTTGCCGTCATAAAACCTGACAAGAAATTGCATGCTGAATTCGCACAATCAAGAACAGATAGGAAATAGTATATTCTTTGCGAAGGCAGTATACACAGATCAGAGGAAAAAGAAAACGAAATGTCGAAGAAAGATTAAAATGATTTGACACAACTACTTAACGTTTGTACTGCCTCATATACACTCTGTGTGAACACACACACACACACACGCACACACACACTGTGTGTTCTCTTTCTTAAATCTTAAAATACTAAATACTATGCTTGTCTAGTGTAAATGGGCTTCGCTGTCATTTAATTAAATAAGTTTTGATATTTAGAGTTAGAGTAATTTTTTCCATCCAACCATCTGCTCACCCTCGACATGGAATCACCGAGGACATCCAATTTACGAATTTAGGTCACTTGGCCGTCCTCGAATACAGGAGCCGTTCTACTTGTCAATATCACACAGGTCTTGATAAATCAAACTTTACGGATGATTTAGATGCCTAATCTTAAGTGTTACGTGCACCAGAAATGTGCATCCCTTGGTATCCAACCACTTTCGACATATATTCCTGACAGATAGATGGTGTCATACTATCTTGGGTCAGCTACAATAAATGGCTTGCACTCAATTATATATATATGCCGTGGAGGAGATCTGGACACTCATTGACGTCGGTTGTGCTATGCAATTCGCAGTTCTGCTACTAGACAATCCGGCTTCCTTACAGCTTCAAGCCTACAAGGGTAATAAATCTGTCACAAGATCGCTGGGGCGCCAATTTTATAGTTTGTCCCCGGGCGCAAAATATCATCGCTACGCCTCTGATCTACCAGTGTACTTTTTTCGATGCAAAATGATGTTTTATAATGATATATCTTATAGGATATGAGTGCGTTATTACACGATTTAAAAACAAAGAAAACTTAACTCCTCAAACTGAATAAATCTCTATCATTATATTAGTAAATACGATAGAGAGGACATTTTTCCGACATTATGTATGCAAAAAGGCATTAAATCACCATTACAACTGGTGTATATAGGATATGACTCTCTCTCTCTCTCTCTCTCTCTCTCTCTCTCTCTCTCTCTCTCTCTCTCTCTCTCTCGTGGGACGGATGGATCGATAGATGTACAACTACAAGAACTATTTACCTTGAACTGCCGAGATAAATAACTACCTTCCAAAGGAATATGGATATTTACGAATCCAAATAGAGTGAATACTTGCCACTTAAAGATATGTAGTAGAATCAGATTTATAAAAATGACAACCATTACTGAAATAGTCTGTGTTAAATGCCTACATGACCCGTGTCACTTGTACTATAGTAAATCATAGCTGATGGCGAAATAAAGCACATATGAGAATATATTTACACACATTTAAAAACACAAGCAACGAATTTGATAATCTGCGCAACAAATTAGCAAACAGATAGACAGTCAGATGGATTTATTGGTTCGAGATAAAATGCGAACAGATAAATGGATTTTTATATATGCGGAGCTGTAGGTATATAGTAAATGCATAATGTACAGAGCAGGTTAATACGATGTACGTACCTGTGAAAGCGATGACCTAACGTATTGTCTATAATGGCTCGTCATCTTTAAGACACTTGATTGTGTATAACTGTCTATAAGATTCATCAACTGATATCACACAAATTAACTGATTTTATCCCTTAGCAACACTGATTTCTTACTATTTCACTTTCGTTTTTACATATCCGTTGCTACTTCGTTCTGGTTTGTTTCTGTTCGTTTATCTGGAAAAGAGGATGTGTCATCTTCACCCCTCTGGATCTGAAAAGCACGTGATAAGATTAAGGCGGTTCAATTTAGGAATTGTATGAAATGAAACTTTGTGTTTTTATGTAGTAACATACATTGATCATTATTTGTGAAAATATAAAATGTGCATTAAAATCCGTATCACTACTGGTTGATATGTTATATACTGCTCTCTCTCTCTCTCTCTCTCTCTCTCTCTCTCTCTCTCTCTCTCTCATCACAAGCTCACAAAAACACATTAAACTCAAAACTATAGTTTCCCAGTGCATAAGCTATAAAAAATATGACATTACGATTTCGCTCATGTGATGTAATTGTGAAGTTGGGTATTTTTTAAATTTATTTATTAATTTTGTTGCACATAAATATCATTTGCTGCATATATGCTGAAAATGTGCTTGCTGAATACTAGAGATAACGTTTTCGGTACCTAACCATTTTGAAGTATTGCTCTTTGTTCAGAATTACTTTAACATTCAAAGTGTTATCTACGAGATTGCTTTTCTTATAAGAACATAACCATGTATGTATATATGTATGTATATATATATATATATGTATGTATATATGTATATCTATATATATGTATGTATATATGTATATATATATGTATCTACATATGTATATATATATCTACATATATATATATATATATACACATACATATATATATGTATCTACATATGTATATATATATATATATATGTATATATGTATGCATATATATATATGTATGTATTTATATATATATATATATATATATATATATATATATATATATATATATATATATGTGTGTGTGTATGTATGTATGTATATATATATATATATATATATATATATATATATATGAATATATATGTATATATGTATATGTATATATGTGTATATATGAATATACGTATATGTATATGTGTGACAACGCGTCCTGTACTGTTTTCAATACACAAAAGAGTTGTGTCCCTTGAACCTATCCATAACGAATCCTACCTCAAGTTGTCGTGCCTGTAACATTTAATGAAAACATATGAGGCGCGGGATCCATCGAAAGCTGGTTTAATGAGAAAGATGCGAATGGCAACTTTCAAACTAAATGCATAAAATGTAATGGCGCCTTATAACTGAATATACAAATGATGTATCTTAATACTCGATATTATTTTTAATTGTTATAATGGACATTGTGTCAAACGACACAATCTAAAATCTCGACCTAGAAAATATAACTGTAAGCACAAGTTTTTTGATACAACACATGA
This sequence comes from Unio pictorum, assembly GCA_030141615.1. Taxonomy (NCBI): domain Eukaryota; kingdom Metazoa; phylum Mollusca; class Bivalvia; order Unionida; family Unionidae; genus Unio; species Unio pictorum. The sequence continues at coordinate 22,049,357 of JARLTB010000107.1, forward strand.
AATTGGAATTCTGGATATATGACATCAAAATTTCAACGGCAACATCATGATTGGTCCCGAATTTGTCCGCTACGACGCGTAAGAAAAACAGACACAGATATCATTCGCTATGATATGCTCAGCGAACAATATAATAGTTCTGTCTGTTACATAACCTCACGACGTGTAGCGTAATCGCTAGAACTTGACTGCAATTTAGATATACAAATAATACTATTACGCAGGTTAGATAATTTTTAATTTGTACACTACGGAGATTGAAACCCAGGTCCGCGGGTAAACGGCACCTATTGCCTAGCCTGCGCGCACAAGTCCATAAGTCCATCACGACTAAGCCCACATCACCAAAACATGATGATACTTAGTGTTGTATGCATTCGTGCATAGAAAACGCCCTCACATGGCGAACTAAAACTTAATTCTCATCTATCTACAGTCATTTCGGATTCCTATGAAAGAAATCAAGGTATATAAGACAATTATAGAGAATTACAAATATACACCAATCACATCATAAAATGCTATCCCGGGATTCTACATGAATATATATGTTTTCCTTTGGCTGCCGCTATACAATTTCGAATTTTTCATATAGTTGGAATTTTAAAGAAAAAGATTAGCTATCTAGATGTCTATATGTATGTACGTATGTCTGTACATGTGGTGAAGCCACGACTGTAGACGTAGCTAATACAAGAGTGCTGTATGCTGTCTGTACGTGTATACGTAAGACTGACTGTACATGTAGTGGATCCATGAAGGGGTGAGCGGCCTATACAAGTTTGGGTCAACCCGAGAAACGTGGTGAAACTGGTTTATCGGTGGATCTCTGTATCTGTCTGTCTGTCTTGTCTCTCTTTCTGCATCTGGCGCTTGGCTCAAGACAGTTCATATGCCTTTATCTATCGCATGTGTCTAAAGTAACTTCTCCCTCTGTTTGTGGGTGTCCCATTATCGCAATCCATATCACGACAGTTTTCCATTTCCCAAAAGATTCTTGGCATTTCTCATTCCACTTGTACTCTTTGCCTTTCTTTGCTAAGTTTGTCTCATACTTAACAAATGTTCTAAAACAACTTCCCATATCTAGTATCTGTCTTACTTCTGTTATATTTGTGTGTAATGGAAATTCTAAGAATTTTGCAATATTGTTTGGATTCAGTAGTACTTAATCTCCTGAAATCAGGTGCCCAAGAAAAGTAACATCGTCACACAACAATTGTCATTTTCCAAGTTTCAGTTTCAACCCTGCCATCTCCAGTCGATTTAATACCATTTCCACTCTAGACATATGTTATTCAAAGTTTCATCTAAAAATGTATACCATTGTAATCACTGTAATGCAATTTGCATAATTCTCTGGAACGTGGCACTTGAGTTAATCATCTCCATCGGTATTACACTGAATTCAAACAGCCCATATTTTGTAGCAAAAGCCGTCTTTGGCACGTCTTTCTTCTTTACTAGAATTTGATGGTAACCAGCCTTAAGATCAAAAGTTGAAAATAAAGTTACTCCCGTCAAGGCATCTAGACAGTCTTGTGTACGTTGTATTGGAAATGCATTGTCAGAGCATTCCTTCATCGATAATCAACACAAGGTCTACTTTTCACATTCTTTTTTCTAACAAGCACAAGTTGTGAATCCCATGGTGATATTGATTTTATAATGATCTTCTGTTCTTCCATTTGTTTGATGATTTGCTCTTTTGTAACAAGTGCCATTGCAACACGTCGAGGGCGTTGTTTAATTTGTGTCGCATTCCCGGTCTCAATGACATGCTCACCAAGTATTGTATGTTCTTAGTCTGTGTCATCCTTGTAAAAATTATCCTCATATTTTGGTAGGATGTTCAGTCATGACAAAGTATTGCTCTGTTCGTTGTTGAGTTGTCCTTTTCAATAACTCTGGAACTTCAGATTCCTGCAGAACTTTCTGTTCGTGACCAATTTGAGATCTTCTTTTTAAAGTTGCTTGCCTGTCATATTCTACCCTTCTGATTGCACTACAATGTATGACATGTTCTTGGCATTCTAAATCGACTAAGACCCCCCCCCCCCATGCCTGCCTTGAAATGTTTCTGCTGCTCCAATCACTGAATCTTGTTTAAATGAAACCGCAGTTGAAAAGTGATTAAGAAGTCGCACCTTCTGCATGACCGCATTGTTGATATCAACCTTATGTTGCCACGATACGTTGATGCAATTGTTAAAAACTCATGTTAGGCTCAATGATCATTTCATATGGTTGATAGGAGTCGTCTGACCGATGACGTTATACATAGACGTCAATAATGTACCGCAGTCAAATATTTGTCTTCAGCTCTAACTTTCCCCAGTTTCTCTTTAAGACCTACTTACATTTATGTTATGTCTACTCCATGTAATCTTCACAAGCCTTTGCTGAGGAGTATTTATGGACGTCCACTCTCATGGTGTTGTAAGACGTCAGTTTCTTTTTCCATGTGATTTCCTTTTTCAATCTGAGAGGGCCTAACTGAATTTTGAACATTCCTTTTCTGTTTTCTCTCTAAGGATCCCCAGCACCTGCTAAACGTACTGATTCGCTCTGCTTTTGACATTTTCTGGGTCTATTATCCTTATAATATTTAAATTTATTCGGACAAATATATTTTTGTTATATTTTAATAATAAACTAAGGTATATCATATATGTAATGCACAATATTTTACTCGTTCCTAAAGTCCTGTTTGTCAATTTAGAACATATGTCCCAATCAACAGAATCTGGTCTATTATGAATAAGGAATTATACTGTGCAAGTTAGACTTGATAGAATATTTAAGTAAACAATAATATACAAACAATAATAATCTGAGTGTTTAATTGCCCTAACACGACGCAGTATCAAAGAAATTTCTGATAGAGAATGCTGAAATGCACGCTTCCACAACAGTATTGTACATTCTGATAAGGAAAGACTATATTCGTTTGTCCTATACTAACCACGTATATCACGTTGTTTTTCAATTAAATACAATTACAAGGAATTATTCTTAATTTGCTACACCGATCTATGTTTAACATCTACTAGAACAGTTTGCATTTATCAAGAAACAGTATCAACGTATACCATTATCTGAGTGCAACATTCGTTTCTGTGTGTACTAGTATCTCAAAGGAGTAGTTGGATTGTTATACTCCCCCCCCCCCTTGTGGCTCTTTTCATCGCCATCATCATTCCTCTTCATTTCCACTGGAACACAGGGCCTTCATTGCAACTCATTTTTCATGGTCTTGGACGTTCTGTTTTGCCTCCCTCCATGACATGCAGGTGGTATTATATTCAGTGTCCATAGTTCTTCGCCAAGTCATGGCTGGTCGTAATCTTCTGCGTTTGTTTTGAAGTTTCCAGTGCAGGGCATGGCGAATGACCTTATGCTTGAATAAGTATATGTTCATCTCAACTTACATTCCTTAATGGTGTTAGGTACGGGTTTATGTTGTAGTCCTCAGCCATAACTCCAGGTTTGTGATTTAGTCGAGCCATATGATATTCAGGATCTATCGGTACCAAGCATTAATTAAGACATGTATCTTATGTTCCAAGTACTTTGTGTCTCCATATCTCTGCACCATCAAGCAGCAACGATTTAGCGTCGGAAATAAACAGTCCAATCTTTGCTCAGACGGATGTAGTTATTCCTCCAGACTGGTCTGAGAGTGGAAAAGTCATACTGTGCCTTGGATATCATGGCCTTCACGTCATCGTCGGTTCCTTCAGATTTGATCACAATGTTGCCAAGGTATATAAACTTATAGATGTTCTCAATGGTTTGTCCCTTTAACAGAATATGTGCATCCTTTCTTGTACTGACTCGCAGGCATTTTGTCTTGTTGCCATTGATGTTCAGACCGGTAGTTCCCGCTATGGTATGTACGCTCTGTCCCTTATTGCATGGTCTTAATTATGTTTAACAAAAGTTCAGATCATCCAGTTTGTGGTCCATTGCTATCTAGATTGCCCAATCAACAGCGAAAATATGTTTGGTGAAAGTATTTTGTTTTACTACCCAAGGCTTATTCATCAACAATACACTACAAGAAACAAAGTAATTGTCTTCATGCTGTATTCCAATTAGACACACAACCATAGATTCATAAATACACTGTAAAACTATTAGTGCGCACATAGCACCAACCAGCTACTTTTGAACTCGAAATTAGTTTTGAACTTCTCATTTTGGTGGACTTAAAATTAAAATTTATATTTATTGTCATATTGTGTATGAATGTCCAGTGAAAAACTTATCCAGTGGTCTGAAATAGAAGAATTTTGCTTTTCTGTTGATCAAATATAATTCTGCTGATCCGCTTGTGATGAAAAGGATTTATTGGGTCAAGTGCGTATGATTTATATGTAATTTGAGTAGTTGAATCAGCTGCTCCTGTGTTTCTGTTCAATCCTTGATTACATGGAATTGTAATATTGGGAAAATATGAATCCTTGGAGTTCTCAAGAAGGTACATTTTGAGTAAATTCATGATGTAAGTACATGTATTGTCATTCTTATTAACAGCAAAAGAAAACGTATGTTTATACCCTATCACACCCATACCCTTTGTCTGAGGGACCCATCTGTAACATGTAATACTTCTTCTATCGTTTGCCTAGCACTGTTGCAAAAATGTTAAATGGGTAAAATTGTAAAGAGAGCTGCTGTGTGACAGTTCTGTTAGCAAGCAGAACAATACTTCTTGTTATGGCTTATTGGCTCTGATGTCGTTAGATTCCTACGAAAACCTGCAGTTGTATTTTTCTCGAAATTAATGTTTTGACTGTCTTGTAAAACGTCACGTCTTTGATATTTATGCAGTAGTACGTGGGTTCGGTAGGCTTTAGCAATGGTCATGGTCACATTTCCTGCGCGTATTGATGTCCGTCTAATTTTTCATCAAGTGTACGGTTAAATCGTTCAAAGATGACTTGATCGTTGTGAATAATGGCATGTCCACGGCAATCTTTACTCGCCATTGTTCCGTGAATGACAAAGCTACTCCTAGTCATTCTCTGCTGGGATCGTTTAGGATTGGTTTGGCCATCTTAGTGGTTTACGTGTGCTATGTACGCATGAATGCATCTCAGACACAGGTTGAATCATCGGACGTCAATGGCTCTGCTTCTTTGTATCGGCTTCCCGATATCCCCATCGACTACGGCCAAAGCGTATTTGTACTTTTGTTCGCGTTTCGCATCGTGCGATCAAAACGAAACATTAGACCGATGCAATTTCTTTAGGTGTACTAACGTTAGATCGTGGTAGAATTTTGTTCGGTGCGGGAAACAATTCTGCAATAAAAACCTGTCGCACCAGTCGCGCACGAATAATTTTTTTTTATCGATATGAGCCTCACATGCTAACTTACAATAACGGTGGTGCCTGTTCAACAAGCACTTGGACTGAAACACAAATGTTCCATTTTTCCCAGAGATTTTGTTGGTAATTTTTAAAAGCGTCGACATCACCACCAACCAAAATGTTTGCCTTTCTTTGATGATTTATCGGCTAATTTGTTCACGCCTCTAGGATCCTTGATCACACCTAATTCATGAATCAGTCGCATGTCGGTACACGTGTCGGTGGGGAAGTTCTCCAATTTATTCGCAAGATCATGACGGTAAATTAAACCATCAATGTGATGACGCTTCATCGGTGCGTGTTTGATTATTGCCATCCCTTCGTATATCCAATCGTGTTTCTGGTGCGCAGTAAATGTATCTAGAATGGTGTTCCTCGCCTGGATACCTGACCCATGTCCCCACCTTGGGTCGCTTGCGACCTTGTCTTGACGAATCTGAATTTTTCTCTGTCACAACGGACACACATTCCGGCGAGCGCGTGTTTGCTTGTCCGTGTAGAAACTAGCATTTCATCACGCGTTTCCGTGTGGACCTGACATAGGACACAATATGAACTCATGTTGATTTATTCCGATTTGTCTCTCAACGTAATGAATATCTCTACACGTAGTGACTTGCGCCACAAAAACATGCAGCATTTCCAAATTCGACCAGACATATCATGGTAGAATAGTCTTAAAAAAATACAACTGTTGCTCTCCTGTATGTTGTCAGGAAGTCAATCTACGCTCTGGTAATTCACCTTGATGACTGATTCCCTTCATGGGAAGACGGATGGTCAATTCACGTAGCATATCAGTGTCCAGCAAGAAGTTTCTGGCCAGGGAGACCTGTTATAGCGTTCCAGGACACACAAAAGTTGAATAGTCAGATAGGAAATCCTATGGCGTTTGACTAATTTACCGTCTCTGAAGTAACAATGTAGTTGAATGCGCATTCAGGAACTATGCGAAGACGTTGTGACTGATATTTAATGACACCAGAAAGAGGATAATATAGATTAGTGTCGCTCATGAGCAAAGGTCAACATGGGACTGCCAGTTTCTCACCTGGCACAGCCTGGCGATCACGGAGCCACAATAACGATATCCGTGTCCACGGGAAAAGATAGGAATATTTCCATTTCTGGCAGAATCGCTTGTGTACATTGCCGTTGCAGTACCCACAGTGCCATTGGAACCTGGGCGGTAACGACACTGAAAACTGCAATTAGTGGGAAAGTCACTGCGCGACAATGAGTCATTGAGATGGAGCAACACTCAATGCATTGTCCTAGATGGTCGCGCTGACACAAAACAGACCGGGCGTTTTGATTAACCCCTCTGTATTCAGTATTAGAAAATCTCGTACTTCCACGTTGGCATGTATGGATGACATATTACACGTTCAACACGTTCAACGTGGTACCTTTCGCCTCAGACGAGTTAATGTTTCCTCGCTCTTATCTGGAGTGGCTTCGCCAACAGACTGCGCACGCTCCCTTGCTGACCAGCTCACATTCTGTTATGTCTGTTAGGTCATGTGAACCCCCTGTTTTCGTTATAATTATCGATTTCAGGCATGCATTGTTCTGGAACTGCTGACCCCTGCTTCAAGCTACCATATATTAAACTAGAATGGTACTCATCGTCCTGCTACCATGATGGAAGACAAAAAATATGAATGTGTGGAATGAAGTGATAAATAAATAAAAAAAATAATTAAACTGCATATATTTTACCATATTTATTACCATTACGTAAAATCTGAAAAATTCCTTGTACTATATTCATCTCTGTAATTTTTTTTTTTTAACATTTATTTTTGGTGTTTGTACTTAATTGTTTTAGAAAAGATACCCATGTGATGATGCACCGCTGATCTAGAAATGGAGTCGTAACTTGCATTAAAGACTGTCTAAATGTGTACAAACTGGCTGGATCTCAGAATAACGTTAAATTGACGTAATCCATGGAATAAATGCATATGCTACATATAAATTATTGCTAATTAATTTTACTGACTAAATATAGTTTAACAGTCTAGAACATATACATTAAATGAAAAATGCTTCCACCCCCCCACCCACCCCCCGATGTCTTATATTACACACGCGTAAATTCAACAAAGTTATTTAACAAGGTGACTTAAATATGATTCATATGCGTTTTTAATAAACACATTTACAAGGTGATGTTAATTATTACTGGTCTAACTTATTGTGCTGTTTTTAGGACCATGACGAGACCTGGATAGGACGCAAGTATAAGTATATATTTTACATTGTGTTTGATTGAAAATATCTCGCAAACCGAAAGTTTGTTATAAAATCGGAACAAATTGACTGCTGGTAAAGAGCAAATAAGTTTTGGTTCAGAATACTTGGTGTATGCTTAGTCTCGATTCTACGACACTCGTGTAATTTTAATAACTCCACCGTACGAATGTGGAAAAAAAATATTCGCTGATCTTTGTTACAGATAGAAGGCTTTTCGGTCAAAATGTATGTAAGCGAAACTAAAAAAACTATTTCCTGTTATCTAAAACTAATCAAAACATTCTTTCCTCGATCGCTCATGTCAATACTTCTTTTGTAATCTTTGAACGATATCATTGACATTATTCATTTTACATACGCCGATACAGGAGACGTGTCTGAATAAGCCAATGAAAGTTCATCATCACAATGACAATATATGTGACCTCATTTCGTCAGGCAATCAAAAAATTGTTTCAAAACTTTGGCAACCTTCATTTCAAGGTTACAAAGAAAAGTCGTCTATTTTAAATCATACCCTTACGACGCGAAAGTCTGGCTAATCGAGAAAGTGTCTTTTAAAATAAAATGTTTGTGGTTGTATGAGTTTAGCGCAATACTTAAGCGCATGATATACAGTGTATTTACTGGGGGAGGAGGTAAGAACCCTCTACCCACGGGGAGCTTCCTGCAAGCTTTCTTACATACGCATGTTGTCAGAGCCGAGAACCAAACCCACGCGGACAGAGGTGAGATCAATCGGAACAATGCTCATCTTATTTCCGTCAGGTCGAGAAGTAAATCTCGGATGTAATTCGTCGAAATTGGGAATTATATTCTGAACTACTTTTATTCACATGGAGAAAAAAAGTAGAAGGAGACAAAGTCACAATTGGAATAATCTCGGCTTTTGATGTCGTAACATATGTGGTGCACGTCGCCGGAGGTGAGTCGCCAAACACAATGACTACACTGGGAACGCCAATTTGTCTCTATACAGCCTATCTTTTAAAACATTTTCTATGACAACTGCATCACACTTCAATGCTCATGAGATTGCAAATAACTACTTTCAGTTATCGTAGAGAAAGTTCATGTTGCCGTGGATCTAAGGTCATTTTCAGCACATGATAAGCTACACGTGGCGGCCAGTATATTTGGTGGAGGAAGTACCCGGAAAATCCCGAGAAGAATCACTGACCCACAGGAGGCTGCTGGCAGGCTTTTTGACATAACTACTAAATCCTAGCCCGAGACTCGACCAAGGATGAGTTTTCAATGACCTGTACAAGCGAGTTTCTTAAATCACTCGGCCACCGAACTTTGCTTTCTTCACGTTCGTCACAGCTCATGCTCTTTCAGAATAATACCACTGCCATAAGGCTGTTCTGAAGCAAAGGTCGTCTAAACCCTAGTCCGAGCATTAGTACACGATCACAATGACAGGATGATACATTCCATTACACATTGAAATTAAATAATAATAATAATAATTCAAAACAAACAATAAATCAAAAGATTATGTATGGCGACTTAGAAGCTCTTCACTGTGACGTTAATTATATATTGTGACGTTTGCCGCATGTTGCCTTGTAATATCGTCAACTTTTTGCCACATCGAAGGAAGTTAAGAATTCTTAACGTTTCTTCCTATGTATAAGGGAAAACAAATACATTCTGCATTAAACCATTGTAGAGAATATATTGCAGGAAATGTAATATAGCACTTGATGCTGTTAAGAAAGCGAACAGTTTTCTCCAAGTTGCATTTTTGAGAATAAAATTTACAGCGTTGTGCAAATGTTTAATATTTCTTATGGGAGGTAATCCACCGTAAAGAGTATGTGTGTTCTCTTGTGAAGCTAACCGTGGATGAGTGGGGTGGAGTTACGTCCCTGTTGTGCTAACAACGTAATACATTACATTGTTCATGCTTTGTTAATATGTTATGCACAACTCGAGTTAAACTTAAAAAATTCTTTTAAAACATGCACAGCGTTTCAACTCTACTTCCGTTAGAATTCATTGTACTGTAATCCGTTTAGAAAAGTTCATTAAATGTCTGTGCATTTTTTAGCCTACTTTTGTTTTGAAAGCAAACATATATAAAACATCACCCCTTTGTTCAAATGATTCAAATAAGCAGTAACACGTACCATGATATTCAAATAAGCATTAACACGTACCATGATATTCAAATAAGCAGTAACACGTACCATGATATTCAAATAAGCAGTAACACGTACCATGATATTCAAATAAGCAGTAACACGTACCATGATATTCAAATAAGCATTAACACGTACCATGATATTCAAATAAGCAGTAACACGTACCATGATATTCAAATAAGCAGTAACACGTACCATGATATGGACATATTTATTTCATGTTGATTTCTTGTTGGCTTACCACAAGAAAGCCATAATTTATATTTCATAGTCAAACGTTTTTCTCAGGCATATGCAATACAATAATTTTACTTCCGGTCACAATTAAACAATGTTTAAATAAAAAAATTCTACCAAATAGCTTCATATATTGATTTTCAGTTTATCTAAACAAAGATTGAGTTATTAATATAGAAAACAATGTTGATGATGTGATCAGAAACATCAACAGTTACATATAGGTGTGCATGGAGGTAATACGGATATAAAATTTAGAATTTAAAACTTAGAGAGGGGCCCCTTAAAATTTAAAACTAAAGTCAGACTGAGTGACTACACGACATTTTTTTAATTAGTCTTATAATCCACGGAAACTGATAGCAATTAAAATCACTTTACTTTTCAGAGCAGTTCTTGTTGTTGTTGTTGTTTAGTTGAAATTTCCCCTTTTCTTTGATTGTTTATTACAGAAACAAAACATTAGTGTAGTTTAATCTAATACATTCAGTTAACCATTTCTTGTAAGAATTAAATGAATTGCATTTTTTTTTTACTATTTTATATCCTGAAAGCAAACAACATTAATTCTGAATTACAATTCCAAGATAAACATTTCTTCTAAGTATAGAAGTGTTCTTGTACAATTATTTTAGTGATTGTTTCATTGGAAATGATATTGCATGTTTCCAGTGCATAAAAAAATGTTAATTAAAGATACTTTGTCTTAATTACTTCGCGCAACTTCAAAGAACAACAAGTTTACCTACTATTTGGCTGCAGAAGTTATCTCATTATTTCCCAAAGACATTCAACCATAACCAGATGTAGGGTTCGTCGCTGCTCTTTGCTTTTCTAGTGTGAATTTAATTTAAAAGACAAAATAAATCAAGTCGAACAGTACAACTTTCTCAACAACATGTACTCATTTATGTTGTATACTAAACAACGTGTAAAGAATATGTGAGTACTGCTTGAAATATAGGTTTATAAAAGAACGTAGGAATGAGCTTGTGAAGAATTTAATAGTAATATTTATTGGCGTATGATATTGGTTAAGTTAGGACGGGTACCAGCGAATGCGAGGTTTTGTCAACCGGAATTATATCGTGAAATACGAACAAAACTGAGCAATGGTAAAAAACAGCAAGTCTTGAATGAAGAGATTGATCTGCATCTCATTGATCCATACCAGCAATACTGCATACATATTTTTAAACCAGTCGAACAGTTTGCAATGTTACGTATATCTTATTTAATATATATTTATTTTAATTTAATTGTTTGTAAGTTTTAAAATCTTTGTATTTTTATTTTCATTATATGTCAAAATAATAGTTTACAGAAATTGTCTGACCTCACCATTTAGTAGTAAACACCTAATGCTGACCTAGTTCCTGACCTTAATTCAAAACTAGTAACAGTTGAAAAAAGTTCTTTTTATTTTATTCTTATAGTAAAACGATTGGTTATTGTCAAGGTCATGATGGGACTACGTGATTTCAGATGTACACAACCTTTTATCAATTCGTTATTAATGCGGGTCTCATATAGAATGAAATCAATGCTATACTACGTTTGTGATATGATCACGTGACCTTCATCTGTGTTATGCAGTAGCTATGGTTTAATACAGATGCCATGATAAGCATTTTTTAGAATTTGGATTTTACACTTGATGTGAAGTCGATTTCTTCTTTTGTAGTTAGTTTTCGAGATACTTGTTTAATTTTCTTCAGATTATTTGGATTTTGAAATATTAATTCCTTTCTCTGGAAATATTTGAGTGTTTATTGGATAAAGACAGTTTATCAAAACTGTATTCGGATTTCAAAACAGTGGAGTGTTATTTATTGTGTTTCTTCAAGGAACTGTATATACAACACTATACAGAATGCATCAGACGTCATCGTCTTCCATCTTGGATTTTCGTCAGGACTCAACTTGAATTCATTAGAACTTTTGATTACTAGGACTTTCCAAATTTAATTCGTGAATTATTCTTGGATTATGTTTGGACTTGATTCTTAAAACAGTAAGTTCTTTTATATTTGTACATTGTTTTGCCATGGAAATTAATTATTTGTTAAATTATTCAAAGCTTGTTCTTTTCAATCTTTTTTACGATTTATTGGAGCCTAAACACGTAAAATAATTATTTATTGAAAAAAAATTAGAAAATAATAATAATAATAATAATAATAATAATAATAATAATAATAATAATAATAATGACGACATTGTATAACGCCTAATCTTTCGATGCTCTAAGCGCTTTACAACATCTATAATGATATGACTAGAAGAAAACACTATAATGTCTTTAACTTTGTACATGCAGTCGAAAAAGGTGAGATTTAAGATCACTCTTGAAAAGGATCACTGTGTCTTTCAATGGGCAATTCGTTCCACGCTGCTGGGACATGCTATGCAAAGGAACATTGTCCATATGACTTCGTTTTTATAGGGGGAATAATGAGTATACGATTGTCGGAAGAGGAGCGTAATTATCTTGCTGGTGTGTACACATAGGTGAGGCCAGATAGGTATGTTGGACTGGAGTCCATCAGTGAAACGTATCACAGAGAACAAATGTTGTGTTTGGTTCTGGATTGAATAGATAGCCAGTGTAGGGTACGGAGGAGAGGGGATGTGTGCTCTGATTGTGGTACTCTAAGAATTATACAAACAGCTGTGTTTTGAACTTTCTGGGCTAGATATTGAGACGAACCAAACAGAATTGAGTTACAATAGTCCAGTCTTGAAAGTACTAATTCTACACACAAGTGTTTTAGTGGCATCAGCAGAAAGATATTTGCGAATAGAGCTGATGCGTCTCAGCTCAGGATATGCAGCCTTGCATATATTCATGACATGTTGGTGCAATGTAAGAGTACTGCCCAGAGTAACACCTAGGTTTCGTACTGACTATGCGAATTTAATGTTGCTGTTGCTGATATTTATTGTTTGAGATAAAGGATGTAAATGAAAAAGTCTTTGTGTTGTGATCAGACAGGCCTCAGTTTTATCATCATTCATCTTCAGTTTTTTACATGTCATCCATGATTTCACATCATAAATGCATCTCTCTACTCCTTGGATAGTAGCATCTACATCAGTTGGGTGGCTAGATTTGTATATTTGGGTGTTATCAGCGTACAGTTGGTGAGACACTGGATGATGATATATGATACTTGAGAGTGGCTAAGTGTATTGAAAGAAGAGAAATTTGTGAATGCCAAATACATGCTGGAGATGATAAAGTAATATATCATGGTTTGTTGTGTCAAATGCTGCAGACAAGTCAAGGAGGGTGAGGACTGTAATCTTTCCGCTATCCACAGCAGAGAAAATGTCATTAACTACTTTCACAAGAGTAGTTACAGTACTATGGCAAAGGTGATATGCATCCAGTATATTGCTCAAAAGACTGTTTCAATTCAAATGAGATGCAAGTTGGATTAGAACATCTTTTTCTAAGATTTTGTATATGAATGAGAGCTTAGAAACTGGGCGGTACTTCTTTTAAGTCGTTATGGTCCAGTGTTGGTTTCTTCAGCAGAGGCTTTACAATGGCAGTTTTGAAAAATGAATTCCCCTGATGAAAGAGAGGTATTAATAACACCAGTTAGGTAAGGCAATACTGAATCTAAGCAATCAAGCAGCAGTGATGTTAGAATTAGATCAAGTTCACGTGGCTTTGGTGAACTCTTCAACACGATTGTCCGTACTAAATCCATAGAGACAGGTTCAAATGCTACTAACTGTATGGTGACGACGAGTTAATTGAGATTGTGTTGTCAATGGTTTTTACCTTGTCACGGAAGAAATTTGCAAACAGGTCTGAAAGGTCTACTGGAGAGATTGTAGTTGGAAGTGGTGTACATTTGTTCCTTGACATTACTTTTTTTTATTAAAAATCTCGAACAGCTCTTTGCAGCTGGAACTCTCCGTGATCTTAATAAGGCAGTGGGATAATTTGGCTAAATGGACTATGTATGTGACGTTCTTCTTAGCGGCTTCATATATTTGTGTATGAATAGTGAGTCTGGACAGAAAGCCAAAGCTTCTCCGCTTTAAGGCGGTCTTTTTTAAGCAGTGCTAAGCTGGTCCCTAACACTGCTATACTGCGGAGAACACTTTCGAATTAATATTCTGCACTTGATGGCTGGGGCATATTTTTCAAGCGATGAACGCAGTAAGTTGTCGAGTTTTTCTGCTATATGAGGAAAGTAAGTGGTTAGGTTTGCTTGGATGTAATGCATTAGTTTGGTTCCATTTATCATACGAAGATTTCTCCTAGTAGCAAAAAAAGGTGGATGGTTAGGGACCGGTATGTCCAGATGCCATATAATGCCGAGGTGATCAGATGAGAGTACGTGGAAAATATGTTTCATGCAACATATTTTAGTTTCAGGTGCTCTTATCTCATAGAGTTAACTAGTTTCCATGGTATCACACCATTTTTTCTGCATTATGTAACACGCATTCTATCAGCCACGCTTGCTTTTTTAAGCGCCATTTATTTTTCAAAATCTGTGAGCTGGAGTAAATGTAGGGTGAGATTCGAGAGATCGTATGGTGACCTGAAATAATCGAATGGTGGGATGGAGTAATCAGTGGGTGAGCATGACTACAATTCCTTCAGTTTAGCCCACCCATTATGAACGAATTGACGTGCTATACCTACCTTTTTCTTGTTAGATATAATTTGTTCAGATAAAAGTAAGTAAATCCCACCCTGTTCCACATCGAGGCAATAAAAGTAAGTAAATCCCACCCTGTTCCACATCGAGGCAATAAAAGTAAATCCCACCCTGTTCCACACCGAGGCAATAAACGAATTGACGTGCTATACCTACCCTATATCAAGCCCACCCATTATGAACGAATTGACGTGCTATACCTACCTTTATCTTGTTAGATATAATTTGTTCAGATAAAAGTAAGTAAATCCCACCCTGTTCCACATCGAGGCAATAAAAGTAAGTAAATCCCACCTTGTTCCACATCGAGGCAATAAAAGTAAGTAAATCCCACCCTGTTCCACACCGAGGCAATAAAAGTAAGTAAATCCCACCCTGTTCCACATCGAGGCAATGATCGAAACTACTAATCAAGACACTATTAGGTAGCGAGGGAAAGAGTTCAATGCTGCCACCGTCCAGATGGCTGCATTTAGTTGACAAATTACATACGTACCGTTTGTATAACATGCTTTAAAGACTCATATACTGCCACATACAACGCCACTATCAGCACTGATCATTTGACATCGGAATTTGTTTAGTTTTAAATGTCCTTTATTTTTTAATGATGAAAATTTTATGTAAAGATTGATCAATTTACAATAACAGCATTATATTTTATATTTTAATCATTGCATTTGCTATTGTAAACGTTACTTTTGTTGATTTGTTTTGAAAGCAAGGTACTAGTAAACTCAAAGCAAAGCATTGCTATTATTTCTTGACATAATTCAATGTCAGGTGGCAGTAGCGTTATCCGATCTGTAAGGGAAGGAACCCAACTGTGATGAATATATGAGAATCACACATAAGTTTACACGCTTTCACGTAGGGTTGGCACGAATTGATTTGATACGTATCATATGGACTGCCACGTCGCTTGTCACTTGTCTGTTGTGGCGGGTTTTAGCGAGTTATCTCCCATGGCGAAGAAAACCAACGTCGACGTATCTTATTAATCAACAAGTTATAGTTTCCAGAATACGTGCCATCAAGCAGCTACACCAGCTGTACGCTAAGATATGTCCACCAATTCGTATACTGTTTTTCCAAATTATTTATTTCTTTTGCTCTGTTGATTAGGTTGTCAGGATAGCGGCGCTGAACTTATGTAACACGTGAAACTTACAGAACCAGTCCAGCTTAATATTTTGGGGGTATTATAATATCCTTGCAATGTTGGTCACAGTCTGCATTCGCAGACTTTCTTTGAGTGGCTTTAATTTTGTTTAAATGTTCTTCAATCGATGCATTACCATTTGAAATTAAATGCTGGTGCAGCTGTGTTATTACTCTCCATCAAATTTTCTTTTCATGAAATCAATGTAATATTACAAATACAGTGTCAAAAAAGCTTTTTTCTTATTGTTAGAAATGATAGCCCACACCCTAATCTGCCGGCACGTTATACGAAAGTAGAAATGGTCCCAATTGCACTAAACATTGTAAACTCTAGTTACTGATATTTCCTATTTCTTAATAGTTATGAACGTGCTTGAACAAAGAAATGTTTATTTTACCTTATAGATGCGTCAATAATTAAATTACATTTATAATGTCCTGATCTTTGTGAAACAATGTTGTCTGTCTAAGGAAGAGGTTCTGCTTATATCTGTGGAACTTCTCAACTCGTATTTATCTCTGAAGACTAAAAATATTCGCCGCAGGTATACATTTTAAATCAATTGACAATTATCTTGTATTCTTTTTACAATTTCAATCGTTGGCGAAATATCCTTTTATTGTCATAACATGAACGGGAAAATGTTAAATCTCAAGTAGAGGAGAAATGTTTAGAAATTACGTGAAACTGAGGTCTGGGCCCACGATGTTCTCAGTTGAGATCGCTTACCCACGGGTATATACGATCGCTGGGTATTAGGAGAAGGAAGGTGGGTAACGTTTGTCATGGATACCAAAATGCGATGCATCCAACTCTTTGTTTTTTTATTTATCTTGCTCTGTTTGTGAATGACATCTTCCAGACTGAAAAATTCGTGTTCGTCACGTAATATAAAGGTAAGAAAAAGATATTGCGATGTAGCGAACACGTGACTTGTTCCTAATGTATACTATATTAGATTTGCAACTGCCATGTTAAATTTGTTTTATGCAAATTATAATGCTCATTTCGTAATTGCAGTGGCCAGTTGATTTTATGCACATTATAATGCTCGTTTGTAATTAACGTTACAATTTTGTTTCATGTAGATTAAAATGATCATTTTGCAATTGCAGTGGCCCGTAGGTTTTATGTATATTATAATGCTCATATTGTAATTGGCATGGCCGAATCAGGCCGATGGATTATATTTTCATTATAATGCTCATATTGTAATTGGCATGGCAGATGGATTTTATTTTCATTATAATGCTCATATTGTAATTGGCATGGCCAATGGATAATATTTTCATTATAATGCTCATATTGTAATTGACATGGCTGATAGATTTTATTCATATTTTAATGCTCATATTGTAATTGCCATGTCAAACTGAGAGCATGCATTGTATAGGGCTCATTTTGTATTTGCCATGGCTAATTAGTATTATACATATTATAGGGCTCATTTTGTAATTGCCATGGCTAACTAGTATTATACGTAATATAGGGCTCATTTTTAATTGTCATGGCTAACTAGTATTATACATAATATAATGCTCATTTTGTAATTGCCATGGCTAACTAGTATTATACGTAATATAGGGCTCATTTTATAATTGCCATGGCTAACTAGCATTATACATACTATAGGGCTCATTTTTAATTGCCATGGCTAACTAGTATTATACATACCTTAGGGCTCATTTTTAATTGCCATGGCTAACTAGTATTATACATACCTTAGGGCTCATTTTGTAATTGCCATGGCTAACTAGTATTATACGTAATATAGGGCTCATTTTATAATTGCCATGGCTAACTAGCATTATACATACTATAGGGCTCATTTTTAATTGCCATGGCTAACTAGCATTATACATACTATAGGGCTCATTTTTAATTGCCATGGCTAACTAGTATTATACATACTATAGGGTTCATTTTTAATTGTCATGGCTAACTAGTATTATACATACCTTAGGGCTCATTTTTAATTGCCATGGCTAACTAGTATTATACATACTATAGGGTTCATTTTTAATTGTCATGGCTAACTAGCATTATACATACTATAGGGCTCATTTTTAATTGCCATGGCTAACTAGTATTATACATACCTTAGGGCTCATTTTTAATTGCCATGGCTAACTAGTATTATACATACTATAGGGTTCATTTTTAATTGTCATGGCTAAGTAGCATTATACATACTATAGGGCTCATTTTTAATTGCCATGGCTAACTAGTATTATACATACTATAGGGTTCATTTTTAATTGTCATGGCTAACTAGTATTATACATACTATAGGGCTCATTTTTAATTGCCATGGCTAACTAGCATTATACATAATATAGGGCTCATTTTTAATTGCCATGGCTAACTAGCATTATACATAATATAGGGCTCATTTTTAATTGCCATTGCTAACTAGCATTATACAGACTATAGGGTTCATTTTTAATTGCCATGGCTAACTAGTATTATACATACTATAGGGCTCATTTTTAATTGCCATGGCTAACTAGTAGTATACATACTATAGGGCTCATTTTTAATTGCCATTGCTAACTAGTATTATACATACTACAGCTCTCATTTTTAATTGCCATAGCTAACTAGCATTATACATACTATAGGGCTCAATTTTAATTGCCATGGCTAACTAGCATTATACATATAGGGCTCATTTTTAATTGCCATGGCTATAGGGCTCATTTTTAATTGTCATGGCTAACTAGCATTATACATAATATAGGGCTCATTTTTAATTGCCATTGCTAACTAGCATTATACATAATATAGGGCTCATTTTTAATTGTCATGGCTAACTAGTATTATACATACTATAGGGTTCATTTTTAATTGCCATTGCTAACTAGCATTATACATATAGGGCTCATTTTTAATTGCCATGGCTATAGGGCTCATTTTTAATTGTCATGGCTAACTAGCATTATACATAATATAGGGCTCATTTTATAATTGCAATGGCTAACTAGCATTATACATAATATAGGGCTCGTTTTTAATTGCCATGGCTATAGGGCTCATTTTTAATTGTCATGGCTAACTAGCATTATACATAATATAGGGCTCATTTTTAATTGCCATGGCTATAGGGCTCATTTTTAATTGCCATGGCTAACTAGTATTATACATACTATAGGGCTCATTTTATAATTGCCATGGCTAACTAGCATTATACATACTATATGGCCAATTTTTAATTGCCATTGCTAACTAGCATTATACATACTATAGGGCTCATTTTATAATTGCCATGGCTAACTAGCATTATACATACTATAGGGCTCATTTTATAATTGCCATGGCTAACTAGTATTATACATAGTATATGGCCAATTTTTAATTGCCATTGCTAACTAGCATTATACATAATATAGGGCTCATTTTTAATTGCCATGGCTAACTAGTATTATACATACTATAGGGCTCATTTTTAATTGCTATGACCAATTGGTTTTATGCAATAAATTAAACTCGCTCAAAATAAAAAAAAAGTATTATGCCACTCATAAAACTTCAATTGCACGTCATAATTCAGAAGCCCAGACGGTGATATCAAGTGCGTTACAAATGTCACTAATACTTCCCTAAACCTGGCGTCACGAGTCTTGTAAATAGGTTACCTTCTGAGGGCATGTCTAAACTGTATTTGGCACACCATAGATACCCAGGCATAGTCAATGATTCTCTGGATCAATAAATGAATGATTAGATCTTTTTCGTTCATTCTTTCTATTTGTATACCCCAAAACCCTGCAACGAGGATATCATGATTTGATCCTGTCTGTCCCACCGTCTGTTTGTTTGGATCACCGTACAGGTTTTAAGAATAGAACACATACAGGATAGTTTTTTTTTTAATGCACGAAGCTTAATCATTTGATTCATTGATTTGTAATTTCTCACTTCAGTGACGCCAGGGGGGGGGGGGGGGCCCAACTCTGTCAACTTGTTGGCGCTTCTAATCAAACGGGAGTTTCTTTTGCAAAACATTTACCATATTTTTAAACTCGATAGTGGATGACAAACAAAAGTGCGACTACTAGAGAAAGATTGCAGATGTGATGTAGTTCACAATCAATGAAAATTTCAATAATTTCCGGAAATTTTGTATTTACATCTTTTTGAGCAGATGAATACAAAAATTCATCCTAGTTAATTGTTCAGTGTGTGTTGCAAATATAATAACTAGACATTGCAAATATTGTACGCAGACAACACACTTTTAATCAAATAGACAATGCTAGAAAGAGAAATGGACAGCGAGCAGTCCGACTTCTTGTTTACACTGAGAGTTTCCGTTTGCGTTGAAACGCCAATAATTACAGCGTCAAAACCCATTGGCGACAATTAGGTTATAACTTATAAATCAATGAATAAAATGACTAAGTTTGATGCATGTTATTTAAATCCTTGATACTTTTAACTTTTAAACTCGATAGTGGATGACAAACAAAAGTGCGACTACTAGAGAAAGATTGCACACAAATATCAAAAAACAAAAACAATTCATGTAGTCTAAAAAAAAAGAGTAGTAGTGTGTAATTGTAGCTAACCAGAACAGTTTTACAGTATCTCATCTATGAAATCAATCCAAATGAAATACTTACAACAAAATTAATAGTATATCATAATAATAAACCAAAGCACATTCTTTAAACATTATGTCTCGCCTGCTTTGCCGGGATATGCTTCAAAAACTTAACATAACTACTTTAACATAAATAGTGGGTTATTCCAAACACAATTTACCTTTCATGTCAGAACTAACATTAGTTCCAAAGTTGAATGCACGCCTCAAGTTTGATGCAACAATTTCAAGAAAACTTTGCTTCTGTTTTTCTTTTTTGTTTCATTTTATAAAGACACAGCAACAAAAGTAGGTCAGTTAGTATTGAGGCAATCGGAGCAAAATGCCTTGCCCATGGATACCATGGCAGCCGACCTATACGGATCCATTGATGTGATTCTTTCGTTTGCTAGTCCGGCACGCTGATCACCGAGTCAGAAACCGCCACGTGCAAATGTAAAAATTCAGTCTTTCAGTTAAGCATGAAATTCAACATTTATTTTACTTTTGACTACATGAACTTTCTACATGTAATGACGTCAAAGATGAAAACACTATTTATACAACCATAACCTACATTTGTCGATACATATTAGCATCCTCCAAAGAAATCGTGCCATTCAGTAATAACTTGACAGTTCTGATTAGCGGTTAGTCTGGAATTTTGCACCTGCGATACATTGTAAATGTGGTTGGTGGGATTAACCCCATTTTCAGCACATTATAGGGTAGACGTAGAGGCCAGTATATTTATTGCAGAAAAAACCCGGGGAAAACCCCGGGAAAAACTAACGACTCACGGGAATCGACCAGCAAACTATTTCACATACGATGGCAGAGCCGAGCCGAAACTCGAACCCCAAACGATCAGAGGTGATATGTCAGTGAAATGTAGAAAGGCGAGTCCAATAGATCAATCGGCAATCCGGTGGTATCCCACATTCGGTTTAGTATTTATATCTCAATAACGTGAAACCGGTCACCAAGTTTATTTGTTGGCATACTTTAGTTTAAAATACAAATAACAGTTTATTCATAGTATCAATGAATGGATGTCATATTATTTAACAAAATGCGTTGGAAGTTTACTTAGTATCGACTCTATAGTGAATTCATGTATACATTTTCAAAGTCCAAAATTTCGTTTTTATAAGTCGTTTACGAATTGTATGAAATTCCATATAATCGGAGTCATCGTAATCAGCACAAAATTGAGTGGAGGGGTCAGGAAGGAGACAAAAATTAGAATTTAAATGTACAGCTTTTTAAAATTATACGTATATGATTAAAATAATAATAATACATACATACATATTACATATATATTTGTTTGTTTGATTAGGATTTTTAACGTAGCTTTAACAATTTTTCAGTCATATCGCTACGATGTCTGCAGTGAGGCAGTTTATAGTGATGTCGAGCACTGAGACATCATGCCGCAGACATGTAGCATGATGTCTCACCCAGTCACATTATCCTGACACCAGGCCGACCAGTCCTAACACTAACCTCTTAATGCTGAGCGTCAAGCGAGGCAGCTGTTAGTACCATTTTTGTAAGTCTTTGGTATGACTCGGCCGAAGATCGAACCGACGACCTCCCGCATCCGGGGCGGACGCTCTAACCACTAGGCCACTGATATATATATATATATATATATATATATATATATATATATATATATATATATATATATATATATATTCTCTGTGTATAATGGAACATTTTAGTTGATAGACTGGGACTATGACTCACTGCTAGCTCACCTTTTTAAAAAAAAGGTCGTTTGCAAATTTTATTTCCAATGTAAACAGCTTCTTTTACTCATAAATCAGGGATAGGCGGACGCTTCGTCCCCACCCCCAACAATCAAAGATGAGCGCGAATAAACCCGAACGTGTGCTGTATTATACAGTTTGGTTACAGTCAGATGGTTAAAAACGATATAATGGAAACGCTTGATTCCACAGACCCTTCAACTATTTGTTTACTCTCCCATCTAAACAATATGCAGATTTAGTAATTTGTTTTACTTATGTGCTTTATACACTCGCATTTAACCCACTATCTAGGTGCTTTCTCCTGATCCGGATAAGAAGATTAAAATATGCAATTTACCCAATATAATCAACCGTAAATCTGCTCGTCTAAACCTTATGACATGTGTAATACTCCTGCAATAGCCACACACCGGGGCGGATTAAGTGCGCTGACAAAGATACCCGGCTTATCAATGATCAAGTTTACTTAACGGTTAACATATTTGTGATTATGGTAAGCAGTATATAGGCATGTCTGTGCAAGGTATTTACTTTGTTTGATCTCTGGGGCCAGTTCAGTCGGATAAATTTAAAGTGCATTGATTTCTCTAAGGATTGTCTGGCCAAAAAGATAGTTCATAAAAGTTGGTAGGAAGAGGAAATAATTACAACGCGGTAAGTATTGACCTATTACTTATTTTGACCTGTTTTACATCCGCTAGAGACAACAAGAGCAAACAAAGAGGACTTGTTAGAACAATCTCTCTCTCTCTCTCTCTCTCTCTCTCTCTCTCTCTCTCTCTCTCTCTCTCTCTCTCTCTCTCGTTTATAGCTCGAGGAACAGCAACACCAAGGATATAGATAATTGAATAATTGAATCAAGAATGACATTACAAGGTGAACGTTGTTAGAACTGAATAAATGTTGATACACTGTTGTGGCACTTTAAGGAAGACAAAATAACATACTCAATGACTGTAGCTGCGGGCCAGTTTTAGTGACTTCAGTATAGATTATGGATAGAAATAAAACATAATTAAAGTCAAAATGTATACAAAAGCATATCAAAGTTACTGCTATAATGGTATAGTTTCTCTATGCACACTTCATACATTCTTTGGCCTTACTGTACATACATAATGAAATTAGAGTGCTTGAAATTTAGAGCTCCGACCACCCAAGAATTAGTATAACCATTCATGACCACAATATAAATACCACAATGAAAGATCAATACAAAAAATACACAGAGGAACCACTATTGACTAATCATATATTAAATCAGCCCCCCGAGTTAGTTACCGCAGTGAGTAGCTTTTTCTCTGTTGGTGTTTAAGAAAGATTTTTTCCCCTTCTTCTGAGTAACAAATATGATCATGACTTTGATGATAATGCACCAATTGTTTTCGATCAAAATGTAGGATTGTCACATCTGTGATCTTCTAAAATCTATAAACAATCCATTAATGCCTGTTTAAGTAGAAGGACTTAATAGGAAGTTTGCTTTCGTGACATAAGTAGGTACTCAAGTTGTGTAACTTTACCCTAGGAGAAAAAAAACCCCACATATATTGGGTGCCTGATAAAAACCTTTGAAATCATGCTCATCCTAAATTCAAACTAAATATTTACAGATTAGTTGATGTATATTGTCTAATCCCTGAGTCCATACTCGTTTCTCAGACAATAGCCGATGAGCTTGCACGTCGGTTATGCGAAACAAACGAGTCCCCCTCCCCTCGCCCCGAGATAACTGAGGATATACATACAATACAGTTATTTTATCGACCAGACCTAAATTGGGGAACAGGTTAAGCTATTAATATACCATTCATCTAAATGACGCTAAGAAATAATAAGCTAATAACTCATCAGAGAAATAATGGACAACAACCCCAACCCCACCCCCAACAAATTAGTAATAACAAAATACAAAAATGTTATGTTTATGAATTCGCCCGGCATAGTGACATATAATCTCTTTTGTCTTGCATCTCGATGTTAATAAATATTTTCCTACGGCATTATTATTATTATTATTATTATTATTATTATTATTATTATTATTATTATTAGCTACCATGGACTTCCGCGGAAGACCCCCTTCCCATTTCTCATATAAAGATGTTTTGGCCACAAAGGTTAATAGCTGACCACTACACGTTTGCCCCCACCCCACCCCAAAAAAAAGTGTTTTTGTTGGTCCAGCTGGTAGCTGCTTTTTTATTACATACTGGGCATAATTATATTTTCATGTATAATACATAGGAATTCAAACTATCGGTTTTATAGGCTACTGCATTTAAATGGAAAATATGAACGAGTTTTTTTCTGAACATTACTACACGACCAGGGGAGTGAAATATTACTCATAGAAAAAACGAGTTCATAATTTACGATACAAATGTAGTAACCTTGCAGTTATAAACTAATTTTTTTTTACCTGAGGCCTTAAAAAAACACAAACAGAATGTACGCTGTATACAAAATAAATACACAACCCATGATTTCATCAATACACAGTGACGATATTAATTCACGCGAAGCACCGCAAACTTAGTCGCGCTAGACATCAGTTTGAAAAACATATCTCGTTTTGAAATTTATAGTCATTTTGTGAATGAATGCGCATTGAAACATATTTTCTAGTTGGTCTGGAATATGTGGAGTTTGTTTTTCTGTCAATCAAACTCGGTTCTGCTTTTCCGCTTGTGATGGACTGGATTTATTAGCTGAGCCATTTCTGTACAATATACATGTGAGTTATGGTTTGAGTAGTGGAAAAACTGGCATTGAACCAATTGCACGTGTGTTTATGTTCCATAAATGATTGCTTGGAATCATAATGTGGGAAAATATGAATTCTTCCAATTGAAATTCTTTTTAAAAAGGCTATGGAAAATCACATTCATTCCATTTTGAGTTAAGTGAGGATAATGTGATTTCTGTTGGAAATGTAATCAAAATTACAGTACAATTTCGCGGTATGTATCAAGTTTTGCCAAAAAATGTAGTTATATGTATTGTCATTCTTATTACTAGCTAAAGAAGACCTACATTTACGCCTGGTCACTTTCATCATCTCTGTTGGAGGGAATCCAGCTATGCATATGGCCTGTATGTCTTCTATCGCTAGCATACTATTGGCCTCAATCCTAAACGATGTATCGAACATTTTAAAGATGGAAATGCTCTGTGACAATCTATTCAGTCTGCGGAAAAAAGACTTCTTCGTCATCTTGGCTTAGTGACAAATAAGACACTTAGTTTTCTACCAAAACCATCAGTTGCATTTATTCTCCATGTTAGTGTTTCCACTGACTTGAAAATGTTAAGTCTCTGACAGGTGATGGCCCTTTGTCTCACTTTGTTTTTCTGTGTAGAAATTAGAGAGCATTGTCATAGTTTGAACAATTCTGATTGCGAAAAGTTGCGAACATTTCTCCTAAATAACTGCTTAAATGGTCAGAATAGTATTTTCAAGACTGTGTCTCTGATGTTTGTTGCGGACATTGCGAATATCAAGTCCACTCGCTTGTTTCGTTGAAAAATGTTATTTTCTGACTCGGTGAACCCGTCCACATTGTTAATTTTTTTAATTTCCAGTTTTTATTGAACGAAATAGCTTATTTAGTTCATGCACAAATTAAATCTAATAAATTTTAGCTAAAGCTGCTGCTAGATAATTATGCATTGATTGTTTACAAAGTAGTTCTTAATAAACGATTCTATTTTTAGATACACGTATCATTCAGTATGAATCAGTGCAGTACGGAAAAATACTGCACAATTTTGACAACGTAAGTTAAAGGCGAAACAAATCAGCATATAATAAATAATAATATGACTGTTGTCGTTGTAACATAAACGAATTCAAATTATAATATTTCTTTAATATTACAATCATATATAACCCTTGTTAGCTACGTTATCACATATTTTAAATAATCAACGCTGTAACTACCATACCGATGAGGGAAAATAATTGTTAGAAATAAAAAAAACTTAGACCCCATGATGTTGTTTTTTTTAAAAAATATCACGCATACCTGGGTCATTAGGTACCTTTTTTTTTACCCATCCCCAACAAAGATATTCCCAGATGAGAAAATGATAATTGAATCCGGCTTTGAGGTTATAGCTCGTACTTTTAAAAGTATCCTTTGAGTGTCTCCGAGTTATGGGAGTGAGGCAACGTTTTCAAACCGCCCTTTGCTGTTAAATTAGCTACTCATTAGATCCACTCCCATTCAGTATGAAATACACAAAACTATAAAACCTCAAAATTAAATTTAAGCCACACCCGTTTTATGATAGCGTTATGGCCGATATCGGGATCAAACTAACGAGCTGTAGTGTTGTTCGCATACACTTACTGCTTGCTATGTATAACTTGCTTCCATCAGTCGACTTTACATACAAATTTTGAACATACCGCGTTACATACCACGGTATGCCACAATTGTATCAGGGACCAAAAAATGAACGTAAAGAGACAGGTGTTAACACTGTAAATTTGTCAAAAAAAGCTGTAAAAATATATATTGCTCTGATTTATAGCAAAATAACACTATATCATACCCATTATATTATTTGAAAAATAATTATACTGAGATAAAAATAAATATATCGCATGTCAAAAGAAAATCGTCGCCCGAAAATTAAATAGCCAATATATGCTGAGCTACAAAAAACTTAGGTAGTTGGTTAAGCTTACAATAAAGCTGACACTATAATAGACGTTCTGATGATATTATACAGCTTGGTCATAAAACACAGAGTAGTGTCATTGAAGCCTACAATTTACAATATATATCACTGACATAATAGACAGGGAGACTTTGAGTGGAATGCCAACACCCGAGCAAGATTACTCAAAAATTTCGGTACATTACGTAAGAAAACTACCCCAGTACCGGTACAGTTTGCGTTAACCGGTATACCGGTATTCCCCGCGTAACTGATATATAACATAAAGTCGCGGACAAGCTGGCGAGATATATATTGCTATATATTCTCTCCATTTGTTTCTCAGTACTGACCTTTTCACTGTGAAACAATGGATGCAAATCATATGTTAATATAAACTACCTTTAAAGATGACTTTACGGTGAAGTTCTTGTCAAAGGTTGACTTGCAATTTTTGAGAGGCTGCACTGTAAACAAAGCACAGATTTTACTTCCAAATCATCACCAAGGACTTATCATTCACTGTGCGTTGTCGCTAAAATACACATGGACATTCACACCTTAAGCTCATATTCTCAAGAATAAACAATTACCTATAAATCCCTACCAAAATGCATAAATATAACTCTTCTATCACCACCAAAATGAGAGAGGAAAGAAATGTTCTACAAATAGGCTAGAACTACATTCGGGTACTGAACAGAAGTACTAATTGTGATGCGATTCCATATACACTGTAGATACATTAAAGGCAATGAAATCGACTGTTTTCTTATGACACCCTCACCCCACCGTACCCCAATTGAGGTCTTATTTAACTGTAGTGCATTCTCGTCTTTTCTTTATTAATTATGAGGGTCTGATGTGAAAGTCGCATGGGCAAATCGATTTTAATATTAGTGCGAAAATGAATGAATCGAAATCGATTTCATGCACATACGTTGTCGCCTGAGTACATACTGTTATTTTTGCAAGAATTGCTAAATTGGTATAAATCAATCAAATGATTATGTACTATCTTAAACATTATTTTGAAGTGATATTATCAGGCCAGAAATATACTTTTTAAAATACAGCAATATTTACGTTTTCAAAGCGTTTAACAAAAGAAACTGTTAAAAGCAAAGTAAAATGTCTTGCCATTGTCTATTAACGAGTTTTAGACAAGAGTCTCAAGCGTTAAATTAGCATTGAAAATTTTAAAAATATTTTTGAAACATTTTTCTTTCGTTTTGTTTTTTCTTGTTTTATGGAGACATGACAGACAACTTTCACAACATGTTCAATGTCTTGAATTTGTAATATAAAGTTAGATGAGAAATAATCTAAAAATATTCTTATGCTTTCATATTTATATGTTTAGAGGGCAAATGTTTTAGACAATAGTTATGCATCATCTAAAAAAGACATTTTATTCAGATTGCATCGTTTCTTTGCAACAAAAATAAAAAAAATATGCATTCTAGTTCTTCACAAATATTCGGCTTCGTTACACTGGAGTTCATATAAAATATAATAATTTAAAATAAATGACCGGTGATGGAAAATACAGATCAATATTTGTAGTATCTATGCTATAAATATGAAGGTGTAATTTATTGTACAAGTATGAATCAAAATTGCCAGGAAAAATGATACGTGATAAGAAAAATAGAAAAATAATCTGAATTAAAAGTTTGGGTGACTGAACACATTAAAGAAGCATGCAAGAAAAGGCTTTACATGCTGAAGGTGAAGGTCACGCAGGTAACTAATTCCAGGCAGATATCGATGATATGAAAGTTTATGAACAAGTACAGTAATTGATACATATACATACTGTCAGTAATACATTTTCTCAAAGTAAACTTCGGCTTTAAAAATAGTCGAAACAAAATTGGGAAACTTCACGTTTTTAGATAAATATTTTTGACCGAAAACAAACATACAGACAGGTGAAAGAAAAGAATTTAATGCTGAAAGATTATGGTATTATTGCAGAAGGAAATTATAAAATAATTTTCCACGTACTCAGACAAAATACAGCCTATATTAAAATTGAAATCTTAAGACGAGAATGAGGAAACATTTAAATGGAGACCCCCAAGATATTGGATAAATGTATTGTCTAAACTAGAATAAGTATGTCTCACATATCGATATATGTTACCAATTAACGCTATTTACATATCATCTGACATCTATGGAATGCATAAAGATAAAATAAGCAAGAAAGGTTGGGAAAAATTAAATATGTGGGGTTTTGTTTGCTAAAACAACTATCTTCCTAATTGTACGGAAGACATATTTACAATCAGAAAATCAATTTTAGGTGATTTTAATGTGTATAAATTGAAATACCTAATGGGAGGTAATTTCGAGAATTTTAAATGACAACGTCAGAGAACATAACCTAAACACATTTTTTTTGCGAATATGTAAAATCTAATCATAAAAAATGAATTTACACATTGATAATTTATCAGAACAAAAATGTTGAAAGGTCTATATTAATGATAAAATAGAGACAATAGATTTTTTTTTATCATAGACCCAATTACAAACCCACTTAAAGAAGTCTGAATAAACAGAAAAAATATAACCTTGACAAATATATGCACTGGTTAATAAATAACAAATAAATGTGAGAAAGAATGTTATATATGTGGTCATGTCATGCCATACATATCAAACCAGTAATGACAACAGAATGAGAAATAGGTAGTCATATATGCTTATAGTATTTTATGTGAACGATTATCATTATTGTGGATTCAATGAGTTTGTCATAATTAATATTATCTCAATTTTGCAAACATACGCTAAAATATAATGTTGCAAGAAGTTTCTGATTTATTTATTCTGAATTATTATTACAAGAAGAAAAATATTATGTAAAACAACAG
Source organism: Unio pictorum (assembly GCA_030141615.1). Taxonomy (NCBI): domain Eukaryota; kingdom Metazoa; phylum Mollusca; class Bivalvia; order Unionida; family Unionidae; genus Unio; species Unio pictorum. Next base: position 22,079,148 of record JARLTB010000107.1, read on the forward strand.
CTAATGATATAATGTCTAGGAAGGGATTACTATTCGAAAACTACCCTCACAAATATCTGAAAAATATTTATCTCTAAGAATACATATACACATTTGAAAGGTTTAATGGAACTAAATTACCACCAACACCTCCTTAGTGGAGAAGGAGTTAAGAGATGGCGATTATCAGAATATAAATAGTGTCATGTAAACATTTCAAACGAATTAACTCAGTGACCGATGATTGAATCTTGATGTAGAAGATGAATTAGCATGCTACCAAATATATGCGCTAAAGTAAATCACGAGTCTTCTAGTTATAACAGTATTTGACACGAGACCTTTGATAAGTCAAGATCGTGGTAATCCATAATGTACATATACATCAACCATATGTATGGCTGAGCCATGTTACAACCAATATCGTCAACTAAACGTTTTAAAGGGGCGTATCAATGCAATCGAAGAAGATCGTATTTGTTGGAAAGGTGATGAAACTTTGGGTGAACGGCTAGATACATATTTAGAAGGGCCAACAACTTTGCACTATTATCTAGCAGAAGAAACTGATCAAAGATAAAAAAGGTACGAAGCATTTAATAGTACGTAAATTATCTTGCGTGTTAAAAAAGAGAGACATGTTATCCACAATCGTAATTTGAATTTTTATGTCCAGCTTGGAATAAATACAAAACAAACTTATATGTAGAGTAGTTTTACTTGCATTTGCTAAAAAGTGGTTATAACCTTATACTGAACTGGATGTATGTTTGAGACAAAAAGCAATCAATGACTGAAAAAGATTCCTTTCAGTCAATCAACGTTGCTGTCTTTTGGAGCAAATTATAAATTAATGAGAGAAAGAATATAAATACGTGTACAAACGTAGAGAAATACTGTAAACTTCAGAAAGATATGGTATCTTCCAGGAAAACAATATTTAAAAATGATCGGGTGACAGTTAATCTAAAGAATAAAAAACCAAGAGTTATGGCGGCGTCATAGTGCTAGATTAACGAGATAAAATAACCTAATATATGGATAAAATTAAACACTGAATGATATATACAGATATTTTATATTTGGGGTAAACTGAAACTTTAAATGTGATATTTTCACAAGATATTTTATTGCAGAGTTATATTTCTGTATTATAAATCACAATTATTATGTAAGGTCAACCACAGGTTACTGTCTTAGCAAGGATGGTTGCCTTCTTTACGTACATGTTAACTGTGCACAATCATCTATCAAATACATCATATTATTTTCCTGCTAAAATTATTAAATGAATCCAACCATTTATTTACTGTATCACCAGGATCTATTACAATTACATTGTAATAATCATAAACTAAGGCAATAACATTGGTAACATTGTGCAACTCAAAGAAATTCATTTTCAAATATTTGTATTCTTGGACTAATATATCAAACCTGACAATATTATCAATAACTTGCTCGGTATGCTCTCGTAAACGTTTTGCAATGTAATTAAATAGAATAGTTATTCGGATACTCCTTTTTTTTTGATTCGTTAAATTCAGTCTTAAATTGTTATTTACTTCCTTCGTTTTCTAATTTAACTGTATCGATTCTTTCCCTTAATGCACGTTTTAAAAACCAATATTGTGAGATTTCGTGATTTTATGTTTCTTATCTGTTTCTAATGTATGTGTTTGCATTGTAAACTTTGTTATATTTTAATTGTGTTTTAAGCACTAGATTTCAATAAAAAGTTGGTTACAGGAGCAGACCTAGCAATGACGTGAGCTGTGTAAGATTTATTATATTTTTTTATATTTTGTTTAGAGTATAAAACCAAAATATATGTATCTTCCTTAGGTACACTGGCGCTCAATTGTTGTTACTATGTTTGCTTACTTAATTATTGATATGGTAGTATCGCTTGTGCAGTTAAAAATATATTTTACACTAATATAATCAAATCGGAATAATTAACTTTATGAATTGTTCAGTATCTATGTTTGATGGTAACTTTACACACATTCTACAAACCGTCTTTAACAACATGTAACCAAATGCGAGAGCTGAATTTATTGGTGTGCGGTAAATAGTGTTAATTATTGCAACCCTAGTCATAATTATAAACACTTATATATGTATTTTATGATCGATTTCTATTAATTTAGGCACATGTTCAATTGTGTGGATTAAGAGACTTTCACCACTTTTCTACCTAAGTGTTACTCGCTTTTCTTCTTGTCAATCATTTGCTCGTAATACATCATTTTAGAATTGTTTTTCAGCTGCTGGAATTCAATTTTCTTCCATTTTAGTAATAATACCAGTATTTCTTCCGTACACTAAATGTATTTGATGACTTTTGTAATACAGCATTGCAACCAGCTATATTACATATTTTCATCAACATATCACTTAGCAACAAAAATATACAACCACTAACAATAACATAATTGGGCCTAGTTGTCTGAAACATAAACAGTTGTCTTAAACATATTTTTGAAATCTTTATTGTAGTTTTTTCATCTATTCTTCTGTTATTTTCTTACTATTATGTGGTAAGAAATAAGCAGATCATATGAATTCTTCAGCTGTTACTCGAGAGTTATAATGTTCAGGACTGTATCTTACCCATTATCCTCTATTCTACTAAATGTCCGCTTTATATCGTACATGTTCACTTGTCTGATCATCATTAATTTACCTATATACTTTACATTACGCTGAAGGATCAATAAGAACAATTACAATATTCCCCTTTAGATATATCCAGTCATGATATGGTAGAATATTAATTGTTGAAGATTATGATAAATTGTTTAAGATCAGTATTATATCATTAATCACAGGATTAAAATATTGATCATCAGGTAATGCATCTTCACTGGACAAGATTCCGATATGTAGACCTATTCATCTAATATCTCAATGTTTCAAATCTGTGAATTTCATTGCAACCAATCGAAATCTACATTTATCGTTGTCAGTGTCAACAACATGGCAGCCTGTTGGATATACATCACAATTAATTTTACTATATGTTCTCTACATATATTTCTAAGTACTGACCTTACCACTGTGTGGCGATCAATACAGATCATATGTTAATCTAAACTACCTCCAAAGATGACTTCATGGTGAAGTTCTTGTCATGGATTCACCGGCATGTGTTTGAGAGGCTGCACTATAAACAGAACAGCATGTAAAGAGAACACAGATTTCACTTCCGGATCATCACCAAGGCCTTATTACTCAATGTGCACAAGACAACCACTCTCTGAGCGCACATTCTCAGTGATAAACCTTAAATCCCTACCAAAAATGCATCAATATGACTCTTCTGTCACCACCAAAATGAGAGAGGAACAAATATTCTAAAAATAGACTAGAACTACATTCGTGGGTACTGAACTGGAAATAATTGTGATGCCATACATGTTAGTAGCCTCCAGCATTTTCAGTTCATGTACAACGCACCGCTGTTACACTCTAATGTTTTGCTTACTTGGTATTATATGCCAAGGGATGCAACTTGTGCAATCCAACATAAGTTGTTAGTGCAAGGTATTGAACTATCTTATCAATCCGTCAAAGTTTAGACGGGGTAACATATCTGAACATTGTGACTAGCTAACATGGGTATTGCAATTTACATTCATAATACTGCCCTAATATTTGAAAATTGATGTGAAAACTGTAAATTGATTTTTACTAACTATGCTTTTCTTGGATCAGATAAACGGGGCTAAGGTATTCTAGATCCCGGTATTGCCATATACACTGAGCAGTTTAACTGGTATGGCTAAACTTTTATATCACCCTGTTCCTTGTATATCTTCACTGAATTATCATTATTAAATTTTAATGTGCATTTGTCGAACATGTTGACTGGTCTGTATGAAACATATGTTTTTTATTCGTTAGATTTGTATTAAATTCCTTTATCAACTTAGGCACAATAATGACTTGCACTGCTTGTTGTAAGTTCAGTATTTATTTCCCAAAGGTTTATAATATATAGTTTGGTTTTACAACTTATTTTTGGGACGCAAGGGGGCTGGTAGGTTGTTCAGTTTTTAAAATATGTCGTAGTAAAACCGCCAAGAGACTACTTAGTACTCATCCAAATTTAAATAATAACTTGATGGCATCTCCTCCGGAACTATTTCCAGACGAAATATTTTAATTTGAAACAAATGCTGTTCTAGTATTTCGACCAGCTATCTCAACTCGAGCAATATACCAGTCGCATATGAAGAAGAACAAGACCACACACGGCAAGGGCGAGGTACATCGATAAGTGGAATCCAATATCACTCGACATCTTTACAAGGGATGTCACGTACCTCACATTACACAAAGCGAATAATATATTATTACGTTGCTCTCAATTCCAGTGACAAATTTTTGTTTTGTGGTTTGATTACAACATGAAAAAGGTTATCGCGACCATATTAAAGGTCAAGACATAAGTAGATAACGAATGATTTTCTTTTCTTCTCCCCCCTCTATTGTGTTTCGTATCAAACCTGTGTATCAAGTTGATACTTACATTCATTACGTGTCTATTACTAATGTCATTCGGGAGCAGATAATAATTGGACAAGAGTTTGAAACCGGAACTGGGATATAATTCGAATGGACGCTCGAGGCAAATACTCTGGAACAAAATAATGTTCTTTGATAAACGAAATGATTTAAATTTAGTTCGTAAATGGGGTCTTTATGATAATCAGACTGCCTCATTAAAATATCTTCTTGTATCTTAAATCACGTTCTCTGAACAAAATATTAAAATACTACTTGCCGTATCCAGTTGAAAAATTACAAAACAACTAGTATTTCATAAACGATGTTGTTCAAAGATGAATTTCAAAATAGCTTTAAGCTCTGTATATTTACGAAATATATAATGACAGATAAAAGTCTATTGTAATCAATTGTTTCCTTACATGGGACTTCGTTTTGAATGCTGAGAGTCAAAATACTCGGTACTGAGCAAAATTAATTATTCCATTGAAAACCAGTTTAGCTGTTTTTTACTCAAGCTCATCCAAATATATAACCTTTCTTCTCACACCATTCCACTTCTGTATGTATATGTAACAAGGCAAAGAGTTAAATTCGAAATGTAAAACTTTATCTGGTAAAAACACATATTAACCTATTTGATTCAAGGTTCTAACGCCTTAACAAGATACAAGAATGGTTTATTCATACACTTTCAACTCTTTAATGGCTGGTATTTATGAATAATAGTAAGAATCGGAGTGTGGATTGTACTAGATTGTCACAAACAACTTCGACGCATGGACACAACACTCAAACACAATTGTTGCACGTCAAAATCGGGTACAGTTAATCCTCTTCCCACAATCTCATTTTAATTTCCCAAACTGCAATCCAATTGTAGCAGGTAATTAATCATCTGACTTCTTAATCCTCTAACATTAACTTCTTACCAACACATGTTAGATAAGTACCTGGATTTTTTTTTTAACGACGTGTAAGCAGTAGAGACGCTTGATGCAAACAAAGGGAATATTTGAAGTTGCTACATAGCTAAACGTTACATCACAACAACGAAAGATTTTACTATTAAATACGTTGACCAGTAAGTGGTACACCGTGATGGGGCTGCATTTAGTAATCATAACTGTTAAAAGAGGCATAAATGTTAGTTTCTGTAAGAGAAGTCGTGCATATTGCAGGAAATTGTAAAGTTATCGTTCACTGTAAAGCAGGTTTTCCAAGTCGAAATTGTAGGCGTAATGCATCCTATGAAAAGGAGAAAACATTAATATTTCTAGTAAAATATCACATGCTAAGTTGTATATATATATATATATATATATATACCCAAAAGTACCGTAAGAAAGCGCGAGATTTCCCTGTTCACTAATTTGACATACTTAAAATAAAATTATGTGAAGTTATGCAATTCAACGGTTCATTCTTCAGAAAAAGGCAAATGTTCACGAGTTGATCCCCCCCTTCCAGCTTCTATGATAATAACATGTCTGATACACTAGTGACGAGTGAGTGAATGAAATAATGAATGAATTTACAGAGTAATGGAAGTGCGGCGGTGGGAGTGTAGCGTGAAGTACTACTCAAATATAAGGATTATCAGTGACGCCGTTTGTAAATCGAGTTTGCTTTGTTTCGGAGTTATTACTTTCAATTAGGACAGTAATAGCCAAATTATAAAAACCATTTCCAATAAAGAAAAAATTTGGTCTGACAAAATCTGAATTGTGCAAACGTTAACGGGGCACAAGGACATAACCCTTGGATTATATCTTCCCTCATGTTGCGATAAACGTCTGCGCACGCAAACTGTGTATTGTCTTCATCATTGTATAATCTATGCATGTGCGTGTGTGTGTGTGTGTGTGTGTGTGTGTGTGTGTGTGTGTGTGGTTTGGATTTTTAATGCAGCTTTAACAATTTTTCAGTCATATCGCAACGATGTCTGCAGTGTGACCTTTTATAGTGATGACTCGCACTGGGGCACTCAGTCAGGTTATCCTGACACAAGACCGACCAGTCTTAACACTAAACTACGCAAGGACCGTGTCATTCGTGTTTACTAGGGCTGACGTCCCAAAATCACCATTGTAAAAACAAGAAAACAACATCAGCATGATGTAGATTTGTTTAGAATCCTTTTCTCTACGCACCCCTTTGGCAATACTCAAAACAATAAAAATCACGCACTAACAATCGTATGTCATCACATCCATGGATAACAATATTGATTGTCAATATCACATCCATGGATAACAATATTGATTGTCAATATCACATCCATGGATAACAATATTGATTGTCAATATCACATCCATGGATAACAATATTGATTGTCAATATCACATCCATGGATAACAATATTGATTGTCAGTATCACATCCATGGATAACAATATTGATTGTCAATATCACATCCATGGATAACAATATTGATTGTCAATATCACATCCATGGATAACAATATTGATTGTCAATATCAGGGTGATATTATGAAAATAAATTCTCCCGAAACCATACATTAATAGCCCTTTTCCAAATTTGATCTTTTTTTTCGTCACAAATGACTATTTATATTTTGTGAACAAATAAATTACAGATCATCTTAGGTTTTGTAGAGATCTAATTACTGTTTTTTTATTTTAAAAAGAGTAAAAATCACTCATTAAGTTTTAATGTTCATTATTTGCCATTAAATTGAATATTGTGGGACACATGTCAAGATTATTCACTGTCATGATGGCATGTATGTATGTATGTATGTATGTATGTATGTATGTATGTATGTATGTATGTATGTATGTATGTATGTATGTATGTATGTATGTATGTATGTATGTATGTATGTTCAGTCCTTAGACATCTACATCATCAAAAATGGTATGATAGAAAATAAAGGTTTAAAGGTAATTTATTTGTTCACAAAATATAAATAGTCATTTCTGACGAAACAAAATCAAATTTGGAAAAGATCTATTAATGTATGGTTTCGGGAGAATTTATTTTCATAATATCACCTTGTGGGAAGTGTATTGTAAAACATTTAGGTATGCAGACTTTAAGTGTGAAAACTTTACGCTGAGACAAAACATGGTCTACCGAACAGTTTCAAAAGTGTCATCACAAGTCTTTGCTGACTGACTGATCAAACATATTACGTGACTGTTAGCCTTGACTGGTATAAAGCGGGCACAAGTCAATTCAGTGATGTTTAGGCTGTTCTTGTTTTTTTACCTTTGGAGTTATTAACTTATAATTCACTCTAATGGCTTTTACTGAAGTCAATGCGCCGCGTCTAAGTGATCTTAATGAACACAGATTGGCAACTTAAACACCGTAGTATACCGTTTATTCTGGTTAATAAATCAAGTCTAACTGCAAACAACACAGACCCTGATTTCCCGTCGCATCATGCGCCGGCAGATCAGCATGTTTCTTGTTTTATTAATTACTCCATGCAATCTAGACTCAAATCTGCCAACGCATTATGCGACGGCAGATATGGGTCTGTGCATTTTCCAAGTGAACAGCAGTTATAAGTAAATATACATGTTCAAAAAAATTCTTACTTATTCATCGGACCATACTAAGACAGGCGGGTACAAGTTCTTAACTTTTATTACCATAATTAACACAGTGTCGCTGTCATTTTAAGCTTTTGCTTACTGTCATTTCAAGCAAGATCACAAGGTCTTAATATATTATATATCCCATCTATTATCAACAATAACTGCAAATGTACTTTATGTAAAGTGTACAGGTAGCTTTTTAGTAGATGACAAATATACATCAGCGTAACCAATAAATTCATCTTCTTTGATTCCCAGTTTCTAGTCTAACGATATATAGATTTATGGATGGAAGGCCGCATAGATGAACAGATATGAGAGATTGATCCATTCAGCTCAACGTCTCGAGATACAAATTAGCTCGTCAAGAGCTGTTTAACTTTACAACTATTTACACAAAAAAAAAGAATTTCCTCTGAATTTATTGTCTGTTTCTTACAGTTACATTTATATGTTAAACAAGGATAGTAACCAGAGTAAATTGAAAGAAGGAGTCTTATTCTGTCAGAAGTAAACTAAATTTACCAGTATTAGCCCAGTATTGGTCTGTTTTATATTTGTGGGTTTTTTAAAAATATTAATTGCATGAATCTAGCTTTAGCCTCGTACATCACCTCACACTGTCAATCCGTACGGTGAATCGCTGTGGACCCCAATTATACTGTAGATTCGTAACAAAGGTATTACTTTTGCATTGTATTATATTTAGATCAATAAAATTGGCTTTTATTCATGCTGGCAACAGAAAATTACAAGAAAGAACCACAGACACAGAGAAACATAACTCATTAGTTTAATGTTTCAGTAATTTCTTGACCATCGGCTAATTGTCCCACGAGTGTTTTAGATTTTTATATGCTATTGGAATCGATATTGACAGAGTACCACTTGTCAAAAGTTTTATAATACATTCTAATACATTACATGCTATAGTTTACAGTGAGTTATGTAAAATAAAGTGTTTTAAACAAACATCAATGTAATGACCCGTATCCACCCCACCCCCAAATATATTCCAGTGAAAAACACGTTTCGATTTTGAGGAGAAAGATAGTGCTGACGCACTTACATAAATCCATCTCCTCATTTGGAACATTTTCCTCTCTCTCTCTCTCTCTCTCTCTCTCTCTCTCTCTCTCTCTCTCTCTCTCTGAGTCAGAAAGGTTCAACTCTGAAAAAGATATTGGTTTGGTTTGGTTTGTTTTGCCTTTGTGGGATTAATGCCATTATTTTCGCGGATGAACATCCGGCTTGATGTGCGAAGAACAGAATCTTATTACTTTATAGGACTTGAAAATATCATTCGACGAAAAAGCAATCAACCAAATTTTTAATTTTATTCCTGAAGCTTTACTGTTACTAATGACACGTCAACTATTCATTGTGACATTACAAAGTTATTATGATGTAATATCAATACCAGGCATGAGGGCAAAGTTGTCCGTTTTTCTTAGCATGCGATGGAATAGGCCGAAGGTGTTCCAATCGTCCATATCCTGTCGTGAACCAGTCTATATTACAGTAATATAACAGAACATATGACATACAAAACTGGGAAGAGTGTAGGTTGGTGAAACCATGTACATATAAATATATGCTGATACAAATGACATATGTCCATATAATTATAATATCTTTGAAATTATATTAATTGCTTAACGTGGAATCGGTTTTAAATAGTGAAATAATTTACCATACCTCCAGTCCACAAACCAATCACATGCAAACGCTGATTGCTGATAAGATTGGACAAGAATGTACCCAATTTTTTTTTTTTACGAATGACCGCGTTTTAATTAAATTGTATGGTAAGCCTGACGATGAGTATCATAGAAAAATAAGGGCCGAATTTTATTTGGTTAAACTACGTGTCGTTAGCACTATCAACCTCAAACGTTTAATTAACAATTTTTTAACCAAGAAAAAATGGATATGTTAATGAAGCACGATGAGTTTGACGTCTTCTGTGTTAGGGTCAACTTCTACCAAATGTACCACATGAAGAAGTAGGCATTGGACGTCTTCTGTGTTAGCTTCGACCTCCACCAAATTTACCATTGCAACCATGTGGAAGTTATTATGCTGGCAATGATGTCTGGAAATTAGTGAACGACTAGTCTCACAAAAGAATCTCCAATATATAGTTATATTCACAGTTTTTACTTGCACGTATCTGCAGAAACGGTCACAGGATGCGACGAGCGGGGCCCCAAGCAAAAATTGCTTTGCGGAGTTGATTTCCGTCAGCAGCGCGGAGCGCCTGAAAGCGTGGGGCCCAATGCGGTTGCCTTGTTTGCCTTGCCACGGGGAGCCGGGCCTGAATATCTGTCAATAAGGATAGCCCTCTTCCCCGTCTCTCTCTCTCTCTCTCTCTCTCTCTCTCTCTCTCTCTCTCTCACACACACACACACACACATGCATCCATTCCCCCATGTATGTCTTCCATGATATTTCTTTAATGTTTATCCCCCCTCTCTCATATTTTTTAAAGTTTCGTTTACCTACGTGATCAGATTAATTATTTATTTTTTTTTCTAAAAAAAAAAACAACCCAAGAAACTTCGTCAACATTCTCCCTTGACCTGTCAGATTGATTCCTTGTGATCTGACAGTGATGATAGTTTTGAGTCACCTTAATTCCTTGGTTCTTAACATTACTATGCGTTGTTCATATCTCCACAGTTACCACGCTTTGCCATAACTTGAAAAACTGACATTTACATCAAAGGCATACAACCTAAGTAAAAACGAATGAAATTATATATTTCTTTTTTAGTTCGTGATTACTTATTTAGTTGAAAAATTACGATTCAGGTTGTTACTGAGGCCGAAATCAGGCTAGTATCGGAAATTTTGTGATAAATTACGCGATTTTTCATTATTGTCTGGCAGACAAAAATTCGCTATTTGCCACGCCTATATTCATGTAACCTCTAAGTTGACTTCTCCCGAAGATTAAGAATTTTAGCCATGTGCAAACACGTGTTTACAAAAATAATGGCGTGTCTGCAACTAGATCGAAAACCAAAATTTAGATTCTGAAAGGAGGGGGGGGAGCTCTCTGGGCAAATTATGGTAGCACACGCATATGTATTGGTGATCAGCATGAACGATGGAATAAAAAGAAGTCCACTTTGAGCCTGAATACTAATCAAGAGGTCGCCAAATTCTTGCTGGACACTGGTGAGTCTCAATGTTGCAATAAACAGTCAAGTTTTATACCGCTATTTTATTTCTGTATTGTTAACTCTTTATCAAAACTCTTAAAATTACATATTTTATATAAACTGGCATTATTCCATTTAGCTTGAAATAAAATGTCACAGCCCTGCAACAATATCGCTGAAACCCACATGTACACCACTGCTGCTATTCTGGAGGCTACCTAAGGGGATGTAATGATCATCTTCATTTTCGCACGCAACCATAAGACTTTATTTAGAGGAAAGCAGTCACTACTGTTTTATAATAAAAATTATATATAATGTAAATGATGATGGCTGTAAATGAAAGTAATGCAATACACTTAAGTATATTTTATGCATACTATTATTTGTAAAGTATATAAAATTATTGTGTCTAATGAAACATTTATTTCCCCTTGCTATATTAGTTATGAATTGAATGGCAGTGCAAGGAAAACATCAGAAACAGAGAGGAATGTTACAGAAGCAGAAGACATGGCCACAATTTCTACACCTGGGCCAACAATTCATAGGATACAAATTCCTGCTCTGTCTGATATAACCACATCAGAATCAGATATGGCATCTGTGTGAGTATTACTACATTTTATGAAATTTTATGTATATTTATTTGTTTACAAATATTTTGGAAGATGCACATCCAGGGAATTACCTGGAAATGTATCATTCTATATTAGTTTAATATTTTGCAGTTGGTAAAGACTGTACATTTTGTTAAAATATGGTTTGTTTTATTTAGAATAATATTTTTGTTGTAAATTTTTTGTTGGCATGTCTTTTTTTGTTATTGATATGTTCCTCATCATGCTGTTTGTATTTTAGTTAAATAGCATCAAGGGAGAATAGTCTTTGACTAAATTAGTCACCCCTTTAAATAAATTATTATTATTATTATTATTATTATTATTATTATTATTATTATTATTATTATTATTTCTTGAAGCATTAGCATTCCCATCATACTAACCAAGATAAACAATGATGCTTTATTTTGATAAAAAACTAATGATTCCCAAGTTCAACATTAGTATTTACATATTTCAAAGTTTTATTTTAAGGGATTCAGTCTTGTCTGAAGTTGAAAAACTTAAGAAAAGTGTTATGATGGAAAAGTCTAAAAGTTTTATCAACCCATTTGAAAAAGTAAACTAAAAAAATTGTGATACATACATAAAAGGGGAATATTTGTGTTACGTATACTAAAAAAACAACCATTATGATACATGCATGATATATGTAACTAACCTAAAAGTAATGTATAGTATATTATACCTCTGTGCAACAAGGAGCACGACTTCATCTAAAACAACCAGGTCGAAGTCCTTCTGAATTTTTTTTTACAAATTGTCAGTAAAAAAATTCCAAATAAAATAAATGCATTAAATGTTATGTGGGGAAATATTAATTTTTGTGTTATGCAATGAAGCAAACGTGTAAATATACAAACAAATGCGCAAATCACATCGACTATCGGATACGTGAGCGTGAGTTGGTAAAGCAAATGCACAAGAAAATCAACTTTATTCTGAGCCTAAGAAGCGACTTTAGCGAGACCTTTTAATAGCGGTTCTGATTACAGTGATACAAATTATCATATTTTTAGTTGGTTTATCTTACACCGTAACACAAACGCGACAAGTAAACACTTTCAAGAATGGCCCCTTAAAGGAACCTCTTATTGTCAGGATTTTTCATCTAATTGACCTTTTTGCCTACTTCTTGTAATTTATCATATATAATGAGAAATATATACACAATACATATATTGTGGGTGACTATAAAGAGCTAAGGAGAAGGACAGACGAATAAATACGAAGAATAATGCAATAATTACGTCCAAAGAGAAACATGCCTACCTCGACTTCAATATTTGTTGACGCGCGTCACTTGACACTGCGACTTCGGAGAATATCGGTAAATTCCGTTTCTGCATAACTAATAGCAATCCGAAAAGAAAATCGTTATATTTTCATTGATTAAAATTACAGTTGTACATTTTTTGAAGCTGAATGACCTGTAATTACTCATTATTTCTACTATACTTTTCATAATATCATGTATTTGCAAGAACAAAAAAGTCGAGAATCTTAGATTGTATGCCTCTCCTTCACTAGTTGCGCATTCTTGCAGCACACACAAACACAAACACACACACTAAATTAGAGTTAACTGAAGTGCAAAATTATTGAGACTACAAGGCATTGGTTTGTTTGTTTGTTTGTTTGTTTGTTTGTTTGATTGATTAGTATTTTTAACGTAGCTTTAACAATTTTTCAGTCATATCGCTACGATGTCTGCAGTGAGGCAGTGAGGCAGTGTATAGTGATGTCTAGCACTGGGGCATCATGCCGCAGACATGTAGCATGATGTCCCACCCAGCACATTATCCTGACACCAGGTTGACCAGTCCTAACACTAACCTCTTAATGCTGAACGCAAGGCGAGGCAGCTGTTAGTGCCATTTTGTAAGTCTTTGGTATGACTCGGCCGGGGATCGAATTCACGACCTCCCGCTCCCGCGGCGGACGCTCTAACCATTAGGCCACCGGAGCGGTTAAAAGGCATAGGTATCTTTTAATATCATTTATGCAAATTATTTTAACTTGCAAACATGTGCACCCATGTATTTATATAGCACGTCTTTCTTGAAATGTGTTAATAATAATAATAATAATAATAATAATAATAATAATAATAATAATAATAATCATATGAATAATAGAGTTGAATCAAAATCTCTCTCTTGTCATGCTCATTTTCCTTTATTCCCCCTCCCTTTTCTTCTTAAGTTTGTCTTATGTATTGATAGTCAGCTCCTCTCTCTCTCTCTCTCTCTCTCTCTCTCTCTCTCTCTCTCTCCATTCATTTATTATTCTACGTGATCATCAGGGTCATTATCTAAAATAAATCCCAACAAACCCAGTCAATATTCTCCCTTGTCATATTGATTCCTTCTGATCAGACAGTGATTCATCCACTTTAATTCATCTGGTCTTTAAATTTGTATGCGTTGTTCATATTACCCACAGCATAGCTCTCCAACGTTAGGACAGATCAGTTTCCATACTTTGCCATGACTTGAAACTTTAAGCGAGTCTATATGCATATACATATAATGGATTTTTAATTCCTGATAGTGTGTAAACAAAATCATGTTTTGATAACATATATGCGTGCCTGCGTCTTCGGGACCTTAATTTTTTGCCACTTTTCATAACTTCCACATATCTTGCCATCCTGCGTGTGACGTCGTCCCTATCAATCACGGAAACCTTAATTGGTAGACTATTCATGAAAGCATACTCGAAAAGGTAAAGGGCTTACATGCTTCGAGCAAATTTTTGTGACGCCGAGTTTTGGGTGTAAAGTTAGACTTCAATCAAATACCTTAAGCCTGATCTAGAACTGGAAAAACCTCGACGTGACAACAAGGTCCTCACTTAGCAACCCGTTTACTTTACTTACTTGTCCTTTCATTCTAAATCCAAGTTCCCTTCAAAATGCAAGAGTCTCCTAACCTTGGACAATACTCGGACATGTGCCTAGGGAAAGGCTTTCTCTCTTTCAATGCTATAAAACATCAAAGCGTCGGTTCCTGTCAATCAACGGAGAAGAAGAACAGGTCGAGCGTTAATCGATCGTGTAAGTGGGTATTTTTGTACGATAGTGACACGTCACAAACACTGTAGGCTGTCAACTCCACATAATGCAGCCGATCTTCAGCATTTGATTCTGTTAAACTTGAAACAGTATTTCGGCTTTCTCTTATCGGCGTTTGCATTTTGAGAGCTGTTCTCGAATTATTTACGCAGTAGTAATCACCATGGAGTGTTTTGTATAGATTACTGACGACATTACAAGGTAATATAACTGTCGCGTTTTGAAAACTATAGGATTGTATATTACCAACATTACTTAGGGTTCATATATATATATATATATATATATATATATATATATATATATATATATATATATATATATATATATATATATATATATATATATATATAGGTGTGTGTGGTGGGTGGGGTGCGTACACACACGATACCCATTAATATTAACAATATCTACCTCTAAATCGTCTTGCTGTTTAGATTTGACCACTTTTTCGAAGCATTCTTTAGGTATACCATTTTCATGTTTTGGTTGCCATAGCGACAGAATTCGCTTCATCAAACAATTTTTAAAAGTCCATTCCTCTGCAAAATGTAACCTAAAAGAAGTCGGTATAGCAATAACCGACCTTTCGCCAGAGCAGAAATGACCACGTCTACTAATCTGCATACCAAAGGATACAAAATCAATTTGTTTTATTTGACCATTACACCAATATGAATCCATATGGACTCTTGTTATACCACAAATGTCCTAAAATTGGCCCTTTTAAATATATATATATATATATATATATATATATATATATATATATATATATATATATATATATATATATATATATATATATATATATATATATATATATATACATTATATGGTGCTAATCAGCAAGGTGACAGACATTATACCAGGACACGAGGGCATCTGACCATTGTGGCCGTGAAAAAGTAATGTATACTACTTTTCCAGTGATAGTATTGGTCATGTGCTTGACTTTGACATTCAATCAATGGTTAATTATCACTTCAATGCCTCTCCGCCACAACAAAGGCATTAACTTGAGTTGTTAAATCAAAGAAATATATAGACTATAATGTATAACCACACGTGTATCCATGGGAAAATGTATTTAACACCAAATCCTATCCTCTGTGGCTAGTGTTTCCAGTATTAAAAACCCTCGTTTTTGTTTTCACATCTTCAGGAAACATGGCACCAAATATAATCATTGTCCCTCAATCCATTGTAGTTGAATCTTAGGTTACATCCACGTCCACTATTTCACGCCAGCCCACCCACATATGTTACACCTAGGATCTATAACGCTTGACTCGTTAATAGATGGGAACAACTACATGAAACATACTGAAATGCAACCACTCTTTAATTTCAGTGAATACAGAATACAGGTTACACGGAAGCCTGGTTTATTGACACATTTAAGTACACTCGGAGAGACGGACATGGCTGGTCACAATATAACCACTTAAGTAGCTATACTTAGTTTTAAATATGTTATTTAAGACATGAAGTTTTAAATAGCTTCCCCGCCCTATTGCCGTCATGTTCGTCCGTGACTAAAATGCTTTACCGGTGCTTCTCTTGAGGGATGAAAATGCCATTAACATTGCAAGGTCTTTGATCAATCCAATCGAAGGTATATTAAAAAAATGCTAGCAAGTTTAAATATGCTTCCTATTATATTCGATCTGGGCTCTGTTTTGTTTGGTATTAATAAAACATTTCTACTTAAAGGATAGGGTAAATAAAGGGGTAACATTTAATGAAACGATACTAACCCACGTTCAGATTGGAAATTTACAACAAAGAGAATACATTTATAAAACCATCTTCAATGACTATGATGATAAAATACGTTTCAGTTATCGTCATTTAAAATTACAAAATTTCAACCATACTGTGATGTCGCATGAAAATTAACCCCAAGACTACAAAGTAGAAAATTACAGAGAAGTACACATAATAACAAAACAAGCAGGTGTATATGGGTCTTTTTGGAGCAAGGATGAAACACGTTTTGCTTTGTACTCAAAAAAAGCAGTGTTTGCTTTAACACCTCACTTCGATAAATGGGGTCATTGTGTACGTCCCATTGCTAAAGCTTGGTATGGTCCAAAGGCCAAAGGTCACAACATTTTTACAACGTTCATGAACCTGGGACCAACAGATTTTTGTCATGTGATGGGGTGGTTGATGGAGAGGTCAACAAAATCCACACGGCCTAATCCATGGCGAATACACAAAACCATTTCGACTCATTGCCCTTATCCCATCACAAAGGCAATGGGTAGAAACGAGGCCCGTCTGCGTAGTGACGGAGGGACCAAATAGTGATGTGCCCGTGATGTGGCGGTGGCTGGCAAGAACGGGGAAATTCATACCTTCTGGGTCCTGTTTCATTGATATATCTGTTGGTGTGTTATAATGTCTTAAACACTCTTCCATATGTATTTTATACATAATATTTCTTTCGTGTGATCTCATAAGTAGCAAAGTACCCCTTCTCTGATCTGATATGAGCCATATGATAGTAAACCATATCGCAAGCATTTCTCCGCACCTGTTGCACTTTCTATGGTATATGCACCCTTTATAATATGCTTTGGACAGATATTCATGTAGATAAAATGCCCCTTGTATACTTATGAGTTTGGTCTTTCCAACTTCAAGTATCTTGATTGAGTTGTATATTGTAAACCCTGGAACTGTTGCGAGTCTTGATTCTCCTACTTTAATGCCAAACTGTTCCTCAAAGAACTCGACTGTATCTTGTAAGCGTATCTCCAAAGGGGTTATCAGACAGATGTAGCTCTCCTGTCTGTTTTTTTAAAAATATATCTTTAGTATGGGTTCTGGTTTTATTACTAATACTTTCTCTCCGTGAATGTGTATTTCACCGTATGGTATAGGTGGCGAGTTGTCTCGCGGTCGTATTGTGTAGCCTTTTTACCCATATATGTTTATGGAGTAAAATTTTTGTTGTATGTCTGGATCTCTGATCTTCAGTGCTATCAGCATCGTAGATGCACATGTTACATTTTCCTTCTGTATTCCTTGCATATAAAAAAACCATTGTGTTCCTTCCTTGTAGTTACATTCGATATAAGATCCTTCCTCTGTGTATATTCTCCTAATCTTAAATATTTCTGCAAATCCTTTTTGAGGCATTGCGTGCCGTGGCCATTTTTTCTCATTTTGTTTCCGCTCCTTCTTAAGTAGTGTTCACTTTTGTAGTTCAAAATTATATATTATCTTCGCCCTTTCAATGCATTTTGTACATTTGTATTTCTTTTCACCTTGATTCTATGTTTCTACTGCAAACAGTTTTTTTAATAATTCGTACTAAGTATAGATAGATATGATCCAGACTTAGCGTGTTTCATACACCTACCTGTACGCTTGTGTACCTAGCTCCAAGGACTTCAAGACAACAGTCGATATCAAGTGAAGACTTCCTAAACCAGTAAATACTTGAAATAATTATTCTCTAATCACATTATGGTCACAAAAGAGATATTTACAATTTCACACTTGTATGGTGTTTGTGGTTTCACGTTTACTCGAGTCATCAGTAAGCATTTCGAATCCGAACACTAATAGTTCGCGCCAAGCACAGCTGGACACGACACAAGCACCAAACACAAGTAATCCTATTTCAACTTACTAATTATGAATAAACACCAATATCCTACCCCCTTCCTACACATAGTACGTTATTTGTCTCTAGTCAGCTTTTTGTAAGTTACACAAAAGAACACCCTTAATTATCTGACTGGGTTAGAGCAACACCAATGTATGCCTTGAAGGGCTTTTAATCTTCAATAAGAAAGCTATAACCAATTACATAATGAACTGTGAATAAAGAATGAAAAACCAAATGGATGTTAATAAGGAATAAGTAACCAAGTATATGTAGAAATAGTTGAATCAGAAATAAGTAACCATTTCATCGGTAACTGGTTACTTATTTCTGATTCAATCGGGAATAAGGAATAAGTAACCAACGTGATGGCAATGATAAAGTTATGACTTGCACGCGAGTTGTATTTAAGTGTGGGAAAGTTGCGCAGTCAGTCTCACTCACTCTCTCGTCCAGGCCTGTTTGAATCCAGTGGACAGCCATGTCGGGACGTCCGGAGACTATTCCGGATACAAAGTGTAGTCATCGGTTCCTTCTGCACCCGAGCTGATGTCATGCGCTGTCCGCACATCTCCTGTGATTTGCTTTCACACCCTGGGGATGAGCATATCTGCTTGATCGCCAGAAATTACTTTCCAGAGAGAGCCATTTGTAGCCGTGCATTATGGGTCGACAGTCACATATTGTACCACTAATGTAGCCTAGCCTGACCTGACCTCGAATAATTTTTATGAACTTTACAGATCAACCCAATGTACTGTTTTCGGCAGTACACATCTCACCAGTTCTCCAGTGTTAAGCACGGCATTCATGAATGCTGACAACTATATACTGCATACTTTGTTCTTCCAAATAACGATTCACCTCTGGGGAAACTAACAGGTCTCGCCCGACTATAAAACAGCGCGTAAGCAACTCATTGCCTGGAGGTGAGGGTGTCATTGGGTGAATACGATTAAGAGACCACATTGTGGATAAGAGGTTTTGTTTCCTTGTTATCTCTAACGGCGCTACTTAACGAGATTTTGTGTGTGTCCACGGTCCTTTTGCTCCAAGTTCAAAAACGAGGTTAAACATTTTGGATCCCTGTGACCTTGTACTCACTCTCGCAATGTGACGTAATAAAAGTTGGCCCAGTTTTAGCGAGCCAGTTTAAAATGGTTTTTGACCTTTCGTGATCTTTGACCTTTCATACCCATCTATTCCATCGCGTCTTAAAAAAAAAAAAACAATAAATAAATAACTTGCCCTCGTTTTGAGTGCGCGGTCAAAAGGTTTTGACTCGTGCTATAAAAAAAAACCACCTGACAACTATAAACGGACGCGCAAACCACTAGGCCACCGGAGCGGTCTGGGGGAGAGGAGCTATTTTTCTTGGGCGGAAAATTAAATTGTTCTGACGTTGTAATTCAGCAGAGGAAAGGCATTATCTCGTTGCACAATAACTGAGTACTAGTAATCAGAATTAGAATATTAGAGTTGTATTGGGTTGTGGGTTGTCTTCAGTGATCTCAGATGCGTAGTTGGGGGGGGGGGGGGCAGAGGGGGACAGATGTCCATAGGACGCCAGACTAGTTGGGGCGCCAAAATGGGCTCTGAAATATTGAAATAGGTTTTATGTGGAATACTGAGTTTCAGAGTTGGGAGATGGGGGGGGGGGCGTAAAAATGAATCTTGTGCCCGGGCTCCAAACACTCTAGCTAAAATTAAACCCTTAACAAATAAGAGTTAAAGAGACTCCATGATCCTTTGGTGTGTGTGTGTGTGTGTGTGTGTGTGTGTGATTAGGACTTTTAACGTAGCTTTAACAATTTTTCAATCATATCGCTACGATGTCTGCAGTGAGGCAGTTTATTGTGATGTCTAGCACTGGGGCATCATGCCGCAGACATGTAGCATAATGTCCCACCCAGCCACATTATCTGACACCAGACCGACCAGTCCTAACATTAACCTCTTAATGCTGAGCGCCAAGCGAGGCAGCTGTTAGTACCATATTTATAAGTCTTTGGTTTGACTGGGCCTGGGATCGAACCCACGACCTCCCGCTTCCGCGGCGGACGCTCTAACCACTAGGCCACCGGAGCTTTGGTATAATTAATACTAATCTATGTCCATAGATTCAAAACTCTTGTACGTTCTACAACAGTGTCATTATGGTTTGTTTTGTGGTTTTTTTGGGGAGGGGGGATGGTGGTTTATGCCAATTTTTCAATCATATCGCTACGATGTCTGCAGTGAGGCAGTTTATTGTGATGTCTAGCACTGGGGCATCATGCCGCAGACATGTAGCATAATGTCCCACCCAGTCACATTATCCTGACACCAGGCCGACAAGTCCTATCACTAACATCTGAATGCTGAACGCAAAGCGAGACAGCTGTCTGTTAGTACCATTTATGTCTCTGGTATGACTCGGCCAGGGATCAAACACACGACCTCCCGCTTATGTGGCGGACGCTCTAACCACTAGGCCACCGGAGCTTTGGTATAATTAATACTAATCTATGTCCAAAGATTCAAAACTCTTGTACGTTCTACAACAGTGTCATTATGGTTTGTTTTGTGGTTCTTTTTGGGAGGGGGGATGGTGGTTTATGCCGTGCAGCAGGGCCGACGCGGAGGGGGAGGGGGCAACGATAAGTATCTTCGTGGGACACGGGGCCGTAAGATGGTCTTGGCCTAACAACACGTTTTAATTTTATAAAATAAAATTTGTTTTAACAAGAACTAGGATAGAGAATAGGTGTTTCTTACCAGAGGGACTGTGAACGCTCTCTACGGTCCTCTGTGCAGTGGTTACATTAGTAACAATATGATATCGAATATTCAGTACTGGTAAATACACGGGCATTACAAATAAACAAATAATATGTACTAATCAAAGAGTCAATCTAGCAAATGTCATCTTAACATTGTAACAGTACATACAAATTAGGTTAAAAATTAAGAACCTCTTCAATTTCAATTCATTCTGAACACTTGTTATTCGCTCACAGAATACATGAATCAGCAATTTTGAATGACATAAATACAATGATATGAAGTAATATTTTTGCACGACTGTTATTGACTTTTTGGGTGATTATTGCCTCCTCAAAGCTAATTTGACAAATCAAACATATGAAATGGTCAATCCGAGTCTGCATTGTCACATGTTGTTGGCTAAAGTAACTGACAATCCCACCTTTAACTGAATTTTGCTCGACATTAGTTCTGTTAGTGATTTCAGCTTAGGCCTTAACCTACCGGCTCTTTATGCAACAGTAGATAATAATTTACGTTGTGTTACAGTAAGATACGTTTTACACACTTGCAATACAAAATCATTAAGCTTTGTGACACAGTCAAACAGAATGCAAATATATACCCAGTCTGTCTCAAATTATGTCAGCCGTAGATGTATGTAGTATTTAACCGCACTCAGCCCAAATGCTTTCACTCCAAGGGGCGAGTTCTCCATATACTTTTGATAATGCAGTCAAGCGTTCAATGAGTTTGCTGTGCTTGTTTGTTTGTTTGTTTGATTAGGATTTTTAATGTAGATTAAACGATTTTTCAGTCATATCACTACGAAGTCTGCAGTGAGGCAGTTAAGGTGATGTCTAGCACTGAGGCATCATGCCGCAGACATGTAGCATGATGTCCCACCCAGACACATTATCTGACACCAGACCGACCAGTCCTAACATTAACCTCTTAATGCTGAGCGCCAAGCGAGGCAGCTGTTAGTACCATTTTTATAAGTCTTTGGTTTGACTGGGCCTGGGATCGAACCCACGACCTCCCGCTTCCGCGGCGGACGCTCTAACCACTAAGACACCAGAGCGGCTGCGCTTGAATGTTTAACTTATGCTGACTGTCAGTGATGACATTGATGTGGATGACATTCCTGAAGTAAAATATTCCATTAACATCCAACCTTACATGATAGATTCGTGCGACAAAGATGAACAGGGTTCGTCAGATTCTGACAATGACGCTGCTCTCGGGTCTTTTGAGAAACATTCAAGCTCGAAATGTCTTTGATACAACCTGGTGTGTTGAATTAGCATGAAGCCTTCTCTCTTTAATTTGATCACCTATACAGATCTCCTTTTAGTCCTTTAGAATTGTGATAAAAACCTAATCTTCTGTCCGAAACTTAAATTATTCACGTAATTTTTTGGGAGGTGGGGGTGGGGTGGGGCACCAGACAGATGCCCCCTCCCATTTTCGAGAAAAGGAGCAAAGTTTTTATGTGTTAGTGTATTCCTCTCGATATGCGGTTTCGTGATATATATATATATATATATATATATATATATATATATATATATATATATATATATATATATACTGATCGTAGCGCTTAAAATTACCTAACTTAGCTCCAATGCGCATGCCTAAGAAAAATTTCCAGTTCCGGATAGTTCAGAATTTCGCACCATATTAGCCAACATAAAAAAATTGACCTGCACCCAAAGCAAGGACCCCCCCCCCCCTCAAATTATATATCAGCCCCACCATCCTCCTTCAAAAATTAGATGGTTAGTGCCTCAGTTCTATAAAATGTGGTAAAACGTTTGTCAGGTGACATACCATTACAAAATAATTGTTATCTTATTGCCTTAATTATGTAGCAAAGATATGTTTAGTAATTCAGTATAGAGTGGGGATGTTAAAGAAACATATCAATACAATTATGAAGTACTCAATAGACTATGTAGAATATAAAATTAAATGTGTTCAAAATTTATGTATTGGAATCTATGAAACAAATAGGTTATGTAGTATATATTTTATTTGACATAATCAGTTAAATATGTGCACATCATTAAAACTTTCTCTTCAAGATTCATCTTCACTAAACGTTTCTGTACACATGCATGATTACATAGGACCGGTTTCAAGGATAAGTAGCATGTTTAAAAAATGTGAACAATTTTGTATCTGACTGATATATAGGAAGTATTTCGGACAAGAGCTGTCTGGTGTGTTGAATCTGTGCGCCAGGTGATTCAATAATGGTTTTTTAATAAGTGACCTGACAAATTCAAAAGAAATTGCTCTTGTCATTTCCTCTTATCAAGTGAAACATGAAACAGTTTACACAGAGGCAGGTTGTTTAAACACGACGGATAACAAATCTGAGGATACATGTGGAAAGGGAGATAGAACGAATTAAAGTTTTTAAAACCTTAGTGAGGTGATACCAATTTGTTGCTATTGAACATCATCAGATGTTTTCAAAATTTGTGCTGCACTAACAACACTCCAGCCATCACTTGTACAGGACTAACTAACTATTTTACATCAAATCAACATAAGGTAACCCAAACCTATCAAACATGATTTGTTGGACGTTGCTATGTGTAAATTTTATTTATATTAAAGTAACAATTATTTTGGACATAAATATTAAATATGGATGCAGCACATTTTATACAATTGTCATGCTCATTTTCCTTTATTCCCCCTCCCTTTTCTTCCTAAGTTTGTCTTATGTATTGATAGTCAGCTCCTCTCTCTCTCTCTCTCTCTCTCTCTCTCTCTCTCTCTCTCTCTCTCTCTCTCTCTCTCTCTCTCTCTCTCTCTCTCAACGTTTAACGTGCTATACTGTAAATGTGGTAATTAATACTTCTTCTTTAGATGTTAAATTCTGTGCAAGTTACAACAATTTTATCTTACCCAGAATAAAACGTAAAGTATATATACATATATATATATATATATATATATATATACACAGAAGCCTATATCAAACTAAGTGAATCGATTAATTTAAACTTGTCCCAATAATGAATGGAGCCACAGTCCTGAATTTAATTTTTTTTTTGGGGGGGGGGAGAGAAAAGCCTTTTTTAGTTCTACTTGAGCACATTTCTGGCAGAATGCTTATCATGTAAAAGGTCTTCAACTTGGGCTACATTCTCTCCTCCCAGAGTTTGTTATCAAACCAAATCCTCGCCACATGTATTCTTTTGGGTGTCCATACAACAAAGTCAAACCACTTAGGATTAGTCAAGACTAACTGTCCATGTACATGGTAGTAGTAAGTGTGATTGGATTTTAGTTTAATCTTGCCATTTCTAACACCACAGTATAAATCACTTTTCTATGCTGCTTCCATGGGTGTCAAATGCCTGTATTTTAAGGGGCATTTCACTGCAACAATGCCACTCGTTTCTTTACAATGTTCACAATGATAAAGAGAATCTGGACTAGCTGATATAAAAGGATAACGAATTCATACATTCTGTCTGTGTTCGTTAAGAAATCTTTTCAGCCTTTTCACAGTATATTTGTTTATATCCTCCACTCTCACTTTTTCTTTATCTACATCCAGTCTGCCATCCTTACTTATTGAACTATCCAGAAGTGAGGTGCACCGATACGCCCTCTGGTAAGATAGTAACCGTGCAACCCCATTTAGGGTTGATCACCGGAGGGTTCTATTCACCTAATCTCGAAATTCCTTCCCTAGTTCATTTTGTCGACCTTGGTTAGAGCTCACGTCTATCCCATGTATGCTATTGATGTTGGTGCTATATGTATGTACCCAGAATCCCAGTGCCGCTTCATAACAGGCAGGTCGACGACAGACATGATCTTCTCCTTACGACAACTCCAAAAGAAGAGCAGAGAGCAAGGTCAACCACTTTCCATGATGTTCATCGACCTCACAAAAGTCTTTGACTTAGTCAGCAAGGAGGGCCTTTTTTGAACTTCTCAGTAAGATCGGTTGCCCCTCCCGCCCCCCCAAAAAAAACAAAAAGCAAAAAACAACAACTCAGCAGCAAGATTATCTCCTTTCCATGCAGATATGAAGGGAACAGTCCTGTATGATGGATCTTTTTCAACCTCCTTTCCAGTTAAGAGCGGAGTGAAGAAGGGCTGCGTGCTGGCGCCAATCCTTTTCGGGATCTTCTCCATGCTTCTATCCTACGCCTTTGACTCTTCACTGATGGTATATATCTACACACCAGGTCCGACGGGAGGCTGTTCAACCTTGCACGACTGCTCGAAGACCAAAGTTAGGGATGTGTTCATCAGGGAAATACGTTTTGCAGATGACGCGGCTCTTGTGACCCACACCGAGGAGGAAGCTCTGCAGAGACTGGGAGACCGTTTTGCTGATGCCTGCATGCACTTTGGGCTCACCATCAGCCTGGAAAAGACAAAGGTCAGCGTGCAAAATACCACCAATGCCCGTTCCATCTAAATCGATGGTGTCACTCTGGAAGCAGTCAACAACTTTACCTACCTGGGGTCAACCATCAGCAACACTCTCTCGCTTGATAAGGAGCTGGATAGAAGGCTTGGAAAGGCAAACATCATGTCACGACTAACAAAGAGGGTATGGGGAAACAACACGCTGACAGAGCACATCAAGGTCCAAGTTTACCAGGCCTGCAATCTCAGCACCCTACTATATGGAAGTGAGGCCTGGAGTACCTAAATGAGGCAAGAGCGCCGTCTCAACTCCTTCCATATACGGTACCTTAAACACATCCTGGTGTTCGGGGTGCTCTGGGAGGGGTAGTACCTATGGTGGGTGGCATGTCGTGCTCCTTCGGGAGTAGCCCGCCCATCTTTGGTCCTCACTAGGCGCTCAGCCCTCACCTGTGGCTCCAAGCAGCTGTAGCATGCACAGCGGCCACACCACGGGCAACGGCTTCGACTGGCCGGCTAAACCAGGTGGAGGGTATCCGACGGGCCTTAAACCTTCGGTGACTTAGGAGCTTGCCTATCCTTGCATGTAAAGCCAGATTCGGCAGAGTGGGCGGAAGAGATCAACTGGGTGATCCATCGGCGACAAAGGCGAATCTGCAAACGCTTTGCGGTGAGCGTAGGGTATGACAAGGCACGGAAGACGTCATAGCCATCCAATGCAGCCGAAGTAGTCCCCAGCCGTGACGAATCTTCGTACCACTGAGTTCTAACTACCAAGGCCGAGAGAGTGAGACTGTCTCTGTGCAAAGGCTGTTTCACTTTAATCTCCTTCACGCACAGGTTATGTTGTGCACCTATCATTCATCCTTATCGTCACACTCATTGTTTCTTACCTACACCTACCAAAGTCCTACGGCGATGGGCGACTGGCGACGCAACAGGTGGAGATGACCACTGGGAGTTGTAGTCAGAGACCTGCACGTAGGCGGCCCTTGGACAAGTAGTCGCTCTGCTCTGTACCCAAGGCAGCAGAACAGTTCGGCAGCATCCAGGGGTGACTGAGCAGACCTTTTTAGGACGGCGCTGCTCACCCTGAATAGGGAGAGGCCTAGAAAAGGTGGCCTAAAAAAAGCTTGCCTTGTAAAACTCTGGTCAGCATACCGCGGCTGGCAAGATCATCCATATCTGCGGTCGAAATAATCAAAGAAAAAAACTTATTATTGGAGCATGGAACATCCGTACTCTCATGGACAAAAAAAACGTATCAAGACCCCATAGGAGAACAGCTCTAGTTTCTAAGGAGCTAGCACGCTACAATATTGACATCGCAGCCTTGAGTGAAACCAGGTTCGCAGAAGAGGGTTCTCTTACTGAGCTAGCCAGCGGCTACACATTCTTCTGGAAAGGAAAAGCCCAAAATGAGGACAGGATCCATGGAGTCGGCATGGCTATCAAATCAAGTCTTCTGAAGCAGCTCCCGGAAATGCCGGTCGGTATCAATGAGAGGCTAATGAAATTGAGAATACCTATAAGCCACAAACGGCACGCAACAATCATCAGTGCATATGCCCCTACCCTATCGAGTCCAGCAGAAACCATCGAGCAGTTCTATACGGACCTCAGCTCTGTACTTAGCTCAATTCCAGCTGACGACAAGATCATACTACTGGGGGACTTCAATGCCCGTGTTGGCTGCGACTATGTTCGATGGAAAGGTGTGCTTGGCAAGCACGGTGTCGGCAGAATGAACAGCAATGGCCTGCTCCTACTAAGCAAATGCACAGAATTTAACCTCCTAATCACAAACTCAATGTTCAGAATGGCGGACAAACACAAGAACACCTGGATGCACCCCAGATCTCGCCAATGGCACTTAATTGACTATGTAATAGTACGCCAGCGTGATGCCAAGGATGTCCAAATCACCAAGGCCATGCCAGGAGCAGAATGCTGGACAGACCACAGACTTGTCAGAACTACCCTACAGCTGCACATTGCCCCTCACCACCTAAGACGTCCTAAGCTTGTGCGCACAGCCCTCAACGTTGTCAACCTGCAGCAGCCTTCCACCCAGCTCGATTTCCAGAAGAGACTAGATGACATGCTGTCAACAAACGGACCGTTATGTGGAAACGCCTCTGAAAAATGGAACAAGCTCAGGGACATAATAAGAGAAACAGCTATGGCAACCATGGGTCCAAAGAAGCGAATACATCAAGACTGGTTTGATGAGAACAACGCTGCCATTGAAGATCTGCTTGCCAGAAAAAATAAAGCTTTTATGGACTGGCAGAATGACACAAACTCCATCCCCAAAAAAGATCGCTTCAAATCCTATCAGGCTGAGGCTCAGAGAGAAATCCGCAAGATGCATGACCAATGGTGGGAAAAGAAAGCTGAGGAAGTGCAAAGCTATGCCGACACTAACAACTCCAAAGAGTTCTACAACGCCATCAAGTCAATTTTCAGCCACACAAAGTCAAGCTCTACGCCCTTACTTGCTGCAGATGGCAGTAAACTAATAAAAGACAAGAATGGCATTAAGGAAAGATGGAAAGAGTACTTTAATCAGCTCCTAAACCTGCCCTCATCAGTCAGCCAATCTGTTCTTGACCAAATACCCCAACAGCCAATGCTCAACCAACTGGATATTCCGCCAAAGATGGAGGAATTGAGAAGGGCCATTAAACAAACAAACTGTGGCAAGGCACCTGGAAAGGATGGTATCCCAGCGGAGGTGTACAAGACTCTCAGTAAGCAGTCTCTGGAGGCATTCTATGACGTGCTAATCAGCATCTGGACGGAAGAAGAGATGCCAGACGACCTCCTTGATGCATCAATTGTGACCCTCTATAAAAACAAAGGCAAACGTATGGACTGCAGTAACTACAGAGGCATCTCCCTGCTTTCCGTTGCTGGAAAAATACTTGCTCGCATCTTGCTCAACAGGCTTATTGCAGCAGTGTCAGAAAATAACCTCCCCGAGTCTCAGTGTGGTTTTCGCCCAGACCGCAGCACCGTTGACATGATCTTCGCAGTGAGACAAGTCCAAGAGAAGTGCCTTGAGCAGAACATGAATCTATATGCTGTCTTCGTGGATCTGACAAAGGCTTTTGATACAGTCAACAGAGATGCACTGTGGGTAGTACTCAAGAAACTTGGTTGTCCTCAAAAGTTTACTCACATCATCCGGCTCCTCCACATTGACATGAATGGAGAGATTCTCTCAGATGGTGAACCCTCAGAGAAATTCCCCATATCTAATGGTGTCAAACAGGGTTGTGTACTCGCTCCAGTACTCTTCAACCTCTTCTTCACACAGGTACTACTCCATGCCATACGGGACATTGACACTGGCATCTACATTAGGTATCGCCTGGATGGATCAGTGTTTGATCTCCGTCGCCTAGCTGCAAAAACCAAGACACTAGAAAGACTCATCATTGATGCACTCTTTGCAGATGACTGCGCCCTCATGGCCCATGAAGAGACTCACCTACAAGCAATCGTGGACAGATTCTCTGAAGCCTCCAACCTATTTGGACTCACAATTAGTCTAGGAAAGACAGAAGTCATCTTCCAGCCCGCCCCAAACACTGACCACTCGCAACCCTGTATCACCATTGGCGACACGCAGCTGAAGAATCTGGACAGTTTCAAATACCTTGGCAGCACAATATCTAGTGATGGCTCTCTGGACAAAGAGATCACTGCGAGGACCCAAAAAGCCAGTCAAGCACTAGGACGACTCCGAACCAAGGTCTTGCAGCACAAGGACATACGTCTGTCAACAAAGCTGAAGGTGTACAATGCAGTTGTCCTCACGTCTCTATTATATGGCTGTCAAACGTGGACACTCTACAGAAGGCACATCAGACAGTTAGAACAATTCCACCAGCGCTCCCTGCGATCCATCATGCGGATCAAGTGGCAGGACCGAATCACCAACCTGGAAGTCCTTGATAGAGCCAACACAACAAGCATCGAAGCCAAAATAATCCAGGCCCAGCTTCGATTGACTGGCCATGTCATCCGCATGGATCAAAACAGAATCCCAAAGCAGTTGTTCTATGGCGAACTATTCCTGGGGAACCGAAACCAAGGCCGCCCTCACAAGAGGTACAAAGACAACCTCAAGACAAACATCAAGTGGGCAGACCTTCATCCACGCCAGCTCGAGCTCGCTGCCTCAGACAGAAAGCATTGGCGAGCCCTGACCAGAAAAGCCTGTTCCTCCTTTGAGGCTGACCGTCGCCAGCGTCTTGCTGAAACCCGTGAGAGACGCCACAGAAATGTATCCCAGATACCAACAACCACCGGTGTCCCATGCCCCACCTGCAATCGCATGTGTGTATCGGAATTTGGACTTCGGAGTCACATGCGGGTCCATCGTTGAAGGAAAGTGCACAACTTGTCTTCCTCGACTCGAGAGACTACCAAGAAGAAACACATCCTGAAAATCAGCAGGCAAGACCGTGTCCCACACGGCGATATCCAGCATGTACTCTCTGCTAAGCACACGTTGCCTTGGACGGCTGGGACACGTCCGACGCATGGAGGATGGGAGGATGCCGAAGAACATCT
Source organism: Unio pictorum (assembly GCA_030141615.1). NCBI lineage: Eukaryota > Metazoa > Mollusca > Bivalvia > Unionida > Unionidae > Unio > Unio pictorum. Next base: position 22,109,437 of record JARLTB010000107.1, read on the forward strand.
GATATGGACAGCTGGCCACTGGTACGATAAGAGTCGGTCGCCACTCACTCCGTTTGAAGGATGCGTGCAAGAGGGACATGCGACATTTCACCTGATGGCTTGGAAGTGCTGGCAGAGGACCGAAACACCTGAAGACTGACGGTAAGCAAGGGCATATCACTCGCTGATGCGAGGAAAGGCCAGTTGGCGGCAGAGAAACTTGAGAGAAATAAGAACGCGACAGAAAACACAACAACTCAGGCTTCCCAGGACGTCTGCACCAACTGCAAGAGGGACTGTCACTCGTAGGGATAGCCTCTAAGACTTTTTCCACCATACATTTTTTTATATTCATTTATTTGATTTTTAATTTTGAGCAAAGTACGGTGTACTATCTTTGTTTAGGGACAAAAACGAGAAACTTATTGTTTTAGCTTCTGTATTTTTTCCGTGTCGTTCCATCAGAGGCGTAGCGATGATATTTTGCGCCCGGGGACGAACTAAAAAATTGGCTCTCCAGCGATCTTGTGACCGATTTATTACCCTTGTTAACTTATTATAATGTAACGTTGTAAGCCTCATTTTGGCGCCCCTGTACCTTGGCGCCCGGGGACATATGTACCCACTGCTACCCTCCCCTAGCTACGCCTCTGCGTTCCATTGTATATTTATTTCATCTGAGTTAGACTGTGCTCGAGTGTGGGTCCATACAGGTATTTTAATTTAAATTGTACTTCTCCCGATTCAAGTTAGGTCATCTCTTATTTCTTTATTGATCTAGTCCTTTCAAAGATTTTTGATTTTCCTAAATTGTTTAAGGTACCCTTTCCTATGGGTTCTCTGTGCAGTACGGGAGCTTCCCAGAGGTGGTATTGAAGAAAAATAAAGTATTCCATATGTTAGATTGTTTGCTCTTCCTAAAAGATTAATTGGCAATGCATTTTGAGAGAAACTTAACGTATATATATATATATATATATATATATATATATATATATATATATATATATATATATATATATATATATATATATATATATATATATATATATTGTACACAAAATAATTGTTACGGACAGACTATTTAATTTTCGCGAGGAGGGGTGGGTGGGTGGAAGTATTAGACAGGGCTTTGAACATAAAATATCCTCTGATTGTATGGAAAATATGTACTGTTCATTCAAATATACTCATTAACTTACTTGATCCTCCCAAGAAAATATCATGGATCAAAAGAAAATCCAAGATGCATCGTCCCCCTCCCTACCTCAAAATGAAATGGTCAGTCCCGTTGGGTCTGTTTGCGGTAACTGTCGTAATACTTAGAAACTACACACAATAACAACATTTTTGCGTGGACATCCACCAGAGGGGGTCTCAGACGAAAGGGCACTTGCTTTTACAAATCAAACAAATCTCGCTTCAGTCCGCTGGATTCTAGTCTTGTTTGACCAATGTGATTATGTATAAAAAGCTTAGCTTCCCGTGGGTGGATTCTTTTTCGGGCTCCTCCACCACCATATATACTGGACCTCATGTATGGCCTACCATGTGCTAAAATGGCGTTAAATTCCCAAAATCAGAAATATGTAAATATGTATCCCTCGGCGTTAGTACTTAAATATTTATCAGGCAAGTAATACTGCAGTTCGCCCTCCAGCATGTCATCGTTTCTGAACTTATAAGGTAAACAAAGAAAACACGTGTTAAGCAGGAACAAGTATCGACCGTAATTATGAACAGAAAAGCAATCGAAACGTTTGATTAAAAAGGTTGTTTATTGAATCAGGGAGATTAAATTGAATATATTTTGATCAATAGGTTACAACTTCTGAGTTAGTCATCGCGTTAATGTCCTTTTCCATGTTGTAAAGGTATTCATTACAACGTGACACCAATCTCGATATCTGGCAGATTTACTAAATCGCAAATATTTGGCCACACAGTGTTAGACTTTTAAACATTCAGCACTTGACATGGGCAAATTGAACCCTCTCAGTGCCTCATGGTCACTAGCTTGCATCACTGATTTTCGTGAAATTCAAGTTAATCCTTATATTGCAAAAGAAAGAAGAAAAAAAAAACACAGTTAGAAAGTTTTGACAGAATTAACTATATACGCTGATTATACACCTATTTAAAGCCAACAATTTACCATAATTCTATTTTGCTAGAATGGTGGATTTCTTTTAAAATCAAAATATTTCTCACCCGAATGAAAATGTCTATATCGTTATGAACAGAGAAAACTTTGCGGAACCACAATAGTTATTAATTAATTTTTTTTTAACTTGACATCGTCGGAACACCATTGTTTTCTTTTGTTTCTGTTACGTTTTGTCAGTGCTGTTAAAGATGTGACTATTTTTAGCTTGTGGTAACCATTAATGATGTGTCAAATGCATATGTGCCGACGAAAGATGATCATAGATGCAATTATGAATAAATTGTTTGGCATCTTAAATAACTAGCTGATAACCTAACAAAATATATAAATAAACAAATAAATATATACAATAATTGTTAAATCTGAGCATTTAACAATAGACACTTTTAGTGGTATGTTTGTATCTAACAAAAATCACTGGTCATTACGACTAAACATTTGATTAAATAACTTGGTGATATTTGAAAGCAGTCTAAAGTGTTCTACTGCGCATAAATATTTGGCAGTCGTTTTGGGTATGAGAAGATTCAAAGGTGTTCCAAACCTCCACGAACATATACTACAGGTTAGAAGACAGGATACGGGTTGAGGATCATGGACGTGCTGTTGTACCTGTTCGGCACAATTTAATAAACGATAGATTATTAAAAAAAACAAACAATAATTTTGCCTCCCATTCGTTATTTTTTTTAAGCTTAGGACTAACAAAGGATAAGTTATTTGTTCTAGTAGCAGTTTATTAAAGGTTTTACCTATGGGTTGCTTTCACAGACGTCACGATTGAGTACAAAAATACCCACAATGCAACGCGTGCGCACCTACCACCGCCATTTTGAGTCCTTTAAAAACCTTTGTCATCATGTATATTCAAGATAATTATCTGATTTAACTATCGATAAGGATATTTACTTCATTCAAACGATGCCTAGATTATACTTTAAATTATGGGCCCTATAGCACACAAATACAATTAAAGCTGGAAGTTCCCTTGATTTTATCGAAAGACAGAATATTGAAGTTGAACTGTAATCGTGTATATTACTATCAAATAGAAATGCACTCATTTTCTTTTTTTTTTTACAAACAGACAATATTTACATTTTTAAAACGTGATTCGTATCATATCCCTAAGCTTGACATCCTGAAAGAGTATTTCCGGGTATTGATTTTCGGAATACAATATTAGTCACGAATAAACATTTCATAACATGTGTTTTTTGCCAGAACTTTTATTTACAAATACTTGTTGCGACATCATGCGTTTGTGCTAAGGACAGTTGACAAACCAATATAATTGGTATGGTAACAATATTGTATTTGTGGTGGAGATGATGGACGTAGGATGATACTGAATGAAAGCGATAAACGTTCAAAGAAGTTTAATCTGTATTGCATTCAAACGAAACACGTGTCTAACGGAACATGAGTTTGTGTCGAATGTCAAAAACGATGTATTCCTGAAATGCTTTTAGAATTATGAAATTATATATAAACAATTATCTTTTAACTTGAACGACAACCAAATGATTAATTTAAGCACATGAGAATTGAAAATATGTATCTACTTGTTTGTGTATCCATTTGTTTATGCGTTTGTTTATTGATAGATCTATATGTTTATGAAAAGAATAACAAAGATGGTCGAAATTTAAATATTTTACTTAAAGAAAATAAGTAGAATACTCACGCATTCGATCTCGTGCGGTTGACATGGACATCATAATGTGATGTATTATTGTATACTTACGCACAACATGAAACGTGCCTTTGTAATTATGCGGGAAGAACAATGTTATTAGGTGCCGGTTATGGGGGCTAGGGACTAAAAATGGCAGATATATGGGAAGTACACACACGTTTTGTGACGTCACGTGAAAATACAGGATTGTTAATTATCATAATGCAACCTAAGCTTTACTAATTAATTACAACGTATAGTTTCTGCTTTGCTCGTTTGAGGTCTTATGGACAAAATGCATTGTATAACGACCAAAACGATAACATATGCCTTACCTTAGTCATGTATTTACATCATATAATAACCAAGACAGATTTGTATGGCCTATAAAAGGTATCGTAACACCTATACAACTTCACATATGAAATAGTTTATCTTGTTCATACATGTTCGATAGTCTTTAAAAAACATTTTTAAAAAAATACGAACATACATTGTACATATGAGTGCAATTGCTGGTTAACTTCAAAATAATTAATTTTATGTTTAATCTTTCAAAGATTCATGTTGCTATCCTGTCTATTTCATGATAGCAGTATTAATGAAACAGACAATCCACTCATCATATCCCAAACAAAAAGGTTAACAATGGTTTAAAGTTTATCGATGATTTTCCTGCCAGTGTTAAGTAACAGTGAAGATGTAGTCGTACCTGATTAATGAGGAGAGTCTATATATGACGTAGGAGCGCGTTCTGGGGTGTAATTAGACCGATCGTGACCATATTAGGGTCGCTATCTAGTATAAGATCAATTAATCGGAACACGCAAGGACTTCTCCGTCATCACTAAAATTTAAAAAACAAGTTGTTCCGATCGTGGGTAAGTTTGTTGTTTAACTGAAGACAGTGTCGCCAGATTTTAACGATAGGACTTAAAACGTTTCTCACCTTCATTATCAAATAATGACCCCGTGACAATAATCAGGTTAGAGATCATAAATTAGAAAATGAAATAACTACGTATTTGCATATTTATTTATCTTCTTGATGATTTACGTTCACACGATGGGGTAGGAGACAGGAACTACCGGAATAAGTGGTGGGGATAAGTGGATAATAGACGCACGCACTCATGGACGATCAGGATCACATAATCTTTGCGTTTTCTTATGAACTTATGGGTACAGTCAGCCAGTAGATTTGACCAATCATTTTCTAATTACGTCACTACTTCCATTAATATAGGTACAGACAGTCGGCAGATTTGACCAATCATTTTCTAATTACGTCACTACTGCCATTACTATGGATACAGTCAGCTAGCAGATCTGAACAATCATTTTCTAATTACGTTACTACACGTACTTCCATTAATATAGGTACAGACAGTCGGCTGATTTGACCAATCGTTTTCTAATTACGTCACTACTTGCATTAAACAATCAGACAGCACTATTAGCAGTCTTGGATGTTCATTTGAAGTGATGATTTACTCACATGACTCGTTCTTTTAGTTTCTTTGTCTTGGATAAAAAAGAAGATTCTTCTACTAGCATGTTATTTTCAATTAAGACAATGAATATTAAAAACACATATACATATAAATACACACACACACACACACGTATGTACGTAAGTGTGTGTGTGTGTGTGTGTGTGTGTCTGTGTGTTAAATGTTTTCCAAATATCTCTACAAGTACTTAATTGTCCGACAAATTAGGGTCTTCAACATTCCGATAATATTTTAATGCAAAACATTTATGACAGGCAAACAACTTTTAACAATTTGTACTTTCAGTGATACTACTCCAAGTCAAAGGATATTAATGAAACCCATGTAATTAGTTTCACTAAATAAACACCACACATGGCTATATACTACAAAAGAGACAGACTTAGCGTTTCCACTTATCTTCCTATTACGTCTAATCAATGGGATCAGATGTATCAGTTCTCCATTGACAAAATATCTGAAAAGATGAATTTAGTTTTCTTTCAGTATAGTTATCTTTTGCTTGATGAAAGGATTGGTATTTCATTGTCGTCACATTGGTTCAAATTTAGACGGTGTGTTTTCTTTTACAGCTGCTAATGAAGTTCGGAAGATTGGTGTCACATAGAAAAATTACTATCGTGCTTTTAATCATACAATTGGTGACAATGCCACGCATACATCCCCCAAAAATGATTTGTTTATAAAATGAAAATTTATCTGTAACATGGGCGTCAAAAGAACCGAGACCGAGTTTTCGGTTTCATTAGGGTAGAAGCTTATCGGTGTGTTATAACCGAATTATCTAAGTCGTCTTTCTGTTAATCAAACACAAATATTGAGTTACACCACTCAATAGCTATATCTACATTTGTGGCGAAAATTGGTTGATCAGAAATTTGAAGAAATAAAAGCTTTCAAAATTTTGACAAGAAGAAGTCAGAATAGAATAGAGTAGGCAAACCGGAAACGTGATCTGGAGAGCATGTTGTATAAATTTCCATTAGATCTAAAAGAGCAGTATACATCCCATTGCACTATCTTTTCAGTACGTGTTTCTAATTTTGCATTGACACAAAACCATACACTAAATGAATTTGTGTTAATGTATGAAGTATGGACGACACATCCACGCCTCATAAAAGAACACTGATAGATGAAAAGATAAAAGTATATATATATATATATATATATATATATATATATATATATATATATATATATATATATATATATATATATATATATACTCTGTTGTCGTACTCTGACACCCTCTATATATTCTGAAGATAGTGTGCACAAGATTTTTAATATCTGGGTATGACTTTTACCTTACGTTTCTATTACAAAAAAGGATGCTCTACATTTATAATCAGTTTGTAAGTATGGAAGAAATAATAATTATACCCAAAATAAGTTTCAGAAAACGACGTAAAAATGTTTGTGTCGTCTGTTAAAAGTTCCACCACCACCCCTTTCCCCATCACAAGTATAATCCTCTTAAAGTCAGCTAGCGTGTTTGGTTGTTTAGGTTGTGTTTCTTTTTGTGTTTTTTTAATTTTAAATTACGTTTATTTTCTTTTATTTTAAATTGGCGATGTATATTTTCTAAAAAAAAACTTTCTCATAGCTTGAGCACATATGGTTTTTGTTTGTATCCTGCCGATGCACTGATATGAAAATAGTGCTATCGTCACAGTGTAACAACAAAACGGCTAAAAGAACAGTAATTTAAAATGTATGGTTTCTCCACGAAAAGACTAGACGGGTACATCAGCTTATACTACTAATATTTTATTATTTAAACTGTCTGTCGCGCGCATTTGATAAATAATATACAAATTATATTTACCATAAATTCATGTGTACATACATACATACATACATACATACATACATACATACATACATACATACATACATACATACATACATACATACATACATACATACATACATACATACATACATACATATGTTATGGCAGTTTTCTGTAATGTGGGTTGTGATTAGCTTGTCACAACCTTCTACTCATTTTTTGCTATGAGAAGGAATTATTCATAAGTTAGGGAGCGTCAATATCCATGGTGAGAGAGAGAGAGAGAGAGAGAGAGAGAGAGAGAGAGAGAGAGAGAGAGAGAGAAGAAAGAGTTCAGGCTCTCTTAAAAGAGCTGCCGCCGCGATGATAAGACAGCTACATTTGAAATGAGAAGACAAAAGATCTATTTCGTCGTCGATACAGAACTGACCTGACCCTTTAATGCGCGGTCTATTTATACGCATCTTGTATCAGGTTTAAGGTATCGGAGAGGAAATATGTCCGCTCCCTTCAGGTAAGAATCAGTTTCTCCTGGTCAAAACCGGCTTAATTTACGTCATTTGACATAAGGTAGAACTCAAATTTGTAGTTTATCTATATTCGTTTGGCATTAGTTAGGTCCAAATATGATAATTCCTTAATATTCTAAACCAGCAACATGTTTTAACATATTAAGCCAGCAGCGATGTCTGTCCATCATTAGATAAGAACCATTTTGTAGCGACGACTGTCCATCATTAGATAAGAACCATTCTGTATTTATGTCAGCACGGAAGTTCGTTCTACTTTTTATTAACCGAATTACAGAATATATGTTTCACTGATAAGACTTAGGAGCTGACTGACCCAGTAAGATTTTTTTGCTTTACAACCTATATCCACACAATAATGTACATTCGTATAGCTAGTGATTTACGTTTAATACAATTTAAAGAAAATAGCAATCTTATTAATTTTACTAAAAAATCAATTCCTAATAATACCCTCTTATTTAGTTGAGCCGAGACCTCGAGGCTCGAAAAGAAAAATCAATTCCTAATACATACATACATACATCATCCCCCAAACATATACTGGTCTTTTGGGGGGCTGGTTCGGGATCTGGTTTCACATAGCCATAAAGCAATTATTTCAAACATATATCTGCAGCACACGAATGCAAATATCAACTGTTTTTGGACACCTTCCAGGTAAGCCTCGTCGATTTTGTGTAATGATGGTTGCCGGGTACTTTTGGCGTTCTGTACATCATATTTCCGATCAAATCCAGTGGTTGACAATTTTTTAAGTCCACGCCAAATAACAATACAGTACCGTCGCCTTTTAGAATCACTGGGTTACATCGGTGAGCGATCGGTTGTTCCGTCTAATCCAGCAACCAATCAGAAACGATTATTCAAAATTTTAGATTTGTTTTGGTGGTACGACTAGGGAATATGTGCTCCTTCCTGTGACTGGCATATGCACTTCGGAAGCAATATCCTGTGTGCAGCATACATATTCTCGTTTAGTTCCTTTCGATTAAACAAAAAGAACAATATGAAGAACAGTACTTATTCTGAACTTCTAGTGTAAATGTGAGTAAAACGAAATTAATTTAAGTTTAGACAGACATACACTATCCAAGATGTTCTCCAGTATGAAATGCACGCAACATTCACATACCAAAGCCACGGTAGCTCCAGTCGCATGGTCAAAACAAAAATGATTTTTTAAAATCCGTTACGAAAGTAAACCTACTTAAAAAACTAAAATGGGAATCAAACAAGAACAACCCCCCCCCCCGAACAACAAAAGCAAATGCCCTTAATTTCTTTAAAGCAGTTTGCTCTCAAAAAAGAATACCAGCCTTGGAAGCTACAGTACTGTTTAATATACATCTTATATGGATGTGTAATACTCAGCCCGACTGCTAAGTCTTTCTTCCGTATGTACTCGCTTATAAGCCGATTCAAACTTCAAACAATAAAGGTCCTGATATATCGTAATATCTTAACGTAAGGCGCCTACAGAGCAGGGTCTGTTTTGTTTGTTATACTTATTACTCCTAACAAACTATACAGACCCATATATGCACCGCATTATGCGAGGGACGATCCGTTCAGCGGCTTTTGTTACACAGTAAGCTATTGTTTCCATTGCCAATCGTAAATCAGCACACAATAAGACTATTTCGACTGTTTCTTCTTTCATGATCGTGATACGGTTGTTGATATTGCTCATTACCCCAACGGTTATTGCTGAACGTGGGTGAGGCTGTTAGCCACTGCTAATTTATGAATTGCGTTAAGCATCTAGACTGAGATAAAAAAAATTGAACTTACTGTAAACTAGCTCTTGATATAAACCGACAATCAGACATCGGAGTTTTATTACCGAATATATTCATCAGTATAAAATGTCCAGAAACCTCTGATGTATTGCTAATGGAATATCACATATCACATATGATACACAATTTTACTATTTATTCCACGTTTCAAATGACGTACATTACTTTTAGCTGTTAGGACACGTGTCTTTCAACGTGTTTACCGTGTTTTAATTTTGTTTCGAATCACATATTACGAATCATGATGTGGATATTCTAAATTCACATTGGTTCATTCGTTTCCAGTTACAACAATAGTATGGAGACATTATAATCAGTCTGTACGTCTGGGACCCGGATATCAATCCAGACCATGTAAGAAAGTCTCATCTGCCATTTTTATTACTAGTTTTGTTGGCAATGGGCAAATAAGACCACGAAACACGATAACTAGTGTTAAAAAATGTCACTTATAGAAAAGGAAAGAATATTTTCTACTTTGCGTGTTAAAATACTGGAAAGTGTTAAACATTTGAAAGTGTCAAACTTAATTTTAGAAGCTTTGTTCTCTTGATTTTAATGATTCCTTTCAGAGACCATACGATAAAATTTCCTTTGACTCAAACCAAAGGTTTGTTAAAGTTACGTTGTGAGTTTTTTTCCCCTCCTAATAACGATGTTGTTGTGCAGTGAAGTCTAAAGATTTTTGATAAACCTATGAGCTTTTAAGATGCTATCAGAGATGAGAAAGTTTAGCCAAATTTCATGAGGCTTTCATTGATTCCCTTTGTTGTTAAGGATAATACAATATATAAGGACATGGCACAAAATGGGTTTGAAATTTGACAGTTCTGGCGGAAGCTTTATTTAAGAATTATTTTATCAGTGTCTTTGACCTTAAACCGTTAAGCCAAAACAATGCTTGGTCGGATTACAAAGATTTAACTGCGGATCGTAAATAGACCCCCCAGCACACACACACACACACACACACACACACACACACACACACACACACACACACACATACATACATACATACATACATACATACATACATACATACATACATACTAAGCTGTGATCCAAGTAAAGTACATTTTTTAGTGCTTGTGATTACCATTACGATCAAAATGCCGCATGTATTCAAGTCTAGAAAGTTGAATAAGGGCCCCTTAAGTGAAGTTGTCACTTAACATTGGTTTGTTATCAAAATACTTTAGCTCACGGGGATTTGGAAAATGCCTGTTGAAAATACACGAGTGCTAAAACAGGTGACCTTTAAGATGGGATAACCGTGTGCCTGTCAATAGTATACACATTACAAGTTGAAGTTTGAAAACTTTACCTTCAAGACCTGCAAGTTAAGTGAATTATTAATTTTTACAATGTGAATGTTTATGTTTAATACGGACATATTTATCTGATTTAAGGATGGTGATGTATTCGCTTAGAGTGTATGTGTTTTGTTTTTGTGTAGTGGTGACCAAAAGGCAGAATGTTCCAAGAGTATGAAGGTGTTGTGTTGATAATAACTTGAATACTCATACTGCACAAAGTTCACTGTATCTGTCATACACATTGAACCATATCTTGTATTAGTGTCTTATATTAACACTCGATAACATAACTATTATTTTCTTCTGTTCTGTAAAGTTGTTTTTTTTTTTTATTACAGATCAAGTTTGTGTAACCAACTCTTCCCTTACGAGAACATGTAACAACTTTTGTACTTTTAACTCTTAAGGTTTCTAATCAAGGTTGTTACTCTAAGTAGTGACAATTGCTAGTAGAGCCCTGTGTGTTTGTTTGACTTGGATTTTTAACGTAACTTTAAACAAATTTCAGTCATATGGCTACAATGTCTGCATTGTGACAGTTTATAGTGATGTCTAGCACTGGGGCATCATGCCGCAGACATTTAGCATGATGTCCCACCCAGTCACATTATCCTGACACCAGGCCAACCAGTCCTAACACTAACCCCTTAATGCTGAGCGCCAAGCGAGGCAGCTCTTAGTACCAATTTTGTTATGACTCGGCCGTGGATCGAATCCACATCCTTCCGCTTCCGCGGCGGACGCTCTAACCACTAGACCACATGATCGATCACTAGTAGAACCAATTATATTAACAGAAACCTGTCAAACTGTATTCCTTCAGTTTCATTCCTTAATCTTTTACCGAAAAGATAGACTTAGTCATCACCTGTACTATAATTATCTTAAGTGTTATACAAAAGATTGGCACAACTATATATATATATATATATATATATATATATATATATATATATATATATATATATATATATATATATATATATATAGAGAGAGAGAGAGAGAGAGAGAGAGAGAGAGAGAGAGAGAGAATTGAATTGAATATATATATATATATATATATATATATATATATATATATATATATATATATATATATATAGAGAGAGAGAGAGAGAGAGAGAGAGAGAGAGAGAGAGAGAGAGAGAATTGAATTGAATTGAATATTGGACAAATTGTCGCGTCTATGATTTTCGTCTTTCTTGTCGCGATGATTTTCTTTTTTTCTTGTGTTGAGTTCTTTCAATTTGCCTTAGGAAATGTGTTATCCAAGAGCTATCATACCAACAAATTGCGATTTTAACTACTCATTTTTATTCCGACCTATTGCCGTGGATACATCTGGAAAGGAAAATGCTAAAGATTGATGGACAACAGTCTGCGTATCCGTGATTCCAATCAAGGTCTGGAGAACTGTGAAGTAATTCTTTGAGATGTGTGCTGTCCAATTTCAATAAATTATGGATGTTCATTCTTCAGATGAAAACTCTTAATTGTTTTAAAGGACACTAATTTGCTCAGAAACAATTAAATATTGAAAAAAAAGTATGATGTCAGTATTGTATTTGATCTCGCTGTTTTGATCATACCGTAACTTGCGTTGCTATGACAACTCATAGACAACTCATACACACAGACATGTCTTAGAATTGGATTTTATCGAAATTGTTGAGGCAAGAAAGTATTCCCATTATTTGCTTTTGGGGTGCTTTCTAGTCTTTTAAAGCCACTTTTGACGCGTTGCCATATATTGTGACATCCCTACATTACACATATCAGTCACCATACAAAACATAATTCACTAATTCTACGGGATATAATCGGCTTTCTCGTGTTTCCAGCAATGAAGTTTAATTGTCGTAAATGCAGATTTAAGGCGGTTAAGTGACTTCATGGATCAATTAGGGCTTTCGTTCTTCTGATTTCCTCTCATTTGAATCAAATTCTTAAGGTGGTCCTGGAATAATTACAGACCAGACCCAAATGAGATCAAGTGTCCACTCAGTTCAGCTTGTTACAATAAAGGCTAGAAAACCAAAGTTTTCCTCCAGGATTTGGATACTCTCCAGTATCATTCTATTTTGTTTTACGTTCTTACAGTTGTAATTTGCCAGTTTAAGAGCTTATAGAATGTAGTTACAGTGTTACAAATATGGTTTCGTACGCGCTATAATCCTAGAATAACATAATTTATGCCTTCGTGCAAGGAGACATTTATTTTCCTGTGAGAACCACCAATGTGCTCGATGTGTCTACAAAAGAGTGACAAGTTTATTATCACTGTTTTAGCACGATTTACCAAACGATTTTGGAGGAACAATACAGTTCAGACCCCCTCACGTCATTCAGGATATGTGCATGTCACCTTACTGAAAAATATACCTACTCGTATTTCGTTAAGAATCAATCAAACTTTCTTCTTGTGTCAGAAAGCAATTTCGCAGTTAGTCAACTATTTAGTAAATTTTCTTCAGTTCAATTGCAGGTCCGGAATCCTCATTACCAGTTGTTTTTTTTTCTTCTCCATTATATTGACGATTTTAAAAATGCTTTAGAACTTCGTGACTCAGGTAACTGTTGACTGTGACCTGTAAGAGCTTGACTTAGCCGGTCTGATCAACATACAAATATATAAGTATCACTGACAGATTGAAAAAAATACAATTCATCCTGAATTGTCATCAAAACATACAAATATATAAGTATCACTGACATATTGAAAAGATACAATTCATCCTAAATTGTCATCAAAACTGCCATTCAGTAGTCATATTATTTGAAAATAACTCGTCTATCGGATAATTATCCGAAACCCTAAAAGAACATTTTCCTAACAAATAGTTTATACCATACAGAAGACCAATACATCTTTTAGACATCATCGTCAGAGTGAAACTAAAATATCTCACAAGCCAAACTACGAATGGATTCTACTACGAACAGTGTGGGAATTAACGATGCCGGTCAAAATATGAAAACGAACAACTAATGATTTCTCAAGGACATTAACCGATGGTTTCTCTAGTAAGGTAATCAATGATTTCTTTTTCTCTTGAACAGTAATCAATGATTTCTCCAGTATTTTCCATGATTTGTTTTCTTCTGTACAGTAACCTATGATTTCTCCAGTACCAGTACAGTAATCAATGATTTCTCTTGCGCAGTAATCAATTATTGCTCCAGTAGTTTTCCATGAATTATCCAGTACAGTAATCAATGATTTCTCTTGCGCAGTAATCAATTATTGCTCCAGTAGTTTTCCATGAATTATCCAGTACAGTAATAAATGATTTCTCCATTACAACATCCAGATAAACGCTTAGTTTCATAGACACACACTCAGATGTAGAGCATAAAATATAATCGATATAATAACATGCACATTTTTAACATCCACTGAGCGTGGGAGACCGAAATACTAATCTGGATAATGAGCCTAGATGCCCCATCCACCCGCTAAATCAAAACTTTGGTTTAAACCCTGTTGCTTGACACTTTTCTTCCACGTGTTACCATTTCAATGACATTTCTTCTAAAAGGAATGAGTCACAATACAAACTGGAACCGCGAAACCAGAAGAGCAAAGGAAATGAAATTGAATTTATCGCATTAGACTCCTCAGACCAGGCGGCTTAAACGAAAATGAATAGAAAAACCGTTTCCGTCCTTGATGTCACGTTGTTGGAGGGGATTATTTTTTTCATTTTTTTAAAAAAAATAATTGTGTACATTTCTTATGTTTTTACTTGTTTAGAACTAAATCTTTTAATATGCACCATGTTGCCATCATAAACTCTAATGCATACACGATTATTAGCTGATTCTTAATTCTGCAAGTACGTTCGCTAACTTGCTGCATATCTCTCTCTCTCTCTCTCTCTCTCTCTCTCTCTCTCTCTCTCTCTCTCTCTCACACACACACACACACACACACTGAATATAGTTTGCAATGATTCAACGTGTACAGTTTTGTTCGGTCGGTTTTGTTTGCTGTCATAAAATTTATTCTTTCTTAACTTTCTAAAATAGCATAGCATTGAATGGCATTTATGGATAACAAGGAATGAAATTTAGTACAAGATGAAAGGAACTGAAACTTTATGTACGCGGATTGATTTATTTGTATCATTAAATGGAAGTTAGGCCTATACATCAAACAAACACTATGATTTTGTCAAGTAAACAAATAAATATACAAAAGATCTGGCACATTAACTGATTTATATGTATCGTTAAATGGTCATTACATACACATAAACCAGATGATTTCTTAAATATATGTATCAATTGATTTATTTGTGTCATTATACTATAATTATATAGCAAACCAACCCGAGGCTATATGATAAATAAGTAAATACCCAATTACACCCTTACTAAGAACCTTAGATACAATTGCATCTTCTATGATCAATGCTATATTCCTTGACGGAAGGCGGCCATACGAGTCACTGTCAAATTTTACATGTAAAACAACCGCAAACTCGTGTCTTAGGAAAGCAGTTATCGTAAAACAGGAACTATATTAAAGTAAAATTGGCGATGTATTACGTCATTGATGGAGAAGAATTTTTGAAACAAGTTGTACTGCAGATTAAAATTACTGGAAGTTGTATTACTTTTTCTCATTGTCATAATAAACATCATTTATTATATATTTAAGTGCGAATTTCTTTCATCGATATATTTGCAGATGTGAAAAATAAATTTCCCATCATGCCACACGACGCTTGATTGTGTCTGCCTACAAAGTTGTACCCGCATCAATAGAAACGAGTGTTTTGTGAACAAGAAAAATAAAATAATAGAAACTGACCTACATTACTAACATGAAATTAATTTTCGATTAAGAAATCTAAACAGACGCTATTCGCGGATCACTGAAGTTATTCCACCACACTTCCTTGACGAAAAACGACTAACCCGCTGTGATGCATTGCTGAATCGGACATGTTTTCAGATAGGGTCAATAGTTTACAAAATGACAACAGTGTAATTTACCGTGACAGATTAGGTCAACCCAATCATACTGCTTTCATAAGTCACGTATATTTTTTAAGCCTTTGAAAGTGGGGTGAAGTGTGTGTGTGTGTGTGTGTGTGTGTGTTGTACCCAAGAGGTGTAGGTTTAATCTTTTAAACTTTAATTTTTCTTTTCCCACGTTAATTATGGATATATTTCATCTTGTGGTACCAAAAATGAAATCGTCGCGTCGGCACTCGTTAAAATATCACGTTTGTGATACCACATGATGCAATATATCCGGTATTATAAAGGAAAATAACATATTCTATGTGTAACTTTTTTATAATAAACAATCAATATACACAAACACACATATATAAACATTACAGGGCGAAAATCGTGGTGGTGGTGTTTCCATACTTTCTGGGTCCCCCTCCCCTTTCCCCACTAAAATAAAACGCCCCCCCCCCAAAAAAAAAAAAAAAATCGCTCATAAACAAACGAACGACCACTTGTCACTTGAAATTTTACTTTTTTTAAAAAAAAATTTGCACTGGTTTATTGGAAAATGTTACTATTCTTTTACATTTTTTTGCGCAGGGTTATTGGGTATTAGTAGCACTGAGTAAATAGACGCATAGAGGAAAGTCAAGGCCCTTTTGAAATTTTGGTAAACCCCCCCCCCCCATGAATTGACCTTATCCGGCCCTGCATTAACTGTATTTACTGAAATGCTAGCTTGTACATATAGTCTTAATCAACGGTGGGTTTGTTGTTTGTTCTTTTTTTTTGTGTTTTGGGTTCTTTGCTTGTTTGTTTTATAAAAGAAACGAAGTTTTTACATATGTTTCCCTACTCAAATGTTGATGATAATTACATCTGGTCGCACATACTAATGGTATTAAGGGAGATATGTAGCATTTCTTGTTTCCACTGGTTCAGCTTCCACCCCAATACTGTTTAATGACGTTCTGGTAGAATTTCTGGTTTCCACTGGCTCAGCTTCCACCGCAATATTGTTTAATGAGGTTTCGGTAGAATTTCTCGTTTCCACTGACTCAGCCTAGAGATCACATTAGACTAAATTTGAATTTAAGACTAAAATCTCAGCCAAACCAGAAAGCTTTCTTGACAGGAATCTTTGTCACTATGATTGTTTCCACTTGTCATTTTGTAAAGTGCTCGCCATTTACGTTCCTTGTTTCCATGACATGTCTCCATGAGATGGGTAGAAAGCAATGCAAGATTTTTTTGCCAGGAATCATCAGATCTGAAAATAAGTGAGATAATTATACAACATTTATTTCTTCCATAGCTACCTTCAACATCTGCAAGCAGATTAACCAATTAGAAACATATATTTGTTGATTGAAAGAGTTGCATTACCTGATCATTATCCTTTTCACTGCATTGCCTGATCATTATCCTTATCTGTGCATTCTCTGAGAATTATCCACCTTCTATCAACACATTCATTTAGATAAGGTTGAAATAATAAACTTGGGAAAGCAAGTAGGGTTTAATATTGGATATAATGTCTAATTACATAACTTGGGTTTTGATTTACATTTTTTGAAAATGAAATTATTTAAATAACAATTTGTCATGTGATAATAAATCATAGTATAAGATCAAGACAACAAGATGAACTTTAAGAGAGTCCACTCCAAAATTAAATAAATAATTAACAAATAAAATGTAATGTTTCCGATACTTTGTTTAAATATTGTAGGCCTAAGAAGAAATAGGAAATAATATTTTGAACATAAATCTTGTACGATATTGTTTTTATTTTGTTGCTGGTGACCTTTCATCTTGAGATTTACTCAACTATCGATACAAAGATTAGACACCTGTGTGAAAGAAGAGAAAAAAAGGAACGTATAAGAGCAGACTATAAAGGACAGTGCGAGAATTATAATAAATCGATGAATAGGATATTTACCTGCTCTTGAAGTCGCAAGCAGTACCCGTTTGTCACCTAAGCGTTTAACATCCACATTGTGCTGTTAATTAACGGCACCCAGAAGAAGCAGAAGCACATGAGCGTTGGATTCGAGGGTCGAGGGTTCGATACCCACCGGTGCCAATCAGGGTCGACTGCCTCAATGTGCCCTTATGAAAGACACTTCAAATTTCTTCTGCGTGCTATAGACAAAATGTGATAAAGGTGCTCTTAAAACAAGAAAAACGAAAGTAAAAACAAAACAACTCTAGCTCACCTGATTTCTTTTGAAATAAGACTTAGTACTCGCATCAGCAGCACATAAGTAAGCAGATAGCGTTCTTTATCCATATTCGAGAAGGGGTGGCTTAAGTTCTGTGACAAAATAACTGCTATTCTCGACGTATGTCAGTAGTTTCTTAGCGGCACCATCACTGAACAATCAATAAAAACAATGAGCAATTGAGCCGTCTCGAAATCACTTACGAATGATATTAAATCTGAAAAGGTTTTGAGCCGTATCCCTATCGTTGTGGTCAAGTTGGTGGCTGAGTTTCTCCGAGTTCTAATATGGCGTAAAAGGAATTAAACATCTGCTTTACACTGCACATTCAGGTCAAAATTTGATCTGTCACTCGTTCATCTTTTTTGTTTGTAGCTAGATGGTGCAAATATGCCGTTAAATTATTTGACTGGTTCTCTGTTTTAAAAGTATTTGCTTTAAAGTGAAACTTATGTTACAGGAAACTTGAAGACCCATAGCAAACATACACCATTTGTTGGATAGTTGTGCAAAATGAGTTCCCATCCCGAACAGATCGAGAAAAAAAAACTGCCGTTATATTTCCCTGGTCAAGACCTTTTCTCCGATTCCTGGTTTGAATTAACGTTTCGTGTGTAGATATGTCGTTAATTACCAATAACTCAATCAATGAATAAGTTCAAAGTAGCTTATGTGGCTACATGTCCCATGCATATCAGGTTATACCAACATTGGATTCAGAGGTAATAATGTGTGACACCGAATTATACTAAATCGACCCTTCTAATCTTCATATTTTATGTCTTTTTTCAATTCATCATCGTATGTCTCTTGATCTGGTGTGGTCGTTGAGGCACTGTGCTGCTGAACATCTGACCAGTTCCCTCCACTTGTCTCGATCATGTGCAAATGCTTGTGTCTCCGCAAAACTTTGCCTGGTCCATTCTGTGATGTTGTCAGTCCACTTTTTTTTCTCTGTCTACCGCTCCTTCTGCCACCTTGGACACTGCGCTGCAGTGCTATTGTGGATAGACTGTTGGATCTAGTGACATGGCCATACCATTTCAGCTTTCTTTTTTTGACATTGGTGAGGTCTTATTTTGTCTTTTTTCAATTATGTCCGCCTTAAAAGGATATGGTCTTCCCTGTTAAAGGAAAATATCATTTCAATCGCTTGCATAAAATAAGTTTCAATCCATGAAATAACGGCTTTCCCCCTTCTTTTTAAAAATTAGATATTTCGCAAAACCAAAGTCTATAACCTTGCCTAAGCGCTTGATCAACAAAAGGTCCTTTGTTCAAGAAATGTTTGTCAGCCATTATCTATATGTTACGTGTACACGGCGTTTCTGTCAAATACACACCGGGGCCCACATTGGTACACAATGGAATTGTCTGTAATGACCTACACAGTTTGTACGATATTGACGTCTCAAATTTTATTTAGATATGTTCATTTAATGTAATAGTCTTATACGATACAATTGACGGAAATGGATGTCGGTCTGTACTAGGTACGCATTTTCGTTTCGTTCAGTATTTGTCTTGATATTTTTTACTACTCTCATTTTATCATCAGTGGGGTAAATTCAAGCAAATTTAGCCCGTAAAAAGATATAAAATCTTACAAGGACAAGTACGTCAAGAATTAGCATTCTGATGTTCACAACCTCAATTTAATATTTGATCATTTGTGGCAAGAATTCAGTTGTTGTAGAACAGAAGAATGTTTATTATAACTCGGTCCATTTAGTAAAAAGAAGCCTCTCTCTCTCTCTCTCTCTCTCTCTCTCTCTCTCTCTCTCTCTCTCTCTCTCTCTCTCTCTCTCTCTCTCTGCAAATATGTCCTGTCAAAGCAAAATAATTCCACGATTTGTAAACTGTATACAATAAAAATCGTCTCAACTCCCGGATGTCATAAATTCGCAACATTGGCTTCTACATTTCCCAAATATCAACATCAGAAACAAATGTCGAGCCTACTATGTAAATTGAGAGGAAATAATTTGTCATTTTTTTTCACTTTGCTTTGCTTATATTCTTCAACATGGATTTCATATCTTGTGCAATTTGTGACAAGCGGTACTATACTACAATATACCTAATATTCATTATCTAATTGTCTCTGTGCAAATTGTGAAGATTTACCGATTTTATGTTTGATGTAATTAATACGCTGTAAAAAGAAGCGATGAAAATTTTAGATTTAAAATGCACTTTTTCCGTTGAATTCTCATAATGTTGTGAGTCATGACTGAAAAATGAAATTATATGAACTACCCTTCATCTGTGTATGTACTTAGCGTAATGTGAATTGAAAGCTGAATACTTAACCGAACATAAAAATAAACAACAAATCTCAATTGGCTTGAAATTTTGAACGGAAACAGTCATTCATTGACCTGGTCAACTTTGTTTAAAAACTTATTGACATGCTCATTTGATTTTTTGTCCCAACACTGGCGAAGAAACAAGGTTTTAGTTTTTTCACAGATAGATGGAGCATAAAAATATTAGTCTTTGTGCAAAATTTGGTTAAAATTGCATGATCAATACCTTTTTTTAATTTGAAAACTGCAGAGAAAAACTTGTCAAGATACATAACGAGCACAGTCTGTGCTCCATGTGGCCTAGTGGTTAGAGCATACGCCTCGGACGCTGGAGATTGCGGATTCGAATCCCGGCTGAGTCATACGTAAAACTTATAAAAAGTGCTACTAACAGCTTCCTCGCTTGGCTCTCAGGTTAGTGTTAGGACCGTTCGGCTTGGTGTCAGGATAATGTGACATGTCTGCGGCATGATGACCCAGTGCTGGACATGACTAAACACTTCACACTGAAGATATCCTAGCGATATGACTGAGAATTGTAAAAGCTACTTTAAACACACACACACACACACACACACACACACACACACACACACACACACACACTGTTCTCCAGGCGACCGAGTGTCTAAAGCGCGTGCCTTTACCAATCACTGTCATCTCACCGTTGTCTGAGTAGGTTCGAGTCTTGGGCTCGATATATGTGGGTATGCGAGAAAGATTGTCAGTAGCTTCCAGGCCCGGCCTTAGGGCAAGGAGAACGAGGCAAACGCCATTGGCACCGCGCTTTCAGTATATCAACTCCGCAATGCAAATGTTTTGCTTGGGGACTCCACTCATTTGCTGCCTTGGGCTCCGTAATCCTAGGGCCAGGCCTGGTAGTTTCCCGTGGGTCGTTCATTCTTTTTTGGCGTTTCCCTGGCTCTTTCTCTACCTGTTATACCGGTCATCATGTTTAGCCTATCGTGTGCTGAAAATAACGCTAATCTCACAAAACAACTAGTTCAGTCGTATAAATCAGATAAAATCGTCTTTTTGTCTGCTTGGACATAAGACGGTTAAGTACAACACTAAACTCACATTATATGCCGTTTCATGCACACAATATTTTGTCGTGAGACGGTCCAATCCCTATTCCCAACAAAGTTAACCTGATTGGTGTAACTGTTCTGTTTGTATTGTATCCCCTCTTTCACGATTCCAGTTTGCAATTCATTGTCAGTTCACTCGATACAATCAAGGTTTTTATTTAACGGTAGGCATTGGACGCTGTTCACCCCGAACTGAAGTTAAAAATGAGCTCTGGGTATTTTCTTAAATACAAGCAGTTGCTTGATGGACACGACTGTGGATAGTATTGCTTGCACGGAGACGCCATTCGTCTAACAGTGGTGCTAACTTTAAATCTAAAGTGTAAAGCTTAATATTGGCAGCGCCAGGTAAGTGTCGTTTACGTTTGATAATAAATATTGTGCACATGCCACTGTATGGTGCGTGCAACACTACCATCGCTTTTTCTTCTTGAATTTCATGTAGTACTTGGTTGTAAATCTTGTCAACCAACTTGACTCATTCGACATATGAGCAATGAAATTTGCAGCAATTCAAACAAAATGTCGGGAACGTTATTTGTTGCTGATAATATATAATCTTGAATGCCATATTATGCCTTTGTAGGAATCTCTAAACTTTTTCTTACAATATACATTATTTCCTCTCTCTCTCTCTCTCTCTCTCTCTCTCTCTCTCTCTCTCTCTCTCTCTCTCTCTCTCTCTCTCTCTCTCTCTCTCTCTCTCTCTCTCACACACACACACACACACACATTTGAATCTGCAACAGGTGGAACAGATTGTTCAGGGCCGGATAAAGGGGGGGGGGAGGCGGGTCTGGAACCTCTCCACGTTTTAAAACAAGCGTGTACACAAACATAAAGTTACTTGTTTTAAATTTTACGTTTCATTCTTGCGCACGTTTATTGGGTATTATGCATGCTTTGAGTAAATAGACACAAATACTTTTGCCTCGGTGTCCTTATGATAAAAGGAAGGGCTTTTTTTTCCAAATTTTTGGAACACTCTCCTCTCCAAATACTTGACTGCATTGACCCTGATGTTGGGAGAGTATTTTGTTATTTATACTAAACAATTCTAACGGATGATTTTTGTTGTTGATGGGAAGAATTATATACACATACACGATTGAATTTGCAGAAAGTGAAACAATATTGTTGCTGGAGTATTCGCCTACTCATATTGAATACTATTGAACACGATGCTTATGAGAGAAGGGTGAACTTCTTAGATATTGCATCTCTGTCTGTCTGTCTGTCTGTCTCTCTCTCTCTTTCTCTCTCACACACACACACACACACACAGTCACCTGTATATAAGCTGTAAAGCGACAGAAGGTGCCAGTAATCGTTCTGCTCTGTTGTTGTTTACGTTGTTGATACTTGTGTACCTTATGTATAAGTTTTATAAATGTACCTTACAAGCATTGATATTTCCACATGTTTACGTAATAATTATTAATACATATGTATGTGTACGTTACCTTGTTGATGCTTATGTATACATATTGTGCACTTATTAATCATTGATATTTATATGTGCTAATCTTTATATTTTATGATTCATAATCAAATGCAAAAAATTTCACTAATGTATGTAACTGAACAATCGTACAATCATGTATGTATGTATGTATGTATGTATGTATGTATGTATGTATGTATGTATGTATGTATGTATGTATGTATGTATGTATGTTGTATGTATGTATGTATGTATGTATGTATGTATTTATGTATGTATGTATGTATGTATGTATGTATGTATGTATGTATGTATGTATGTATGTATGTATGTATGTATGTATGTATGTATGTATGTATGTATGTATGTATGTATGTATGTATGTATGTATGTATGTGTATGTATGTATGCATGCATGTATCGTTGCACATTAAGTGCGGGATTACTTTGTTCGATATCCCCTAAATTCTACTGTCCTCGTGAACAGTAAGAGTCGAGCTTCTCGTGTCATATATTGCATTCCTGTTCAGTCACAAAAGAGTCTGAAATTTTTAATTTTAAATCTTAATCTAGCATATTAATGAACTCGTTTTGTTTTGTTTTAGGACAATAATAGTTTGTTTCCCATCGTCTCTGGTAGTAACGGGTTTTGACTGGTCTGTTTTAAACGTCCGATTCAGGGCTACTCTATCATTGGAAATATAATTGGATTTCTCATTTGATTTCTCACTGATAAAGTCTTTCTTTGATTCACTCTTGTGACATAAAAGAAACGATAAGGCATCATCTATTTGGGTGGTTTAATTTGTTATTATAGTCGTCTGCACGACCCACTTGCTTTGTGTACACTTACATTATTATCATTTGTATTCCTGAACGGTACTCTGCATTATTGCTGTAAAAGTAGTGTCTCATCTATCTGGCGATTTACTTTCCAGTTTTGGATATTGTCTCTACGCCGACCAGCCATATCTACACGTTATTGTGTTATTTTACATATTTTGCTGTGATGATTTGCTAATGTCAATCTAACATATGTCTTGATTGTATTTTCTATTTAGTAAAACTCTTCTAAAAAAATGCATTTTTGCAAAATGTAAAATGGCCAGTGCTCAATGTAGCACTTCGTTGTAAATTTTCAGTTTCGGTGATGCGTGGTTGGCGCGCATTCAGTTTCGGAGTTGCTATGAATCGTTCATATTCCTCGCAGCTAGTATTTCCCGGTTGACTGGTGATCTGTTTTTTATTTATGCAGACAAATGCGATTCTCCAAATAAAGGTAGGGTAGAAGTGTTGGACCAATTATCGAGATCAGAATACTGCTAAGCAATAATGACATAGGGGAAACCATGCTTGCATCAGCTGATTACGATATTGCATAAAATGATAACTTTCTGATATAATTCATGTTCACTTTCGCTCTTGTGAGCACTGACAAGTGATGTAGGACATGCGAATCTGTATGTACAAATTAATCGGTTAATTTACACGTACATTCGTAATCGACTTACATGGCACCTGGGGGATTTTAAGATTCTTTCCGCCTCTAAACTATAACAGACAAAAAAAAAGCGCACCCAAGCAGAGTTTAGGGAATATCGGACAAAATGATCTCGCACGTAATGTGCAACGATACATACACGCACGCACGCACGCACGCACGCACACACACACACACACACACACACACACACACACACACACACATACATACATACATACATACATACATACATACATACATACATACATACATACATACATACATACATACATACATACATAAGTATGTACGTAGAGCTCGATGAAGCAAGTATCATGTAACGTGTACTATGTAAAATCAAACGAAGATTCGATTGAAAAATATAAATTAAAGTATCCAGTAAAAGTTATACTCACATTAGAGAATAATAATAATAATAATAATAATAATAATAATAATAATAATAATAATAAATAAATAAATAAATAAATAAATAAATAATAAATACAATAAAAAATAGCAATAATAATATTATAATGTGAACGTGAAGTACACAGCGCTTATACCCAAAAAGTTCAAACTGCATGAAAGCACCTGTTGCGACTACTTTATAATAAAAGTCATTCCATTCTTCCCACCTTATTCATAATTTGGTCGGTATAATGAACAACGATCGTAATTCGCACCGTAAGCCGAAAAATGCCTTGCACTAAACCATATTTCTCTTGAGCCATGAAATTCTATCGGAAGCAAAATAAAAAAAATTACTCTTAGAAATTGCTGAGATGATATTTAAATCTTAAACGAGCTTCTGTTTTACTTTGAGTATGACCTAAAGGTTACATATGTGCCATACAAGTGTCGATTGCTAAATATTGAAGTGCGTTCCTCCCAGCCGACAATAAACCCTTGAACTACCATGCGTGCTATTTGAAAATAACATAAAATTGTTCTGCTGTGTTAACTTTCAGCTTCTCACATTTGAAAGTTTTTAATAAGAGCTAATTACGACAGAGAGTTCAATACGTATGGAAGTGCGAAATAAGATCATAATTTATAAATGTTTATTCTCAAGTTCTCCAAACCATCCAAGAGTTTTACAATTGCACCAGCAAAAATGTCAAACGGTTTTCTCCCTATTCTCTCTTTGCTTGTCAAAAGAAACTGTCATTTACAATAAAGAAATTCATATTATAAGAGCAAAATAAATAAGTACTATATGTTGTTTTTATTTTATTTTATTTTTTCTTCTCGTTTTGTCGTGCAAATATTTCGCGTTTTTAATTTTACCGTATTTTTCAGGTGTTTTGATGTGGCGCGCCTGTCAAAAATGATTTTATTATATTAAATGATAACTTATTTTTTTAACGGGAGGCTGATTTTTCATGAATAAAACAAACATTTATCCCACCCAGTCCACAGGAACCCCAGTGGTTCAGTGGTTTTAGCGTTGAGCTCGTAACTTGAAGGATGCGGGTGCGACAAGAGGTGAGAGGTCAACCATTAAATATCCACCCAGTCCACAGGAACCCCAGTGGTTCAGTGGTTTTAGCGTTGAGCTCGTAACCTGAAGGATGCGGGTACGACAAGAGGTGAGAGGTCAACCATTAAATATCCCACCCAGTCCACAGGAACCCCAGTGGTTCAGTGGTTTTAGCGTTGAGCTCGTAACCTGAAGGATGCGGGTACGACAAGAGGTGAGAGGTCAACCATTAAATATCCCTGAGTCCAACGTTCCCTCTAAGCAGCGCGCGTGCGCGCGCGCGCAGCTGCTCAAGCATCCCCGCGCAGCTGAATTGTCAATTTTTGCTCAATCCAACGTTAAATTTTGCTCGTCTCCGTAATGCTTGCGCAGTGCAGCGAGCACTGCGCGCACACCTACCATTAGCTTAGAGGGAACGTAGCCTGAGTCCCGGGTACATTAGGGGCCCGGGCCGTAGAACACACCTTTTAATTTTATAAAACAATTTTTTTTCCGTTTGAATAAGAGCTAGGAGAGGCCCTGGTGTTTCTTACCACAGGTCCCGTGATCGCTCTCAACGGCCTGCGATTCCTACCATCACATCAGCCATGAATGTCTACCGCTGTGTGTCCTTGAGCAAATCATTTTACTTGTCTCGACACGATATAACCTGCCTGCCTTTGTAGTGTTGTAAAATAAAACAACAACAACAACAACAAAAACACCCGACCCGGCGTAAATTAGTCCCAAATACAGTTTATACCGAAACAGACATGTTAAATTGCATGTCTGGGAAAACACAATTTTTGTGAACCAGGCTTGGGACTGTATTTACAAATGGACCCGGACATTTAAATATTAAACACGACAGTACGGTATTTAATGCATTGTGTTAACATTTATAAGCCAGCAGGTACCTATACTGACAGCAAGGTAGTATTACCCAGGAGGTTTCTTGTTCAAACTACAGACATTCCAGGTGTGAACTATTTTTCAGTTTCTTCTTGTACATACTTCCTATTGGCATCCAGTATAGTATTTTAGTTAGGACGGCAAACAGTGGACGAACATTGACTTTTCTTTCTTACTAGTTCTAAGGACTCCTTCCTTAAACCTTTGATCTACGAAGGCTTGTTTAGCTTGTGTTACTATCCCATTCGGACGTGTACGGTTTCGTTCACCTTGAGTATGTTAGCATACGATCCCCACACACTGTTGAAGCGGCTTTGTTTGCGACGCTAACTTTCATAGGTGTAACTATTGATTTTCTTACTCGAGATGTTATAGTATTTGGAATGTACAGCTGTCTCGTTACATTAGGAAGAGAGAGAAAAAACCACAAAACAAAACATGGTTTTATATTGCCAACAATCAAGCATCTTTGTTCACGCAGAAACTTGGTAATGGAGGATAGAAGTTGATTCAGGGTGTCATGGTTTTACCTGCAGACAGTGACTGAACTTGGAAGCCCCAGTACTGACAGCAACAGGTATGTTTGTAAAGGTATTATTGTTCAGCCAACTCGCTGTTGATGTTCACTCTATCATTTCGCTCTCAGTTATAAATGGTCCTATTACCATAAGGAATTGGATTTATATTACAAAAGTAGTATGACTTCTGCAAAATATTCACCATATTTTCATTCCCGTTCTCTCTCTCTCTCTCTCTCTCTCTCTCTCTCTCTCTCTCTCTCTCTCTCTCTCTCTCTCTCTCTCACACACACACACACACACACACACACACACACACACACACACATAAAGCAAAGGATTGTCAGTGAAAACATGGAGATAACAAGATTAATATTCATACATGAGAAAAAGTACCGAGTGAGGACATCTGTGCCATGTCCCCTGTCAGTGGACGCAGTCAATGCACAGACGCTTTTCGAGGTTCACACTGTTAAGCATCCCCTGTACCATCTTATTGTTCCAGTACTCTTCATTAACTGTATTGATGTGACGAATAATGGTTGTAGAGTTTTCATTCTTCACGTTTTGTCAGAGGTAGGCAGCATATGCCGCGGAATGTAATATTTACAGACAGTGCATGGAATCATGGCTGGTGTACTACATCACAACCGATAGCTACATAATTTCAGGGTAACTTTTTTATTTCTGGTTTCATTATTTCCAGACATCTTGAATATGACTGGCTAAAGTACCTGGGAATTACAAGGTATCTGCAAGCTTTAATCATATTGCCAAAGACTGTCTGGTTTCCTCAAACATTCGCGCACAATTTATCACAATGTTTTGTTATTACTGATGGTCCGTTATCACCAGCAGTGATCACCAGAAAATAATTACTTTTCGTATGCTTCCCAGTTTGTGTTTGCAAAGTCTCTCTGGACAGTGTTTGCCATGAGTATCCAGTCTGTGATTGCAGCGACTACCCAGTCTGTGTTTGCAACGATTCCCAGTTTGTGTTTACAACGAATCCCCGGTCTGTGTTTGCAACGACTACACAGTCTGTGTTTGCAACGATACCCCAGTCTGTGTTAACAACAAATCCCTAGTCCGTGTTTATAACTTCTACCCAGTCTGTGTTAGCAGCGATACCCCAGTCTGTATTTACAACGAATTTCCCAATCTGTGTTTGCAACGACTACCCAGTGTGTGTTTGCAATGACTCCCCAATCTGAGTTTGCAATGACTCCCCTGTCTGTGCTTGCCACGGCTTTAATTAAAACCATTACTTTTTTAACATTTGTCTCATAATTGTCATATATTAGAAGGAGAATTAACTCAGTGTGCAAAATAACTCGAATTCTGCTTAACCCACAACAATAATTAGAGAGACTTCGTGGCAGAGATTTGGGTTATCATAAATTGTAAGCTGTTGGCAAGGTAAATACAAACAGTTTTCATTTTTAAAGTATAAACCTGTTGTATCTCTGACCCTTTCTGGACTGTATTTTAAACATGTTGACTTTCACTTTGTGGCATTTATACCCTTTACATATATAACAAATTAGAAAGTCCACTGCGTATACTGAGCATGGTTTAAAACATGTGACTGTGTTCTAAATTGTAATGTTGAAAAAGATCACTGTCAGTATGCTGTCTGGCGGAGAACCTATACCCCGAAGACGGCCTTTAAAAGAAAGGTACCTTCTTTAACATTGAATTATCTGTTTCCAGAAGAATTTGATATAAAGGTACACAGGGCTAGTTTGAATTCAATATGCCGTACTTTCTTGAGGTGCATTAAAATTTCTTGAAGTCCCAAAGAGTCCACTGGATGTTCTTTCAGAATTGAAGGTGCATTCTGGAAATTCCTACAAATACTAGATAATTTGTTTTCGGGAAACAAACTCAAATGCTTAAAGAAATATACAATTCTGTCTTGAAGTATGTTAACAATAACATCACGACAATCTGTAACCGATTTCAAACATTTCCAGACTGTGCTGAATGCTGTCTTTGTATATTAACAACTAACTACCACATCCGTAAAATACGATTGCAGTATAAGCTCGTTGTGGAAGAAGTTTATGGGGTCTGAACTTGTGACACTATATTTGTAAATTTACAAGATATAATAAAAGCTATTGTCTTTCTAAGTCCACATTAAGTTGTTGGTGCAGTACAAGTGGCTACAGTATTGAAAGTTTTATTTTTAAAATTACAAAAGCCCGAATTTTATTAAATCCTTTAGCCCTGTGCTTGTCATCAACATATATACTTTACAGCACTAAACTTGAATTAAAATTAGTTTTCTCATTGATTTCAAAATATCAAGCATATCAGAACATCTGGATACATGCCCCATAAAGATATGTAAGTTTTACGCCCAAATTTGCAATGAATAAATTATTGTGTTTTCTTGTTTAATGTCATATCAGTGATTTCAAGATAACCCAAAATTTACATGTTTTATTAGTATATAATACACTGCTTGTCACTTTTTTGAAGTAATGGAGATTTTCCGTAAATTGAATCTTTAATTACCATTTGAAGCACGCCACTGCCAACAAAGCAACGAACTGGATATAAATAAACAAAAACAGACTTCAACATTCCTTTTAATGTTTCATATCATTCAATGTGTAGAAGACATTAAATACATATTAGCATTCTTGCATGACTGTTGACGTTTACATCGACAGACACTTCAAGTATTTAATTAAAAAAGTGTACTATAACATGCGGTTTAAGGTTTTCTCACGGTGACGGCAAACAGCTCGTGTGCTGATGAACACAGCGTTATATATAGATGTTTACCATACGGAAACCGCATCTTCGCAAGCCAAGGTTCTGTTATGTTAACCGTATCTACACCTTGGCGGATCTATCAGATATTAGAGTGCTTTTACCTAGCGACATCTATCAGATTTCATGAGTTGTCTCCGTTGTATGTAATGTCATGTATCAAATAGCGTATAACAGCGTTGCGTTGTACATCGGCGGAAAATGGTGGTGGCAATTTATTTTGAAAGGATACATTTTAAGTTTAAGTTCGAAAGCATGATTACTTTACAGAGAGACTCACTTACAAGAGTATTTGAAAGAGTGCATTTGTTGAAACACGGACTGGCAGTGGAAAATCAGCCAAGGTGTTGATAGGGTTAACATCTCGGAACACTGGCTTGCGTAGATGAGTGAAACAGTGGTTTTTAAACACGAGAACGTTTGTGCTTTTATGCCCTATTTATATACTTATATGAATGTTGTCATCACATCCTATGGTAATTAAAAGCTCAAACCCATTATGTTCGGACTCATGCTAACCGTTTCATCTGACACTGTCTTTTTTCTTCTGTATTTTTCATCTTTTGTTTCTTTTGCCGTCCTCTGAGAGACTCCAAGTTCAGTGAATTAAAATCATAACGAGCAAATACTCTGGGTATCGTAATAGCCAGAACTCGGAGTGATTGTTGAAACCTGGAATGTTTTGGTGTAGAATAATCTTCACGTGTAATGCCATTTAATCAGACTTCACCGTTTGTTTGACTATATATAGGTATATCAAATCCAATAATTTCGGTGAGTGTACTATACCTACCGTCAGTATTCACTTATGCCAAAATATTTTATGGAAGAATATTAGAAATCCAGAGCAAACTTTCCGATTTTAGACTAGAATTCCATGACGCAAAAATTTTCTATACAGAATGGCATGACGCAGACATTTCCTATACAGAACTCCATGACTCAAACATTTCCTAGACAGAATTAAAACACGCAAACATTTCTATACAGAATTATATGATGCAGACATTTCCAATACATAATTATATGATGCCAACATTTCCTAAGCAGTACTTCATGACGAAGAAACATTTCCTATATAGAATTCCATGGCGCAGACATTTCCTATACATAATTCCATCGCTCGGGCATTTTCTATTCAGAATTCCATGAGGCAGACATTTCCGGTATAGAATTCCATGACACAGAGACATTTCATGTCCATCATTCCATGACAGAGACATTTCCTATACAGAATTCCATGATGTTGAGACATTTCTTGTACATAATTCCATGACGCAGATATATTGCTGTACATAATTCCATGACGCAAAGATATTTCTTGTTAATAATTGGACTACACAGAAATTTTTTCTGTATATAATTTCTTTCACATAATTCCTCGTAACAGAGATAATTCCTGTGCAGAGCTTGAATACTATTTATAATTCACAAACAACTGCGTTGTTCATTCAGTACGTGTCTGATTTCTTGATTTCACTTTGCGGAGACAGTGGATACTCCCGATGTGAAAAGAGGTCTGAGAGAGAGAGAGAGAGAGAGAGAGAGAGAGAGAGAGAGAGAGAGAGAGAGAGAGAGAGAGAGAGAAAACATACAGCATAAAGACAGCCCGTTTATATGTGCGCATCCACAACATGGAAATGTTTTGTAATCTGTTTTGGTATTTGGTGAGATGGATCCGATTTTGGAGAAGTAATTATCGTTCTCGTTATCTTTAGCTTAACGAGGTCATTATGAAAGAGAATATAGTTAAGAATAATAATTCAGTTGACTGTATTAGAGCTATGGTTATAATTCTTGTTTCAAGAGTTAGAAAAAAGAAAAAGAAAATGTGTTATGTTAAGTCTGAAATCAATTCGTCTTCAAAATAATGCGAATTTCTTTCGAGAGGAGAAAAAGGAAAACTGTAATTAATACATCCTGCATCCTTCCCCATTTTGTTGAGCAAGTGTAGGCGATATTTGCTTTATTCACAATTTGATAAAATTTAAACAGCACATATTTTGGTTTGCAAATGTTTCATGGTCTTTAGCCATTTAGACATTGATTTATATCGCAATGATCACATTGTAGCCAATCTAACATCTTACAAAGAGCTCAGAGTGATGTCCGTGGCAAGTTTGATAAGATAAATTGATAAAAAGAAGTAGCCAATCTAACATCTTACAAAGAGCTCCGAGTGATGTCCGTGGCAAGTTTGATAAGATAAATTGGGAAAATGAAATTGTAAAGTCCATAGTTAGGCAAAAGAAAGTTAAAATTGCAGAAAGTTCTGAATAATTAATTTTCACAAGATGCATTAATGGCCATGAATACACAGTCTATGCATAATTGCCTTGTTGGACATATATGTGTGCTTCGAAACCAAAAGCACGCCCATGGGTAATGTTGGTCCTAAATGCGTACTTCGTAGCCAAAAACATGTTCATTCATGATTTTGGTCCTAAATGTATAATTCGAAACAAAAAGCACGTCCATTGGTACTTTTGGTCCTTAATCCGTACTTCGTAGCAAAATTCTCGCCCATAAATAATTTTTCCTAAATGTATACTGGAAACAAAAAGCACGTCCACGGGTATTTTTGGTCCTAAATATGTACTTCGTAACAAAAAGCACGTCCATGGGTACTTTTGGTTCTATATGTGTACTTCGTAGCAAAAAGCACGTCCATGGGTACTTTTGATCCTATATGTGTACTTCGTAGCAAAAAGCACATCCATGGGTACTTTTGGTCCTAAATGTGTACTTCGTAGCAAAAAGCACGTCCATGGGAACTTTTGGTCCTATAATGTAATTTAATGATTTCCTCCGCAACTAAGCTAGAGAAAGGATATAGCGTTTTGCCTGTTCGTTCGTTATACTATTCATATCGTAGACCATGTTGTCAACAATCATGAAAATTAGTTTATCAATGCATGTCAGCTAGAATAAATGAATCATATAACATTTAATGAACCGTAAATTAGTTGTCAATTTATCAATGCATGTCAAGAAGAATAGCTGAGCCATATACAGCATCAATTAGCTATTAATTAGTTTGTCAATGCATGTCAATAAGAATAAATGAGTGATATGAGGATTAATTAATTGCAAATTAATTTGTTAATTTGTCAATGCATGTCAACAAGAATAACTGAACCAGAAAGAATTAATTAGCTATAAAGTAATTTGGGTGCTTGAGTTACTGTTAATCTTCCAGTCATTTTTTCTTACATACTCGATATCTTGGACCAAATTCTCCAACACGATGAACATTGGTTTGTAAATGCATTTCGATAAGAGTAGTTCAACTGTACCAAAATAAAGTCATTGTGACCCAGTTTTTACCTTCGATTGACATTTGTATTTGTTAATTTTTCGTTCGATACAGCCTCAGTTGTTTGGAACCTATTTCACATACACTTATAAAAATTATTATGTGGATGGATATCTGTCCTCTGACCATAGCAAAACTAGGTTAATGTGATCCAATTTTTATATGTTAGTGACTTTTGTAAGTTCAGCCATTGTTTGTTACACACTCAATATTGTGTACCCTATTTAATCCATTCAAGCAAATTATATTGTACATGCAACACAAGAGATTAATGCCATATCACAGAAACATCTCCGTGGTCCATGTTTTATCTTGTGTAAATTGTAAATTTCAGCTATGTACGCGTGTGCATCATCAGGAGTGAAATCAACCATACAAAATTTATAATTGTAACCAAATTTTATGATTGAAATATTAATGTTTTCCGGCTAGTAGGTCATAGTGACCTATTTTAACACTTGATTGACTTTTCAAAAATTTGTCAGATCAGTTGTATCCAGAATAATCAAGTTTTATTTCTCTATCAACACAGTTGATAGAACTTACTGTGTAACATTCTGCACGAACATTTCCTTGCCCCATTTAGCGTCACTTGTTAGATGCATTAACGCTGGTGTCCCTCAAGGATCCTTTTGGACCCCTATGATTTGAAATTTTCATCAACGATATTGTAGAGAATAGAGAGTCATGAATCTGATTATTTGCTGATGATACAGGATTATACATAATAGTTGACAATCAGACAACATCTGCTTAAATCTTAAACAGCGATATTCAGAAGATTTATTAATGGTCCAGACATTAAATTTAACCCGCATGAGATTGAATCAATGCTTATAACACGAAAACGAAACCAGAACCACCATCCTATGTTATGCATGACCGAATCAAACATACAAGAAGTTACACAGCAAAAAAATGTGGACTTTGTACTAAACAGTAACACGACTTTGCACGCACATATCAAATACATTTCCGCCAAAAGTTTGTGACAATTGTACAATGCTTGATAATAAAAAAAAAAATTCATATAACAAAGTAATTGTTGAGGCGATGTGAATGATATATAAGGGGTGCAACCACAAGTGCTTTGCCTGCACAAATGTACCATAAAAAAGCAAGTAAAATATAAACCCTCGCCGTGTCAAGCATAAACTGCATCAGTTATTTAAAATTTACCACGGATTTGCTCCCGCATATCTTAAAGATTTGATTCGACCTTTATTTATAGAACTTTAGGCCTACTCCATTCGATCTTCAAATGATCTTCGACCTCCCGTGTGTAGAACGACCTTGTTCTGTAATTAATTTATGTCATCTACAATTTGAATATGGAACTCGTTACCCGTTGAAGAAAGAAACAACCCTTCCATACATTATTTTAAAGCCTATCTGAACCGCGATATAAAAAACAACCTACTCCATTTTAGTATTTCGCTTGTGATATAATGTCTCAGTTTGTACATGCTAGGATAAGAACAAATTTTAGAAACTTATGTTATGACTTATATGCAAATAATGTATATAATAATTAGGACTGCTTCTGCGAGGAAATTGAGAATGCAAAACAATTTCTTCTAGATGTTGCAAATATTCAAATCTTGGAGCTAAAATCCCATACACACTCCCATTGAATATTACGATTGAAACATTATTATTGGTAACCTATGTTAACTGTAGAAAATAGCACACATATATTTTTTAACGTGCAAAAACTATATTTGGATGACCGAGAGATTCAATTAATTGACTGAATTATCAACCTTTTGAGTCGCAATTATTTAGTTCTTATTCTTGTTATGTTTTGTATGTAAGTTTGTTCACATTTTCTGTATAACCGTTTGTACCAACATCGAGATGACTGATGTTATATTTTTATTACTGTTGGAGAGACAGTCCTAACAAGCTGATGCTTTCTACTGAATCCACCCAACAAAAATACAATTGTTATTGCATTTGATAAAGTTTCTCCAATAAACATGGCTTAAACTAAATTAACGTACATTCCCTGGGCATCAGTTCTCATACCGGTCTATATATTGACATATTGGTATTTCTTTGCAGGGCCCTTAATGTATATTCCCTGGGCACCAGTCCTCATACTGGTCTGTACGTTGTCATGTGGCATTTCTTTGCAGGGCCCTTAAATCATATTCCCTGGGCATCAATCCTCATACTGGTCTGTACATTGTCATGTGGTCTGTCTTTGCATGACCCTTAACCTACAACCCCTTGGCACCATTCCTCATTCCTCATAACTGTCTATATATTATCGGGTACTTAAATAATGCCTTTGTTTTGTTTTAGTGACTTATAACATGTTACATATTTCTTCCTAACATTTTCACAGCTGCACATTTAATTAAAAGAAAATGTGATATAAGTGGCATGTTTAACGTACATGTTTCTAAATATTAATGTAGAAATGCATTTTTCCCCTTTGTTAGACGTTTAAAGAGATAATAATGTTTGTAATTTTAATCATTTCGAACTATAATTTGATGACATCGTCTTGTATTTATCGCATTCTATTTCATCATTCCTACCTCCAAACGATTCAAAATTATTCTGTACACTCACGATTTTGTCCCCACTATTATCTTCGTACACGAACTCGCTCGTAAAAAAAGTAATTTCGTTTATCTTCTTTTCGTTTCGTAAATTACGGGTCTTCACATTTTATGGCTTGGTAATTACTTACAAAGCAGTAATTGAAGGTACGTGAGTAAGTGAGTAACAATTTGGCGATAAATTTTAATCATCAAATGAGTTAATGAAGCATTAGGGATCCGTTGGAATTATATGTTTCTTGAAAGGAAGTGGCATCGTAGAAATTTTCTACTGGCCTGTAATAATTAGAGTTGGTACCGTCATAAAGTTTACACTGCGGTATAACGGTATTTCTGAACGTACCGTGCGTCATACGTATGACGGTATACCGCAATTATATTCGGCGCTAAAAATTCGAATTTTGGGGACAGGGGCCTGACACTTTTTTGTTTCATTTCCGCTTGTCAATAGTTCTACAACTATTCTGATTGATTTATAGCGAAACAACTCCATATTATATCCATGATATTATTTGGAAACAATATTTCAGCTCAAAAGAAAATCACGGTTCTACCACCCCACACCACCCCCTCCCCCAAAAATTAATAAAAAAAATAAATAAATAAAAGGCTAAAAGCTTATAGGACATGAATGTGCTATGTCTAACTATTTTATAAGTTGAACTAGAAAATCAGTAACTAAAGGAGTATGACTACAGCTGATACTGGTATAGACATCGTGCTAACAAACATGAAACACGTTTACTCAAAAACGGTCCGTCTCGGATGCGGGAGATCGAGGTTCGAACCCCGGCCGAATCTTGCCAAAGACTTGCAAAAATGGTACTAACAGACGCCTCGGTAGGCTCATAGCATTAAAAGGTTAGTGTTAGGACTGGTCGCCCTTGGCGGGAAACGATGCTACCTGTCTGTGTGTTAGACATCACTAAGAACTGTCACACAGCAGAAACTGTTTAGTGGACCTAAAAAAATTTCGGAAAGTTCAGACAGGAAACAAGTGCGGAACAGAAAATCGTTGGATGAATAACAGTACACGCCTAACAAATTCACATACGCCAGCAAATAACCAAAACATGTAAACGTGTTTGTTGTTGTTCTTTAATCCGAAATTTTTACGAAAGTTGGATTTGGCTCGAATATGTTTCACAAAATTTAATTTGGCCAATGAGTTGGTACACGTGACGCATGTCAAATATATGATTAAAGAAGCTTACATATATATATATATATATATATATATATATATATATATATATATATATATATATATATATATATATATATATATATATATATATATAACGAATTTGATGCGGCATATAAATGTGTCGAGGCTGTCTTGCCGGAGGCCGCCTTGCCGAGACGTATATGTCTACGCTGTGTTAAACGAAATATTTCCCCGACAGAACAAAACACTTGTGTGGTTTTGTTTTTATTGCATATACCCTTATTAGTGAAACATTCTTTTTATTTTTTGTAATTTATACGTTTAAAAAAAATATGAAAAAAGACATTTGGCGTTTTATGGAAAACATCGTACAACCTCTGAAAAATCTCCTACTTAACTTACGTAACTGGGCTAGATCTCGATATGTATACGATTGCATTGACAAAGTATTTGGTCTATCATTCTCTATCATATTTGGTGCTAATTGGAAACTGGAGAACTCAGTGTCAAACATATTCTTCAAAATGTTCTTGTCAATTTTGTTGTCAATCTCAACTAATTCTAATTTCTCGGCGGTACATACCGTGAAATGCTCATAAACGCTTCGACATTACTTAAGGCACTTCCCTATTATTCCCATCAACAAAAGATCAATTTTCGCCCAATATTAAAATTACAAAAGCGTCTTTTAATTTTTTAATAGTTAACATTGTATAGCAATAAATCGTTACCGACAGTTTATATGTGGACTACTATTGAATATTTCTCTCTCTCTCTCTCTCTCTCTCTCTCTCTCTCTCTCTCTCTCTCTCTCTCTCTCTCTCTCTCTCTCTCTCTCTCGCGCACTGCCTTGTGTGTGCTCATTGTCGACCATTCTGTCCAGTATTATGTTGTCCATCTCAGCTAACTCGAATTTCTTGTCCTACATACCAAGCTATGCAAATAAACTACTCGCCGCTCCTTACGATAATGTAACACTATCCATAGCGATAAAAGCGCTGCATTTCTTAAAATTACACATATGTGTTGCCATTTTTAATTTTTTTTTTAAATTGATAGCAATACACTATTCCGGATATTTTATAAGTTGACTATTTAATATTTCAAGTTGTAAAATTAGTTCCTGGTTTTGTGTGTGATACGGAATTTTAGGTGTACGATACGGAATCAGATTATAATATATCGCTATAGCAGGCCAGATCAGCCGTGTAATATTAATGGATACTAATTTATGTTTGGAATATTCAGCTTTAAAATATGACAGAAGAAACATATGTTGGTAAAAATAACCAAGTTAATTTGTTGAGCTTTTTGGTCATGAATAATGAAAACACTATGTTATTATCATTTAGATCGTAAAAAAATTTATCGGGAATTTCCGTACATTACTTACAGACGGAAGCTACCGTTTCTCCGGTACAGTGAAAAAGTACCGAGGTACATACCAATGGATTAAATTACCACCGTGCTCGTTCAACAATCACCATCAGCAATCGCTTGCACGCGCGGCTGAATGCTATAATCAGACGATACAATAATGATCATTTAGCTGCCGATGAACCTTTTAGTTGTCCCACCTAAATATATATCTCTCTTGACACGTAGAAAATATACGAATGCGATTCAACCAGATCGTCACTTTTCAATTGTTGACTCCCAAACATAATTCTAGGAATTCTTGGTGCCATAATTGCTTGTGAATAAAAGTCATATATGACTGATTATGAATGAAGAAGTAATTGTCAACTCTCACATTTATTATCTGACATCACGTTATTTCAAGAAAAATGCTGACACTTCATTATTAGATTCAGAATAGTTTTCGTAGATAAGAAAATAAAAGTTACGCTTTTAATAAGTTGACGCATCACAAACATAACCAATAGATCTCATTCAGGCATAAATGAAAGCCCTCTCACACTTTCCCCTTCACTGCATGCTTCACGGCTCCGGTGGCCTAGTGGTTAGAGTGTCCGCCGCGGAAGCGGGAGGTCGTGGGTTCGATCCCCGGCTGAGTCATACCAAAGACTTACAAAAATGGTACTTACAGCTGCCTCGCTTGACGCTCAGCATTCAGAAGTTAGTGTTAGGGCTGGTCGGCCTGGTGTCAGGATAATGTGACTGGGTGGTAAATCATTCTACATGTCTGCGGCATGATGTCCCAGTGCTAGACATGACTATCAACTGTCTCACTGCATACATCATAGCGATATGACTGAAAAATCGTGAAAGCTACGTTAAAACTCCTAATAATACAAACTCTTCACTGCATTTTGAGGTGTATGAGAAGAACTGGTGGCTGTGTCGATGTAAGAGAATCCTTACTTCTCATGTCTAGGTCTGTTTATTACAGTTCCGTTATCGTTGGCTGGGTTACCTCCTTGCAACGTATGGGCGACATCATAATGTCGCACTATGACACACTTCCATGATTACATCTAAATCAAGAACGAATTGGGTATGCGGTCAAAGGAAGTCGAGAGGGCCGTGGAAGAAAAAGACTATTCAAAAATATTAGATGGTATTCACAAAGACTTAACAAAATAACCAAACGTTTTGTCTGCAGTTAAGCTAGAAAGTACTATGAATCTTCCCGCCCCAAAATAAATAAAGATATTAAAATACCTGTCATTTTCACGTGATCTTAGTTTTTAATGTTTAATTACCACATCCACCTGGAGCAAACAGTTTAGCATTTGGTCAGAAAATGTAGATAAATGATGTGTATCAGGTTATAATTGTGGTCATTATAAAAATGGTCTTCATTCTGTAAACGTCATTATGCTGCGGGGAAATGTGAATCCGGTCTGAAACATAAGAGATACTAGTACGAAGGTTTTAACACAGAGGCAAACAGTTTTTTAGTCACACGTTTACTTAATTTAAAGCAATTCTAAAGGGTCCTGATTACTTGATTTATATATACACGATTACTTGATTTATAGAACGTCTTGTTAAACGATTACTAGATTTATAGATACACGATTGCTTGATTTACAGAATGTCTAGTTACACGATTATTTGATTTATAGATACACGATTACTTGATTTATAGAACTCTAGTTACACGATTACTTAATTTATAGAACGTCTAGTTACACGATTACTTGATTTATAGATACACAATTACTTGATTTAGAAGAACTCTAGTTACACGATTCCTTAATTTATAGAACGTCTAGTTACACGATTACTTGATTTATAGATACACAATTACTTGATTTAGAAGAACTCTAGTTACACGATTACTTAATTTATAGAACGTCTAGTTACACGATTACTTGATTTATAGATACACAATTACTTGATTTAGAAGAACTCTAGTTACACGATTCCTTAATTTATAGAACGTCTAGTTACACGATTACTTGATTTATAGATACACAATTACTTGATTTAGAAGAACTCTAGTTACACGATTACTTGATTTATAGAACGTCTAGTTACACGATTACTTGATTTATAGATACACGATTACTTGATTTATAGAACTCTAGTTACACGATTACTTGATTTATAGATACACGATTACTTGATTTATAGAACTCTAGTTACACGATTACTTGATTTATAGAACGTCTAGTTACACGATTACTTGCTTTATAGATACACGAGTACTGGATTTATAGAAAGTCTAGTTACACGATTACTTTATTTATAGATACACGCTTACTTGATTTATAGAACGTCTAGTTAAACGATTACTAGTATACACGATTGCTTGATTTATAGAAAGTCTAGTTACACGATTACTTGATTTATAGATACACGATTGCTTGATTTATAGAAAGTCTAGTTACACGATTACTTTATTTATAAAACGTATAGTTAAACGATTACTTGATTTATAGATACACGATTACTTGATTTATAGAACGTCTAGTTAAACGATTATTTAATTTATAGAACGTCTTGTTACACGGTCACTTGATTTGTATAAAAGTCTAGTTATACGATTGATTGATTTATAGAACGTCTAGTTACACGATTACTTGATTTATAGAACATCTAGTTACACTATTACTTGATTTATAGAACTTCAAGTTACACGATTACTTTATTTATAGAATCTCAGTTTTCGTGCCATCGCATCATATCTTTTATTGTAGATGATTGTATTACATGGAGGACTGACAATACATACAAACAACACATTTGTGTTACCGGTCAAAATTGGCAGCAACAAAAAATTCGTTCTTTCATTCCAGTTTTAAAAATTTAAAATTTCTTTCATCAACACAAACATCACTTCTTTGAACATTGTGTGTGCCTTTTAACTTCTGATATTAAATCGAATGCGCAATATTTGCATGAACGTGTTGAAAGAATTATATGAAATAATTGGACCGATAGATTTTAACAGGCAATCGCACGGGGCCAACATTAGACTGGACATACCTTCATGCTATTTACTCTTAGGATATACACCAGAGTATATCCTTACTCTCAATTGCAGGAAATATACTCGCCAGAATCTTACTGAACCACCTCACGACACACCTTAACCAGGGACTACTGCCAAAAAGCCAGTGTGGATTCCGAAAAAGAGTTTTAGATCATCGACATGGTGTCTGCTGCGAGGCAGCTACAATAGAAAAATGTCAAGAGCAAAACACCGATATTTTCTCCATCTATGTCGACTCGAAAAAGACCTTTGATTCTGTCAGCAGAAAAAGCTTGTGGAAGGTAATGGCCAACATCACCGTCAACTGCCAAAACCTCAACGTAGTGAACCGTTTCACCTACCTTGGCAGCACGCTGTCGCAGAGCGTCACTATTGACGACGAGGTAAACCCCCGCATTGCCATATCCAGCGCAACTTTTCGGCATATTGTATGCCAACGTCTGGAATATAAGAGGCATCGACATCTAGACAAAACTAAATGTCTACGTGACAATTATGCTCCCCACACTTACGCATGCGAAACGTGGACGGTGTTCTAACGTTACGACAGGAATCTGAACCACTTTCACACCACACGTCTCCGGAAAATCCTCAACATCAAGCGACAGGACAAGGTTCCAAACACTGAGGTACTCGCCCAAGCAGGTCTCCACAGTATCCACACCATCCTGATGCAGTGCCAGTTATGCTGGGCGGAACATGTTGTACGCAAGCCTAAGAGGCAAGCCAGAACAGCACTTGTCATAAAACCTCCTGAAGATGTCCCATTCATCCCTTGTTCCATATGCAAACGAACATTCCGTGCAAGGGATGACCTCATCAGTCATCTGCGCATGCAAAGACCAAAACCAGACCCCCAACCCTGGAATGACTATAGAGGTCCTCGTCAAATCGACGGACGAACAACATAATTTTCTCATGGACCTCACTTGTAAACCCTGACAACTGCATGTACACATTCTAAACGCCATATAAGTAATGAAAGCAAGCTATGGAAAAAAAAATTCTTAGAGGAATGATATTACGTACGCTCTAGATTTCAGTATCTGACAATTTAGAACATGTTTAGTACACTGTGCTACCGTGTATAGTTACTACCGCATTAAGTAGTTATTTAAACGGCACGCATAGTACGATATCTATAACCTGAGCTGAGGGTGGTACTGGTTTCATATTACACGGTTTACGGATGTACGGGTTATATCTGTTGATCGCGATAGTACCTAAAACTGTTTATGCCACCCTTGACACATCTTTCAATTAATAAGGATCCCATGTACCCTCCTAGAGA
Source organism: Unio pictorum (assembly GCA_030141615.1). Lineage (NCBI taxonomy): Eukaryota > Metazoa > Mollusca > Bivalvia > Unionida > Unionidae > Unio > Unio pictorum. Next base: position 22,152,170 of record JARLTB010000107.1, read on the forward strand.
GACCAATTGCCTTGGGCACATATATTTGTATCGGCTGCATATTTAAGTGACAAAAGGCTTTACTGATGCAAGACAAGGAGAGTTAATATGTTTTCCATTCTTCCGACATCAATTGTTAGTCATCGCTCTTGAAGGTAAACCCAGATGTTTAGATAATTCTTAAAGAATATGGTGTCCCACGGGCATCCAATATGGCTGATATTGCGACCATCTTAAGATCGTATCACTATTACTATTAAGCCGAAGATCAAATGGACAGTGGATTTTCACTCACAATCTTCTTATCGTGGGTCAATGTTTATTAATGAAATAGGTGCTGATTTCACGTACAACATGGCCGCTATGTCTGCCATTTTGAAAATCTTGATATCGCTACTCTTATCGAATGGATGATTGTATAAAGTATAAATTTTCACAAACCGATATGACCTTTCTAATATAATATTTTATTTTTGTTTGCATTGAGCACCTGTTATTTCAACAAGAATGGGCGTCGGCATTCATCTCAAAGATCGGGACCTAAGTGCAGACGAGCGGCATAATTATTTAATAATAAATAAATGAATGCAACGGGGAGCAAACTTGTTATTGAAAGCACAAAGGCATTTTAATACACATTTGTCGGATATGTGTATCGTTTCAAAGTAAACAAAGGTAAATGCTTTGTAACAGTGGATATGTTGGCCAAGACTTTTCTGTCGATGTAAATAGATCCGGTCTGATTAGATTATCAAAACATATAGTTATATTGTGGTCTGAGATTGCGCTCAGTACCAAGGATTAATTATACATACCAGGTATTTCAATAATAATCAAGAAATGTCTGTAGCTCATTTAAAATCATAATTGTGCACAAGTATTCGGCATCATTTTTAATCTTTCATATAAGACATTGCTAAGATACTACAACACAAGGACTAAATAATAAATGTTGTAAATTATAGTTGAAATATTGATTAAGCTTTACTCCATCAAAGGATGTTAATGATAACACTTAACTTAGTGCATACCAACCAAGAAAGCCAGACATTCGGTGTTAATGGAAGCTAAAATAAAATGTCCTGCTCGGGAGTTTGCAAGTGGCAACACATTAACATCCATACCTTCCGTTTGTTCGCTGATTGCTGAACGGTGATTGTGCCTTGGAAAATTACATGGCAGTTTGCGTGCATAATGATATAGAGGACAGGCAAAAAATTAAAAATAAAAATGATTCTCGGCATATTACTTAGTGTTTCAATACAAAAAACGTTTAAGGATTTGTGTTCTTATTTTGGATGGGCCTGTCAATATATGTGTATTTAACAATTTTTCTACATTCGCCCTCTCATTTTCCTTTGGGAGTAATCTGGCTTTGTTTACATACAAAGACAAATCAAGTCCAATTAACACGATATTGATACTTTCAAATAAACGATTTTATATATCTTGGAGTTTAAGTTGAGTTGACAAGACTATGCTTTCGGTATTGATGGATTTACTATATGTTAGCATCAGCTTTGGAATAATTAATATCCACAAGTATGACTGAATTTTATCTAAGTTCGTTTGGCCAGTATATTTGACACTAGGTAATATATATATATGAACAATTCACAAAGTATGGACCTTTTTGACAAATCTAAAGCTCAGAATCAGCGAAATTGTTTGGAAAACAGACATAGTTTAATGAAGATAAATTCTATTAAAACGTTTTGCAATAACATTCGTTTCGTATGTTATTTTTGAGTTGCTTATTCTGTCTTCTCCTCCTTCTTCTTCTATCTTTACCAGATATGTAGTTCTTGTTGTAGGAATACGAGATGGTAAGCTACTTACAAGATAGTGCCGTTTTCTTCATGGCAATTACGGGATGTCGCATATTTTTGTGATCGAGCAGTTGTAATTATTCACAAATCTCTGAAGAGATTCAGATTACTGAAACGCTGCATCTGCAATCGCTAAAATAATTCTTACCAATATTTAAGATGAGTATTTTTACTCTTTATGGCAACTAGCTTCATTAGATATTTCCTTTTGCGGTAACCAATTAGACTATTAGAAATATTGTATTAAAATGATGCGAAATAATCTTATGCAACAATTATACAGTTAAATATTTGAACGCGCTATCCCTTCACTTAGACCTAGAAACTTAAATTGAAGGATATCATGTAAAACATCCATTATCACGAGAGTTTACCGTATATACTCACTTATAGGCTTACTCCATCTGTAAATTGCAAAGACCCGGATCTGTCATATGCGCCGGTAGATCTGAGTCTATACAGGAAGTTAGGAGTAATGAGTAGAAGAAACATCAACAACTCTGATCTGCCAGTTCATGATTTCGCGGTGTTTCAGGGTCTGTGTTGTTTGCATATACGTTACCTATATTATGGTTATCGAACCAGTATTTTCTATTGATGCGGTGATTTTAACGCAGGGTCTGCTAAGACGTTTCATTTTAATATCTCAGGCAGAAGCCAAATATATAAAATGAGTGCAACTAGTTTGTAAAGAATATATTGTATATTTTCATTTTGTCAAATATCTCAATCAGCTTTACTTTGATAGAATCAGTGTATAACAATGACACAATCAATTAGAGGTTCTTGAATTTTTAAGACGTACATGCTTTCCATAACAGCTAAAATGTAAATATTAAAAACCAAATTTTGTTTTCTTGTTGCAGTTGTATTTAGTTAGGAATGTTTGTATATTTTGCCCATTATATTTATCTTTCATAATTTTACAGTCTGTTTCCAATGGCACCTCCAACGATTTGACTAAACATATCTTCATTCAGTAGTTTTGTCTTTCAGAATAACAAAGGCATGCTTCCTCTCTTGGAATCTGTCTACTGCATTTAATTGACAACACATATAACCTCTTTACTTTGATTATTTTCAAGAGCAGTTTTGATGAATATAAATAACCTAGCTATTAGCTTAGTTGCATTTTTTTTTATCAGTACTCTGTTCATATTTCTTTGATATTAGGAATGACTGGGAGAGTCTGTATACCAAAGATCATATATGATCTCAGTTCTCTTTTATCTGATAGCTGATAACTTCAAATACCTCTTATGTTGACAGTTGAGCATGGTAATGTTTACTTAAGGATAATCTTTGTAGTACGCTCATACATTAGTTCATGTCATCAGCATGATCAGTTTGTTAATCATATCGTCAATATGAAGTCGTTTAGGTCGTGTCGTCAGTGTGATCAATCTGTGGATCATGTCGTCAGTATGATCAGTACACGTATGTGGATCACGTCGTCAATATGATCAGTCTGTAGTCGTGTTGTCAGTGTGATCAGTCTGTGGATAATGACATCAGTATGATCAATCTGCAGAGTATGTTGTCAGTATGATCAATTTGTGGATCATGTCATCAGTATGATCAATCTGTGGATCATGTCATCAGTATGATCAATCTGTGGATCATGTCATCAGTATGATCAAGGTGTAGATCATGAGTTGACAACCTATGTAACATAGCGTGCCGTATTTTCCGGATTAATTCCAAAATGAACGAGCGCGTGCACCCAGCAAGAGAGTAACACTGTTAAAATCGAAATTGTGGCTGCCCTTCGCGTGGCACACAAAACCTCTTGACGTGCCACCTTATGGCACGCGTGCCGTTGGTCATCAATCTGTAGGCCATTTCGTCTGTATGATCCAGCTGTCGTCAATATGATGACTCAGTAGATCGTGTGGACAGTGTAATTAACCTCCAAGTCATATCGTCAGTATGATTAACCTCCAGGTCATATCATCAGTTTGATTAACCTCAAGGTCATATCGTCAGTACGAGTAACCTCAAGGTCAAATCGTCAGTACAGTTAACCTCCCGGTCATATCGTCAGTACGATTAACCTCCAAGTCATATCGTCAGTATTATTAACTTCCAAGTCATATCGTCAGTAAGATTAACCTCTAAGTCATATCGTCAGTATTATTAAGCTCCAGGTCATATCGTCAGTTCGATTAACCTCCAGGTCATATCGTCAGTACGATTAACGTCCAAGTCATATCGTCAGTACGATTAACCTCCAAGTCATATCGTCAGTATTATTAACGTCCAAGTCATATCGTCAGTAAGATTAACCTCTAAGTCATATCGTCAGTATTATTAACTTCCAAGTCATATCGTCAGTAAGATTAACCTCTAAGTCATATCGTCAGTATGATTAAGTTCCAGGTCATATCGTCAGTACGATTAACCTCCAGGTCATATCGTCAGTATTATTAACTTCCAAGTCGTATCGTCAGTATGATCAAGCTCCAAGTTATATCGTCAGTATGATTAATATCCAAGTCGTATCGTCAGTATGATCAAGCTGTTGATCAAGTCAATCTGATGAATCCGTAGATCAGATCGTGTCGTCAGTGTCATCAATCTGAAGATGGTATTGTCAATATGATAAAATCAACAAAATTTAAAAAAAAAATTGAAACACACACGCGCGCGCGCACGTACGCACTCACACACACACACACACACACACATACACACACACACACATACACACACACACACACACACACACACACACGTTGTCTATTGGAAATTCCAACGGGCCAAGACTTTAAATACTTTCCTCCTTAGGAATACATGACCACAAATATCACAACTACACATTATCATCACAACTTAACAATTACATGCCAACCTCACAACTGCATGGTTCTCTTTAATACATTTCCGTAGGTAATCTCGACATTGGTAGGTTCTGTGTAGCCAGATTTCCATTATGTTTTTGTTTTTACGTGTAAGGAAAAAGATCACATACTCGGTCATTTAATAGGGTAATTGGTCTTCCCATATCGAACATTAAGGGGCCGGAAAGGGGTTCCAATAAGTCTAGATGGCATAAAGTAGTGTCATATGTCAATTAGGCAATGAAAGGAAAGCGAAAGAAAATACGTCAGGTGGGACACGACCATTTCTGTACCAGTGTAGGGGCCCCGAGTGGCCGAGTGGTCTAAAACGCTCTCCGTTACGGATCACTGCCATCTGACCTCTGTCTGTGTGGGTTCGAGTCTAAGATTCGGCTAATGTAGTTATGTGAGAAAGCTTGTCAATAGCTTCTCGTGGATCAGTGATTCTTTCCATGGGTTTTCCTGTGTTCTTCCTCCACCATTAATACTGGCCGCCATGTATTTATCGTGTGCTGAAAAATGTTGTTAAACCCTACAACAACTACAACTGTACCAGTGTAACGGCTTATCGAATTGCAAACAGCACAGACCAGTCTGACGTCGCATTATATATAGAAAACAAGGTTTTATGCTGTCCGTTCTAATACCAAATTAAAAATAATATCGTACACCCCAATTTATCAGCATGTGCTAGAACGTATATTTTGAAATGTTTCGTAGTTTACGTGGAGACGGTACTTGCAAAATGTAACTCTGAAGTCTTCATACCATTCGTCTCTGTTTGGCTAGCTCAGCGCGGATTCGGGTTCCCCCTCTAAAATAAATTATCTTTTTACAAAAACTCTAGTTAAACGTTTTCAAGGTAAATGTGTAGTTAAAGCAGGACATACCATCAGACATAGTTTTGTCGTCATAGTGTCATAGTTAAGAGCTGCAAAATCCCACTTATTGTATATAAATGAGTTTAAAACGTGTTAAATAGAGATACTAAAAGATAACTGAATAACAATCCTGACAAGAATGTTAAAGGTAACGGAGCTTTGCCTGCATGATATCCAAAAGGACAAGTATTATTTGGCCTGATCTAAATGGGTTATCACATCGATGTCAGGGACCGTTTTGCATTTATCTTGACAAACTGCAAGGTAAATTAGTATAGAAACAAATATTGATATACACGTAAAAAGGCTGATGTAAATTTGATTAGTTTTTGGTATATGAGATTTGGAAAGAAAACATGTTGGTCAGAATATTTATCTGTTTTATCAGTCGGTGGTGTTGGGAACGGCAAATACAGTGCAGTGAAATTGAACGAAAGGAGATCTGTTCATCACTCGCAAAGCGTACATGTGACTGTCTCCAAAGACTGGAGCTGCTCAGCACTTCTAAAAGTATGCACATGAAAATCAGCTTAATAGTTGCAGATCATACGATGGGAGAATTTCTCAAATCAAGGAGAGCTGATCTGTGGTCGCAGATCATACGTGTGACTGTGTTCAACACTCAGTTTAAACTTGTGGCTGTCGCCAAAGGAAGGGGAGTTTTTTAAACGCTATCAATCATACGTGTGGCTGTCTCCAAAAGAAGAAGATCTTTTAAACTATATCAATCATACGTGTGGCTTTCTCCAAACAAATGAGATCTTTTAAGCGCTATCAGTTCTACGTGTGGCTGTCTCCAAAGGAGGGAGATCTTTTAAACGCTATCAATCATGCGTCTGGCTGTCGCTAAAGGAAGGAGATCTGCTCATCACTTGCAGTTAAAAGTGTGCCCGTCAGCAAATTAAGTAAATGTGTCCAACAGTTGCAGATCATACGCGTGACTGGTCCCAAAATAGCAGAACCGTTGAGTGCTGCAAATTATACTCCCCAAAGTAAGTAGATCAGCTCCACACTTGCAAATCATGACTGTGTTTAACACTTGCAATAGTTCGCTTCACTGTCCCCAGAGGAAGGAAATATGGTCTATACTTGCAAATAATAAGTGTGAATGTACCTCCCCCGCAATTTTTTTAAATCTAAACATAGAATGGTTGAAAGTTACACACGAGGTCGAAACGGTGCCAACAGATGATGTGAGACGTTGTCAAACTATTGAAGCACGCAATTGATATTCATTCCCCATGTGCTCAATTGTGTCGGTCTGTATTATACTTTCACCAGCACGAACTCCGTATGCATGCAGGGACACACTCAACCCATTTTTGAACATATAGCTTGAGCGAGTTGAATTAATAAATACAGTCAAAATAAAACCCAACTTTACCAACTAGATCTTCTTCTTAACATTAATAACATAACTGACAGATAAGAGAGATTTTCAGGCCAAAGACCAGCATTCGGTTGCGGTTGTTTTTGGAAACGGGTGATGCCGTTTGACCAATGTTCGAATACAAGGTGAATGGCATTTGCCTGCTGAGCTCCAATTTTATGCCCGTATGAGGCATTAATTTTTCATATCATCTGTACTTTTGATTTAGATGTGGAAGGTTTCTCTTTTCTTAGCTTTTAATATGCTTTAGAGTCCCTGAGTGGCCGAGTGGTCTAAAGCGCTCATTGTTACAGATCATTACCGTTTTATCTGTCTCCGTGGGTTTGAGTTTCGAGCTTGGCCAATGTGAGTACGTGAGAAAGCTTGCCAGTAGCTTCCCGTTACATGTAGTCGTTGGTTCTTACCTTGTTTTCCAGGGTTCTTCCTCTACAAGCTATACAGGAAGCCACGTATAGCCTATCTTGTACTGAAAAATGGGATTACACACCATAATGAAATAGCAAAATAATTAATGTTGTGTCCTTTGTGTAGTTGTCCTTTAAATTAGATGTCATTGAACATTGAACCAGTTAGTAGTATCAACATTTTGCACAAATAACAATAAGTCGTTAAGCCTTCAGCCAAATAGAATATGATACATCATACATTAACGAAAACAAACTCAAATGGCATGAAAGCTACTTTTTAAGTACGACACCGTGAATGTTGGGTGTTAACAGTATTCAGCTAGGTGTCGGATTTCGGGACCAGTTTTCCAATAGATTTCTGTTTCTTTATTGATAACACCTTCATTATTAATATCCGAAGTTGTTTAAATGCTCTGCTATTATTCAGACTCTTGATATTAAAACAAGAAACCTTTGATCTCATGCTCCATCAATCATCACTCAGCGTTATTCGTTGTCTTTTGTTTCTGTTTATAACTTTTTAACTTAATCGCTACAACTCATACCTGACTGGGTTCATATTGACCTTTTACAAATAAAGTAGCAGAATTGGAAATTTCGATCAGAAGAGTTAGACTCTAAATATTAGAATTAAACAAATCACATGACTTTATTATGAAGTGTGATGAACACGTTTTTGTATCGAATAATTTTAATATAATTTGTGTAGATCATATTTCTTAATAAGATATTACGATTTGTTAGTATTTGATAAATTTCGCGTCAGTTTCGTCAATTTAGTACGACGTTTAGCTTCTGTCATATTATTTATACTAGGCCGTGCAATTGTCTCCAAGGTGCGGGCTGAATAGGCAATTTTAAAGCCAGACCCTATAATGCATATAAGAGGATAAAACCAGGTCACGCACCTGCCCCGACCCCCGTGCCGCAGTTAGCACAAGTCAGATTTTTAAACTACTCGTGATCATTTTCTGTCTGATATATGCCGTGCCAGTTTCGTAATTTAAGTATTGTAGTTTAGTCCCTTCAATTTTCGTAAAACTATTCCGGCGATTTTAGTCTCCATCAACATCCGTTTTAATTTGGAATCGTTGTAGTATTGCTTTTATTCCCAGTCATTTTCATGATATTTTGTTCCTGTCATCCAGAGTCTGTGTCAGTTTCGTAATTAGAATATTATTTGTAGTCTCATCTATTTTTACAAATATTAGGTGGTTTCATTTTGTCTCCACCACATTACATGTCAGTTTCGGAATGTATAAACTACTTTTAGTATCGGCCATTGGGGACCATCTTTGTTCAGGAAGATTATGTGATGGTCACTATGTGGGTGTTCATCAGCATTTGTGAGTGATGGTTAGTAAAACAGAGTTTGGTAAGTAGATGTGAGTGAATTTCAATATATGTGTGTGTTGGCTAGCATATATGCGTGTGTTTGTAATCAGAGTGTCAAAAACTGTTAAATTCGCATTTAAGTCTTTACTGTTATCTAATGTTAAACATATATGTATTTGCTATTAAAAACCCCTCATTCTCCTGCGCTCCTTGTGCATTTTGTTACTACGGTGGCCTAATATTAACTCCCATAACCATCATTGTTGACGTTTCATTCAAGGATGCCTACAAATCGTCATGCAAAGAAAATATTTATGAACTTATATGATGAACGTACTAAATTTAAGATTATTTGAACGAGTTCTCCTTGGATTCAAAAGGATCCAACAAAACCACCGTCTTAGGTCTGCAACAAGCTAAATAGCACTATTACTTAAATGTTGATCATGCTCTTTGTGACGTCAAAGAAATTACGATTTTTTGTCTTTGAAATAGTGTTATACGATATCGATGCATAATTTTCAATGCTTTTGCTCGACAGTCGCCATAAGTATTACATCAATGGACAAATTTACACTTACTAATGATCTTTCTTTCGACTTTCTCGAAATGTTAAAAATGTTAGACATGTCTTTTAGGACAGTAGGTCGATGGACAAGTTTGCCAAACTAATCAGATTAAAAGTCAAAATTACATCTGAGAATTTCAACGCAACTCGTTTACAACACTCTCCTTGACGCATCATGTACATATTGTTCCATTTTAGCATTCCAGTTAACCTGTTAACGTAAAACCTTCTTTAAAAAAGGTTCCACATATAGGCCACACAGTTCCAACATTAGCGGAGGATTATATTCGGAATAACCTATTTGCCTGATTGCCTAAAAGGAAAATACATTTAATTATACCGTACAGTCTTTGATGCTTTAGGGCGACTCCAGCCGAGTTTTTACTTCAGCCAAAAAAAGCAGCACAAGACATTGCCTGTATGGCCGGAAACATCAATACTGGCATGGTTGCGCCATTTTAATTTGATGGAACTTACAACTGGGTTATTGTTGAGCTTTGCAATTTGATCGATACTCTTTAGCCATTTATGCCAGATTTGGAAGTGGTCTAGAGTGGAGCCCTGTAGCTCATTGTTGCAAGACCAATGGATTACAAAATGGATATTAAGATATTGTTAAAGTCGGTTTTGTTGTAATAGCATTCTGTCAGTTAAATTGGTTGCGTCAAATTTCGTGTCAAGCGTCTCACTGATGACATGTGCCTTAGAGAGCTCGTGTCATCCAATAATTGCTTAACTAACAGGACAAATGGTAAACCGTCTTTAGAAGTCCATTGGATGCATTGGCGGAAGCGTTTGCTCAAATGTGCTTGTTAAAACAGTTCAATACGCATTAAGCTGACGGTCCCGCCAAGCAAGCTTCTCTCTCTCTCTCTCTCTCTCTCTCTCTCTCTCTCTCTCTCTCTCTCTCTCTCTCTCTCTCTCTCTCTCTGAACACCGGTTTTTTTATATTCTGATATTTCCACTATCTCTGCTAAAAAGGCACTTTATGGAGTGTTTATGGTATTTTTCATTGTATTCTGAATGTAGTTTTTTTTCTAATACCTATTGCAATCAATATATTATCATGGAGTAAAGGGTAAATATTTATCACAATCAGCGTACAGTTTTTTTTCTTCTTCGGATAATCAGACGTTATTATCATCACGTATAGGTGATTCACTCGGAATGCCATGTCCGTCAGGACAGGTACAGGTAAATGGATAACAGTCAGATTATACTTCCTCAGGTAGGGGGTAAATAAAGTACACACTCGGAATACAGTTCCCTTGCGGACTGTTGGATCCTATTATCTTCGGATAGGAGTAAAAACAGAACGTGATAAAAATACAGTTCCAACTCGAACTGTTAGACGGTAGTATTCTCGATAGAGGCAAATAGAGATCACAACCAGAGTACAATTCCCTCGCAGACTATACGTCCTTTTTATCTTCTGATTGGGATTATATATAAAAAAAATAGAACACAGTCGAAGTACAGTTCCCTCTCGAGCTATCATATCTTATTATCTACGGCTAAAGGTAAATAGAGCACACAATTGAAATACAGTTCTCAATCGGAATGTCAGATCTTATCCTCTGTTAGTGGTAATTAGTTGTTGTTGATTTAGGGTTTACCGCCATTTTCAGCATACATGGACATAGATCACAATTAATTTTACTCTATGTTCTCTACATTTAGTTGTCAGTACTGACCTTTCCACTGTGTGACAATCATTACAAATCATATGTTTATCTTGAAAACCTTAAAAAATGACTTGACGTTGAAGTTCTTGTCAAATGTTCACAGGCATTTTTTTAAGAGGCTGCACTGTAAACAGAGCAGCATGTCAACAGAACACATATTTCACTTCCGGATTATCACCATTGCCTTATTACTCACTGTGCACTGTCGCCGAAATACATACAGACAACCACTTTCTGAGCTCATATTCTCAAGAATAAACAATTACCTTTAAATCCCTACCAAAAATGCATAAATATACCTCTTCTATTACCACCAAAATGAGAGAGGAACAAATGTTCTAAAATTAGACTAGAACTACATTCGGTACTGAACTGGAAATACTAAATGTGATGCCAATCCTGACAGGCCCAACTTTTTGGGGAACCAATTTTAGTAAAACTTTTATATTTTCATGCTGCACCTATTTGAACTTTATACATGAAGTCTTTTTTAATTTCCTTGCGAACGAGACATGACACCTGTTATAAAGTGCGTAGTGCAGGTGTTCCACGGGGTGCACATTTTTGTCCAAGTGCTCTTGATTATCCAAAACTAAATTTGCTATATCTTTCTTAATTATAGGAAGTTTTTAATGCAGTAAAAACCTAATTGTAATACAAGATAATGCCTGTCGGAAAATATGTTTGAAATTTAAAATATTATGACTAAACCATGTTTTTCTGGATGATGACTAAACCATGTTTTTCTGGATGATGACTAGACCATGCTTTTATGGATGATGAATAAACCATGTTTTTCTGGATGATGACTAAACCATGTTTTTCTGGATGATGACTAAACCATGTTTTTCTGGATGGTGACTAAACCATGTTTTTTTAAATAAACATTTAAATTTATAAACTAAATTTTATTGAAAATTAAATTGTGATACAAGTTTTAAAACTCAGTTTGACAAATTTTAGACAGCAAAATTGACCAATGAATGGCAGTTAAAACAAATGGTAGTTTGGGTCTGTATAACAACATTTCTCTAAGGGGTAGTGAAGCAAGATAGCTCAAAGTGGTTTTGGCAGCAAATCGCAATATGCCTGTCCAGGTGCATATATGTGTACACACTAAAGAAGCAATGACAGGTGCTATGTTCCACATTTATTGTGTCAGTTTTTTTAGGCAGTTGCTTGCATAGCCAATAGTATACTCAGATTTAAACATCTGATGGGACCACTACCATGTTTTATAGCAAAATCGCATTCCATTTCAATGTCGATACCTACAAAAGGTGGCAATGGGATAGGAAAGTACAGTTTCTAGGCAGCTCTACCTTACTGAACTATGGTGCTAATCTCTTTCATGAAGACCTAAACCATATATTTGAGGTGTTATATTGTAGTACGGTGATATGAACGAATCTTGGTCACTTATGGCAGTACACTGCATATGTCCTTATGAAACCTTGCTATCACCACCAGACTACTGGAGAGCTTCCAAGCTGATCCAGCTCAAACGCTTTGTTCCAGATACCTGTCTAGACCTGAAAAGACAAAACATGTTTCACTTAATTCTAGAAAACAGTAAACTGTAGGTTTATGAAATTAAAATGTGTTAGATATAGTCATTTCCAAATAACATTCAGGTTGCAAGAATTGGAGAAAAAATATTATACTTGACACTCAGAAATGGGAAGCAATGGCCATGTATTAAAATAATAAATTCATCCTAAAAGTATATGAGATATCTAGAAGCATATCTAGTCATTTAATAAATTCATCCTAAACGTATATGAGGTTTCTAGAAGCATATTTAGTCATTTAATAAATTAATCCTAAAAGTATAGGACATTTCTAGAAGCATATTTAGCCATGTATGGGTTACATAAATAATCAGGTAGACTATGCATCATAAAATTTACGGAAATGTAGGTGAGGTTTGATCATCGGTGCAAACATTTGTACATACCAGTATACAGGAAAGTCAAGCGACAATGGAGTAAATTAAAATATATTACTACAGCCAAATGTGGCCACAGAGATAAACTATATGTACCAGTAAACCCTATATCATGAATTAAATGTGAAATTCTGATCCCCAAAAGTTGTAAACAAGAATGGAAATTTGCATATGTTGGACATATACAATGTACTTTCTATGATCAAATGTGCAAACATAATTCAAATGATCTATTTGAACACTTTAGTACTTTTAAAGGTGTTTGTTGCCAATTATTAGCTCATTGGTTCAATGGAATAAGATATCAGCTGATACTACAATACCGCACTCGGTCCCAGTACTAAACTGAAATATGTTACCTTACATAGGCATATTCCTCATGAAAATAACATTCTGAGATACTTTTAGTACACTTAGCCCGAAATGTGTATTACAGATTCACTATAGGTACAATGTCAGAATATATGATGTACTGAATGTGAACTTTGGATCCAAAACATTCAAAAATATTTGGATCTTTCTTCATATGGGATATACAACCATGATAAGATCAGTTGTACACAGTTAAACTCAAATTATCTGTTTGAATATTTTTTATGCCATATTTAGAGTGTCAGTTAACAAATATTATTAGTAATTAAAAGGGTAAATATACCTGGGGAAAGTATAGTTTATTCCGTGGACATGCGGAGTATTGAACTTGAGTAGGTTATAATATAAAGTTTTCATCTTTGTCCTCTCATCAATTACCATGTACCCATGTTTATAAACAATTAATGAATGATATGCAAGCAGATACGTGTTACTCAGGAATTCACGCCATCATAAACACATACATTAACTTGTTGGACCCCTACTATTTTGATTAAATGGCCAATACAAAATATAAATTTGTCTTCGCATATTTTAAATAAAAGTCTCATTTTGACTTACAAATATATTTTCTCTGAGAAAATATTACGAATATCCATCATTGTAGCTTGTATATGGTGTAGCAATGAAATCATGCTTATATAATTTAAGATCATTCCAACTAATATTACATATGTCCATTTCAAATTTTTTCATTTTTTCTTAAATTTCATTTAAATTTTTAAAATAAAATAAAACAATTTATTTTGAATTTCATTTTTATATTTTCAGAGTTTATATATATATATATATATATATATATATATATATATATATATATATATATATATATATATATATATATATATAGATAGATAGATAGATAGATAGATAGATAGATAGATAGATAGATAGATAGATAGATAGATAGATAGATAGATATCGCTAATAATACAATTTATTTAGCAATTTAAAGTTTAATAAATACTGCCCTGACAGGACATGCATCACAATTAATTTTACTGTATATTTTCTACATTTATTTCTCAGTGCTGACCTTTCCACTGTGTGAAAGTCAGTACAAATCATATGTTAATCTAAAATACATCTAAAGATGACTTTATGGTGAAGTTCTTGTCAAAGATTCACCGGCATTTCTTTTAAGAGACTGCACTATAAACAAAACGACATGTTAACAGAATACAGATTTCACTTTCGAACCACCACCAAGGCATAATTACTCACTGTGCGCTGTCGCCAAAATACACACAGACAACCACTCTCTGAGCTCATATTATCAAGAATTAACAATTGCCTTTAAATCCCTACCAAAAAAATGCATAAATATAACTCTTGTATCACCACCAAAATGAGAGAGGAAAAAATGTTCTAAAACTAGACTAGAACCACATTCGTGTGATGCGATTCCTGGCATGGCGGCCAATATGAATGATGGAGGAAGAACCTGGGAAAACCCTAGAAAGAACACCCCCATTCCAACCCACGAGAAGCTAACTCATACAGAGGCTGGGGTATGCATGTAATTGTGTTTTATGGTACCTCAGCACAAATGTGGCTGTGTAAATGCCGAAAAAGAGTTAAGTTCAAAGAATGTAAAAATGAATGGAAGGAAATTGGAAATTAAATCCTTGAAATTATATATATATATATATATATATATATATATATATATATATATATATATATATATATATGTATATATAACGAATATGCATCATTGAGGTTGTATATGGTGTAGCAATGAAATCATGCTAATATAATTTAAGATCATTCCAACTGATACATATATATATATATATATATATATATATATAATATATATATATATATATATATATAACAGCGCAATCAGAAAACAGTTTCTTATTGAACTGTCACATATAGACCTGTTTCAATACGAATGTTGACACCAAGTTAATCAAAATCATCTCTGATATATACTTCAATTGAAATAGTGTATTATGGGGATGTCCACAATCTAAACAGTTTTTGAGAGATGTGTGATGTTATTACAACAAGCAAACGTACAGTTAGAATATGCGGTTTGTTATTACAAGTACAACGCACGGTTTGCAGATGAGATTTGTGACTACAATCACACCGCACGATGACAACAAGTACAGTGAAGGGTATGCAGAGTGAAATGTGTATCTGCCTAATTTTGCCATCCATTTTCTTTTCGCCACAGAAATATTTGATCTATGAAAATGTTGACTCCTACAAAAAAGACCAGTTACACAGTAGAGGAACCGGTGCGACTGAATAGTGTTTTTGGTAATTGTTGAGATTGCCGTCTTATTTTAGTACACTGTGCGGTAGATTTATCTTATTTTCGTTCGTTTTGATGACATTTTGTCGTTTCTTATCTCACAGATTGTCATTAAGATTGGCAGAAAGT
The DNA here is from genome assembly GCA_030141615.1 of Unio pictorum. Classification (NCBI taxonomy): domain Eukaryota; kingdom Metazoa; phylum Mollusca; class Bivalvia; order Unionida; family Unionidae; genus Unio; species Unio pictorum. The sequence continues at coordinate 22,167,802 of JARLTB010000107.1, forward strand.
CAATACATCTACAGCAGTAAGAGAATACAATGATACTTGTTCAGAGACTGTGAATAAGTACATTATATCCCAAGGTAACTCTCTCTCTCTCTCTCTCTCTCTCTCTCTCTCTCTCTCTCTCTCTCTCTCTCTCTCTCTCTCTCTCTCTCTGTATAGTATGTACGCTGTATCAACGATATATCACGATATGTACATTTTCCATTACAACGAGTGGCATCTCATTGTATCACATACAAATACACATGTTTGTACTTTAAACGGAGTTACGATATGCTCCTGGCAACTGTGTATTGACCGAGGGAATGACCTCACATCACTGCGTGTCCACTACAAAATGTAGTTCTACGATTTATCTTCTTGTTCACAAGCACATATGCAAATTGATAATTTGATTGATTTTTTCTTCATTTTTTAAAATAAATATCACATTTATTGAATCAATATAAGACACACTCATGATTTAAACATGAAATATGTTTTTTTTTTAATAATGTACTACACTGCAAACACGGTTAGCTTCTTATTCACTGAACCTATACTGTAGGGATTAACGTACTGGCGTATGGAAATTAGCGTGGAATAGAAACTAAGCAAAATGACGAACCAACAAGAGGTATTTAAAACATTTTAATATATGGACAGTTTATGTAAGTCATTAATCTGCTTTAATTAACTTTTCTAAAGATTATAAACTCTCTCTCTCTCTCTCTCTCTCTCTCTCTCTCTCTCTCTCTCTCTCTCTCTCTCTCTCTCTCTCTCTCTCCTCTCTCTCTCTCTCTCTCTCTCTCTCTCTCTCTCTCTCTCTCTCTCTCTCTCTCTCTCTCTCTCTCTCTCTCTCTCTCTCTCTCTCTCTCTCTCTCTCTCTCTCTCTCTGGTTCAGGGTCTCTCAAATCCTTCCAGACCCCTCACTTCAACAATTTATGTAACGAGAAAAATTACGTTTTAATTTCCTCAAAGTCCCTCCATCTTTGTCCTTGGCAGAAATATTTGGACTGCCCGTTTGCAAGAGAATGCACTTTAAACATTGAATTTCGTGATAGACCCCTCCCGTTTGGCTTAGCCAGTCAACATTAACTTTATATAATCGCCAAAATGTTAACATCTCATCCAAGTTAGAATAAATTCTCTCTGGTTCGACGTTATTAATAACTATTCGTGAAGAAATTCATTTTATGAGGCCTATTTAAAATGACTAAAGATGTTTTGTGGCTTGTCTCAACTTGTCATTTTCCGCTACTTCACCCCACGTTAACGTTAGCTCTTGTTTCTGTTAGACCATCATTCTAACGGACTGTAATTAAAATACAAATATACCTCCAAACAAGAGAAATTAATCATCGCAAGCAAACAATTTATTGCGAGCCTAGCCCTACTTCAATCCTAATGGTTACTTATTACGCTGACCACGATAACTGTACTGCGAGAAACAATCTACATCAATTTTGTACCATTACACCGTCTTACATATGACATATCTTGAGTTATTAAATATCCTGTCTAACACATTACATAATTGAAGTTCTTACATATACCATCTTACACATGACATATATTGGATTCTTACATATCCCGTCTCATACAGGATAAACTTTGAGTTCTTACATGTCCTATCTTAAAATCACGTATCTTGAATTCTTACATCTCCATTCCTCTACATATTTTGAGATCTTACACTCGTTTGTAAAGTCGTCCATATAAATAATAGCAGTATATTTGAAAATATTTAACGCCTGTCAGGGCTAGGTATCAAGGTGTGAGGATTAAAACCAAATATCACTGGCGTCCAACATTTTAAGGCGTATACATTGTGAATGAATAGTAAAAGGACTGTCCTGAGGATATGCATTGCAATATCTGGCTTCAGAACATTATTATTTTTACGAAATAAAACAAGATTGACCCAGATATGTCGTTCATTATGCTAGAATAGATCTTGGTATATGTTGTTTGCAGTCGGGCAAGCGTTATTACGCAATCAAATAGGTATTTGATATGACCGGTTTAGTAATTCTTATGTCTCATTATATCATGTGTATGCGAAGTCTATATATACAGCATTATTTTGAACCCCTCGGTGGCCTAGTGGTTAGAGCGTTTGCCGCGGAAGCGAGAGGTCGTGGGTTCGATCCCTGGCCGAGTTATACCAACGACATACAAAAATGGTACTAACAGCTGCCTCGCTGACGCTCAGCATTAATATGTTAGTGTTAGGACTGGTTGGCCTGGTGTCAGGATAATGTGACTGGGGGGACATCATGCTATATGTCTGTGACATGATACCCCAGTGATAGACATCACTGCAGACATCGTAGTGATATGTTTGAAACATTTTTAAAGCTACGTTAAATCCTAATCTGAGAGAGAGAGAGAGAGAGAGAGAGAGAGAGAGAGAGAGAGAGAGAGAGAGAGAGAGAGAGAGAGAGAGAGAGAGAGAGAGAGAGAGAGAGAGAGAGAGTAATATTTAGAAACACATGTGAGACTCGTTCACATTGAACTGCTTTCTCAAGCTATATCACACGTAACTTCAGAAACGTTGTGTCACGGTTTATCTTAAGCATTCGAATTTTCATCCACCGCAGTATGGTTATATTTTGTGGTTCGACTTGCGACAATTCCAGGACCTCCACCGGAAAAGAGTTCTTGATCAAACTGTTGTGCAGTTACGCACTCAATATATTCGAATACTTTTATTGGATAAATTCACACCGAAACTGCATGAACAAACAGTTATCATCCGTATTCGATGGAACCGCATGATTCCCAAGATACGCCTAGTACAAATATTAGTATCCTTACTTCGTGTACAGGGTACTAACTTATGTGTATCAATGGAACACACGGTGAGTTTAAATTATTTTGTCAAAACGTTGAAGATGTTTCATACATATGTATTGAAAGAATATAATAGACTCCTTATGTAATACCAGAGTTGGTTTGTCCGTCACTCATATAGTAAGTACTTCCTTTTTCAGCCTCATTTTCTCGTGTGCTATATAAGGACATTGTATTCTTGGAAAGGTAACAGATTGTAGTAAATATAGTATGACTTGAATAACGTATCGTAGAATTTCAAATATGGTATAGCAAGCCTTATTTTGAAAACGAATTACTGTGAGAATCTCGTCTTATTTATCATGGCCAACAAAATATGGTCAGGGTAAATATATCAGTATAATTTACCTTATATAGGCTTAATAATTTTATCAATACCTAAACTTACTGAAAAATAACTCTACTTTGTTTGTAGAGTTTTACTCGAGTCACCTTTATTTGACAATAGATTCATTTGCTCCGTTGTAAGGTAAAGTATCACTTAGTATCTTCGACAACGTCTGACTTTTGAGTACTCGAATGGAATCTGCCATTTCGAATCTTCGACCACGTCTGACTTTCGAATACTCGAATGGAATCTGCCATTTCGAGCCATGCGTACAAATTTGTATATCTGCTGCAGCCCATGTCCCAATCCTAATTAGCTTTTGTATATTTTATTTTTAAAAGACGTGTTTATTTGTGGTCGAAATGAAACAAATATCACCGGAAGAATTAGCTTTTGTATATTTTATTTTTAAAAGACGTGTTTATTTGTGGTCGAAATGAAACAAATATCACCGGAAGAATTAGCTTTTGTATATTTTTTTTTAAAAGACGTGTTTATTTGTGGTCGAAATGAAACAAATATCACCGGAAGAATTAGCTTTTGTATATTTTTTTTTAAAAGACGTGTTTATTTGTGGTCGAAATGAAACAAATATCACCGGAAGAATTAGCTTTTGTATATTTTTTTTTAAAAGACGTGTTTATTTGTGGTCGAAATGAAACAAATATCACCGGAAGAATTAGCTTTTGTATATTTTTTTTTAAAAGACGTGTTTATTTGTGGTCGAAATGAAACAAATATCACCGGAAGAATTAGCTTTTGTATATTTTTTTTTAAAAGACGTGTTTATTTGTGGTCGAAATGAAACAAATATCACCGGAAGAATTAGCTTTTGTATATTTTTTTTTAAAAGACGTGTTTATTTGTGGTCGAAATGAAACAAATATCACCGGAAGAATTAGCTTTTGTATATTTTTTTTTAAAAGACGTGTTTATTTGTGGTCGAAATGAAACAAATATCACCGGAAGAATTAGCTTTTGTATATTTTTTTTTAAAAGACGTGTTTATTTGTGGTCGAAATGAAACAAATATCACCGGAAGAATTAGCTTTTGTATATTTTTTTTTAAAAGACGTGTTTATTTGTGGTCGAAATGAAACAAATATCACCGGAAGAATTAGCTTTTGTATATTTTTTTTTTAAAAGACGTGTTTATTTGTGGTCGAAATGAAACAAATATCACCGGAAGAATTAGCTTTTGTATATTTTATTTTTAAAAGACGTGTTTATTTGTGGTCGAAATGAAACAAATATCACCGGAAGAATTAGCTTTTGTATATTTTTTTTTAAAAGACGTGTTTATTTGTGGTCGAAATGAAACAAATATCACCGGAAGAATTAGCTTTTGTATATTTTTTTTTTAAAAGACGTGTTTATTTGTGGTCGAAATGAAACAAATATCACCGGAAGAATTAGCTTTTGTATATTTTATTTTTAAAAGACGTGTTTATTTGTGGTCGAAATGAAACAAATATCACCGGAAGAATTAGCTTTTGTATATTTTTTTTTTAAAAGACGTGTTTATTTGTGGTCGAAATGAAACAAATATCACCGGAAGAATTAGCTTTTGTATATTTTTTTTTAAAAGACGTGTTTATTTGTGGTCGAAATGAAACAAATATCACCGGAAGAATTAGCTTTTGTATATTTTTTTTTAAAAGACGTGTTTATTTGTGGTCGAAATGAAACAAATATCACCGGAAGAATTAGCTTTTGTATATTTTTTTTTAAAAGACGTGTTTATTTGTGGTCGAAATGAAACAAATATCACCGGAAGAATTAGCTTTTGTATATTTTTTTTTAAAAGACGTGTTTATTTGTGGTCGAAATGAAACAAATATCACCGGAAGAATTAGCTTTTGTATATTTTTTTTTAAAAGACGTGTTTATTTGTGGTCGAAATGAAACAAATATCACCGGAAGAATTAGCTTTTGTATATTTTTTTTTAAAAGACGTGTTTATTTGTGGTCGAAATGAAACAAATATCACCGGAAGAATTAGCTTTTGTATATTTTTTTTTAAAAGACGTCTTTATTTGTGGTCGAAATGAAACAAATATCACCGGAAGAATTAGCTTTTGTATATTTTATTTTTAAAAGACGTGTTTATTTGTGGTCGAAATGAAACAAATATCACCGGAAGAATTAGCTTTTGTATATTTTATTTTTAAAAGACGTGTTTATTTGTGGTCGAAATGAAACAAATATCACCGGAAGAATTAGCTTTTGTATATTTTATTTTTAAAAGACGTGTTTATTTGTGGTCGAAATGAAACAAATATCACCGGAAGAATTAGCTTTTGTATATTTTTTTTTAAAAGACGTGTTTATTTGTGGTCGAAATGAAACAAATATCACCGGAAGAATTAGCTTTTGTATATTTTTTTTTAAAAGACGTGTTTATTTGTGGTCGAAATGAAACAAATATCACCGGAAGAATTAGCTTTTGTATATTTTATTTTTAAAAGACGTGTTTATTTGTGGTCGAAATGAAACAAATATCACCGGAAGAATTAGCTTTTGTATATTTTATTTTTAAAAGACGTGTTTATTTGTGGTCGAAATGAAACAAATATCACCGGAAGAATTAGCTTTTGTATATTTTTTTTTAAAAGACGTGTTTATTTGTGGTCGAAATGAAACAAATATCACCGGAAGAATTAGCTTTTGTATATTTTTTTTTAAAAGACGTGTTTATTTGTGGTCGAAATGAAACAAATATCACCGGAAGAATTAGCTTTTGTATATTTTATTTTTAAAAGACGTGTTTATTTGTGGTCGAAATGAAACAAATATCACCGGAAGAATTAGCTTTTGTATATTTTATTTTTAAAAGACGTGTTTATTTGTGGTCGAAATGAAACAAATATCACCGGAAGAATTAGCTTTTGTATATTTTTTTTTAAAAGACGTGTTTATTTGTGGTCGAAATGAAACAAATATCACCGGAAGAATTAGCTTTTGTATATTTTTTTTTAAAAGACGTGTTTATTTGTGGTCGAAATGAAACAAATATCACCGGAAGAATTAGCTTTTGTATATTTTTTTTTAAAAGACGTGTTTATTTGTGGTCGAAATGAAACAAATATCACCGGAAGAATTAGCTTTTGTATATTTTTTTTTAAAAGACGTGTTTATTTGTGGTCGAAATGAAACAAATATCACCGGAAGAATTAGCTTTTGTATATTTTTTTTTAAAAGACGTGTTTATTTGTGGTCGAAATGAAACAAATATCACCGGAAGAATTAGCTTTTGTATATTTTTTTTTAAAAGACGTGTTTATTTGTGGTCGAAATGAAACAAATATCACCGGAAGAATTAGCTTTTGTATATTTTATTTTTAAAAGACGTGTTTATTTGTGGTCGAAATGAAACAAATATCACCGGAAGAATTAGCTTTTGTATATTTTATTTTTAAAAGACGTGTTTATTTGTGGTCGAAATGAAACAAATATCACCGGAAGAATTAGCTTTTGTATATTTTTTTTTAAAAGACGTGTTTATTTGTGGTCGAAATGAAACAAATATCACCGGAAGAATTAGCTTTTGTATATTTTTTTTTAAAAGACGTGTTTATTTGTGGTCGAAATGAAACAAATATCACCGGAAGAATTAGCTTTTGTATATTTTTTTTTAAAAGACGTGTTTATTTGTGGTCGAAATGAAACAAATATCACCGGAAGAATTAGCTTTTGTATATTTTTTTTTAAAAGACGTGTTTATTTGTGGTCGAAATGAAACAAATATCACCGGAAGAATTAGCTTTTGTATATTTTTTTTTAAAAGACGTCTTTATTTGTGGTCGAAATGAAACAAATATCACCGGAAGAATTAGCTTTTGTATATTTTTTTTTAAAAGACGTGTTTATTTGTGGTCGAAATGAAACAAATATCACCGGAAGAATTAGCTTTTGTATATTTTTTTTTAAAAGACGTGTTTATTTGTGGTCGAAATGAAACAAATATCACCGGAAGAATTAGCTTTTGTATATTTTTTTTTAAAAGACGTGTTTATTTGTGGTCGAAATGAAACAAATATCACCGGAAGAATTAGCTTTTGTATATTTTTTTTTAAAAGACGTGTTTATTTGTGGTCGAAATGAAACAAATATCACCGGAAGAATTAGCTTTTGTATATTTTTTTTTAAAAGACGTCTTTATTTGTGGTCGAAATGAAACAAATATCACCGGAAGAATTAGCTTTTGTATATTTTATTTTTAAAAGACGTGTTTATTTGTGGTCGAAATGAAACAAATATCAGAATTAGTTTTGTATTAGTCTCCAACTTTTCAAAAAGTTCCTTCTCGATCAGATAAAAGAAAAACAAGTTTGTATCGCAAAAAATAATCAGAGTCACTAAAATATATTCGTTTTCTAAAGTCACAATCGAAATGAGTTAAAACGAAGTAGTTTTAGCATCCGTTTGCATTTGTATTAACCTAGACGTATGTTCAAAGAAATGAGCGAAATTTTAACTTATCGAGTGTTATGAAAAAGCATTATTTATTTTCATGAACCATTTTTATGCTCATAAATTCGTGCTAGTGTGCACGTTCCACAGTATTTTATCCAAAAAAAAGAATTCATCGTAAGAATAGAATGAATTTCCAGTTTTGCTTATTCATTATAAAATAATTAAAGAAATCCAGGTACTTTTCTTCTTAAATAAAGTCCTTGCTAATGCGTCTATTGGTTCACAATTAACTAAAATTATTCAAAATCACATTAAGCACAGGTGTTCTGAGTAAACGATCTCTATGGCATGATACATTTTAACCTGAAATATGAACACGTTGTTTAGTTAATACAAAAAACAAGTCTAAATGTTTTGCTACATCATCTTGGACGTACATGGAAACAAAAATGAATTCTACAAAGTCGATGGTATTTATGGTAGCAGATCCGCTCGTTTGTCGACTTAAGAATTATTTTTCTTCTATGTGCTCTGTCACTCCTGATTCCTAGCCCATAAATGAAAAAATGTATATTTAGGTTATTGTTGAAAATGGAAAACATACACTAAGCAAAGCGGATATATATATATATATATATATATATATATATATATATATATATATATATATATATATATATAGATAGATAGATAGATAGATAGATAGATAGATAGATAGATAGATAGATAGATAGATAGATAGATAGATAGATAGATAGATAGATAGATAGCGAAATATGTTTTCAAGTCTATGATAACATAATTGATGATGTTATATTGTTCCACTTAAGGTTGAGCCTATCTGGAAACTATTATTTTCACTCATATAACAACTGTTCTAATCATCCAAGAACTCTTTGTTATTTTGATTTTAAATGAGGCCTTTTACGGTATAGGTTTTTCTGGACAAACGTTACTATTTCCAGTCTCTTGGTCAGTAGCAAACTGTCATTTGTTTTCGATTTTTTTTGTGTTGTTGTTTGTTTCTGGTTCACAGTGTTTAAATGTCTTAAAATTAGGATTAAGTTCGGTTTTGTGTCAAAAAAAGGCTGAAATTCGCATCTGAAAAACGTCCAGCTTAGACGAACATAGAGGTTTTCCGTAAACACTTGAACACGACAATGAGTAGTAGGTTACGTGGTCACTTCAAGCGTCGTATGAATCATGTATAACACAGGTATAACACAGGTATAACACAGGTATAACACAGGTACACCTCGACATGCTTTCACGTATTAATTTCTGATATAATGAAATACTTTAAACTGCTATAGACGACTAAATAAGATAGTTTTAATGCCCCTAAAGTTTTCTCGTAGAGCAGCAGATGAAGCATCTCTCTCTCTCTCTCTCTCTCTCTCTCTCTCTCTCTCTCTCTCTCTCTCTCTCTCTCTCTCTCTCTCTCTCTCTCTCTCTCTCTCTCTCTCTCTCTCTCTCTCTCTCTCTCTCTCTCTCTCTCTCATGCAGCACAGTTTCCTAGACACTGTTATATGCATCTTTCATTTAATTTCATGCCTGATTTTCACATTTGTCATCCATGTTATCATCCATAAAAAGTAAATTGTTGTCTTTGGAGTATGCACTGGACACATATCCTTCACGTTTGCATCAGAGGCGTAGCTGGGGGGGGAGGCAGAGGGGGACAGATGTCCCCGGGCGCCATACTAGTAGGGGTGCCAAAATGGGCATTAAAATAGGTTGTATTGGGTGATGGTCAGAGGCGTAGCTAGGGGGGGGGGGGGCAGGGGGGGTACATATGTCCCCGGGCGTCAAGGTACAGGGGCGCCAAAATGAGGCTTGCAACGTTACATTATAATAAGTAAACAAGGGTAATAAATCGGTCACGATCGCTGGGGCGCCAATTTTATAGTTCGTCCCCGGGCGCAAAATATCATCGTTACGCCTCTGGTGATGGTGATTTTATTGATGAAAATAATGGGTTTCAGAGCTGAGGTGGTGGTGGTGGGGGACTTACAAATGAATCCTGTCCCCGGGCTCCAAGCACTAGATACGCCTCTGGTTTGCATCCAGTTATAAAAGATGAGGAAAACCTTTAATTTTTGTCATTCTCATGTATTGGAATTACAATAAAAAGTGCCAGATTTCACTAATGTCCTCTTTGGTATCCATTTTAGTTTGTAATTTTCCTACACTTTCCTTACGTTCGGAAATCCCAATACAGTGAAGCGATTAGTTTCAATCTGCGTTACCATTTCATTTTTGTGTTTGAGGTAGCACTTTTTTTCTGTAACGTAACGAATATATGAAGGCGCAGCCTAACATCTTTGGTATCTTGTCGTATGACCTAAATCAACAATGTTATAGTCACGTACAGTGATCTGTTTTACAATTTTCGGTGAGCAAAAAAAAAAAAGGAAACAGTAAGCACAGCAAGTCTATAGCAGTTAGACTAAATACACATTGTGGATATGGGCTGCAAATTATGTTACATATTCTCGGCTTGCAGTTCTTTGGACAAATCGGTTGTAACACTGCTATGGAGCATTGATTATTAGTCAGTAACACATTACCCTCACCCCCTTTCAAGATATCTCAGGGTTGTATAATTGTTGGAAATGCGGCAATTTTGTTTGCAAAATATGCATAATATCAAAACAAATGATGGATCTACGTAAAGCACACACACACACACACACACACACACACACACACACACACCAAAGAGAATTATGCGAATTGGGGCTATGTTAAGGTGTATTTTAATATTGCGGAGCGTACGGCGAATATATACAAATCGGTGATTCTGTCTGTTCAATGACTTGGCACATCGGTGTTTTTCAAATGTTGACAATAAGATTTATACATGGCCAGGTGTTTCAAACTTTTCTGTGACCAAAAGCTAATACAACTAAATTAAAAATTTTCTCCAATCGGGTACTTGAATTGAAATGCTTTTCTTAATAAACTTAATAAAAGTGTCAATACTTAGGTATGTATCTGTATGTAAATACTAATCGACTTGATCTACCCATCGAAAAGGTGTTCGTATTGTCCTTAGCAGTTTTATAAACATGCATGTACCAGCGCGTTAATTCTCTCTTCATATATATATATATATATATATATATATATATATATATATATATATATATATATATATATATGATTGGCTGCGAACGCCATCTCTCAAGTGCTTTTTGGTTGCGTTGTACCCGTGTCAACTCCTCGCAGTTTGGAAATAACAGTAAGCCTGCTTCCCCTCAGAATTTAGATTTAAGATGAAAATTTTCAAGCCCAGGCAATATCGCCGATTACGTTCAAGCATTGCAATCGGACAACCCTTTCTGTACCCAAATATTAGTCTTAGCTGCTAGACAGTAGCCTCGATAGCCAAACAAAGGATCAGTAGCCAAACAGTAGCATCAATAGCCAAACGGTAGCCTCAATAGCCAAACAGTAGCATCAATAGCCAAACGGTAGCCTCAATAGCCAAACAGTAGCATCAATAGCCAAACGGTATCCTCAATAGCCAAATGTATAGCCTATCTTGTGCTGAGAAATGGAGTTAAACTATTAACAACAACAACAGTTTTATCTCTGAACTCTTGATGTTTGTGTAGAACCCCTCAGTCATTTGGACATGTCATACTCCAGAATTTCTTGTTTGTGTGGTCAGCGTTTATTTAGTTCTAGTAATTTGTTTCTTTCCTTGACAAAGACTTTGTTATTTTCTTAACAGTGGAAGAACTATTTCTGTAATTGCTCTGTTGCCAAATAGTAGTCTTTATAATATATATATATATATATATATATATATATGTATGTATGTATGTATGTATGTATGTATGTATGTATGTATGTATGTATGTATGTATGTATGTATGTATGTATGTATGTATGTATGTATGTATGTATGTATGTATGTATGTATGTATGTATGTATGTATGTATGTATGTATGTATGTATGTGCGTGTGTGTGTTTAATGATCTCGAGCGAATGGCATAAATCCCCCAACTTCCGTGTATTATGCGACAGGGGCTCAGGCCATATGTTTTTGCCAATTAAGGTGCGCGTTTTATATAAATAAATGAGGACATAGCTTCATACTGTTATGTTTATAGTTATCGGAAATCTGTATACTGGACGGTGAAATTGAATTTCAAATGATACGGAACAATGACTCTAAGTGTCGTATCTTCACAGCGACTTTTGTTTGAAATGTAAGGGTCAACTGCGTTCCATAACTGTCATGCTGGGAACATTCTATAGATCCCATATTTTAATAGTGTCAGCAAGTTAAGATCATAATCGATTTACTCTGGACTTCTGTGTTATTTATAGCATGGATCTTATGACTGAGTTACATTAATTTGAATGTGTTCAGTATATCAATTTGATAACGATACTTAATGCTCCAGCATGGTTCTTTTTATTTACGCACTTATTCACCACAATAAGAAATTAGATATAGGTGTAAAGCGATCTTTGTGATTATTTTAACAAAGAAATCGTATTATGCACAACTTAATATCGGAATCTCAGTTTATTATTTATATCAATATACCTCCATTCTTCACCTCTTTCAGGTCACCAATTCTGCAAGGGTCGCCGATTTCCACAAAATTAGCTCCTTAGGAAGGCTGGGACGCGGATGATTGACAGTTCCTCGATGTTTATCACTGCGGGGACACGTAGGATGCCGAAGTGCTCGAGTGCGAACTACCAGAATTATCACTCGGAATTTAGATATCATATCAGATCCTGAAATCTGAGAGTAGGCTTTTAAACTTGACAGAGCATAATAAAAATGGACGGTCCTTTGTATCTCTTGGCAAATTTGTGATAGAAAAAGGCAATTGTGTACTACTCTGAATAAGAATTACATTGTGCTCGAATCGAGGAGATTACCGAATAGTAACTAATTAGGAGCGTTACTGTGTGTATCGACGTATTCATGTCCGATGTTAGGATTAACTCCAACATTTGTTCAACTGCACAATCTCGATGCAGAATGATCGCAATGATTACAACCTAACGTTACAACCGGATACCTAGCTGTATAAAACTATTATATCAGTTATTCAGATAAAAAAAATGTAAACTGATTGCAGAAATGATTCATGCCAAAACTAAGTTATATAAAGAAGGCCCCTATCCCTCAAGTGTTGACATTCTTCAAAAAGGAGGTCATTAGTGCAATTGTAATGGAGTATTCCGTCGACGTAGCATTGCCCATGTTTTGATTCTATGTTTATTTTCAAGAATTCGAGTCTGCGTGGAATGCTTTTCATATATACAACAATAAGTTGATAATCTATTTTTGTTGAAAAGTATTCTTTTGCGGAATGCACGAGTTATAGTCTTTCTTGTAGCGATGAAGTATTATCAAGTTTTACATCGGATTAACAATGTATACTTATTAGCGGAAGGAACAATAAACACGGAAAGCATTCTGCAAACACAGTGAGTGGATCCCTGCCATGGGGACGCTGTATATGCTAATTGGGTCAATACTGTTCGTTGTAGAGACAGCTCTACAGATCAGTTCCATCGCTCAGCACCGAGATTTGTCAGAGGTTCTTTTCATTCTGCTGTTAACAATTGTCGTGACGCCTATCATTCTTGTCAACTTTATATCCGCCACGCTGGTCACAATTACGCAAGATTTCACAGACAAGACATGTGGACGGACAATTTGTATTGTATTCCATTCCTTCCAGCTCGGATTGGTGTGGAGAAGTTTGAAATTAGTGATTCTTTTCGAAGAACGTGATTTAGTGGAATACTTAAACTTGAAGCTGATTCATACTGGATTTCAAAGTCTTCCTTTTGCGATCGTTTTGTCATACAGTCTGTTAATACATGAAAGCGACAGCGCACTTCTTATCATAACCATCATCTTCACCATGCTATCAAGTGCCATTTCACTGGGGACCTATTTTTACGGGTCCTCACTTTATGAGTCTGAGGACTTTGAGAAGACAAGTATTAGATTAAAAAGAACTTCGGGCATTTTGCTTCTTATGACCAGTACGCTTCTAGTGCTAATATCACGATGCTCATCCATAGTGCTTTTCACTCTAGCTGAACCTTATTGGTTAGCTCTTCCGTTAGGAATACACTATATTACATATTTTCTGTGTACAACATTACATTTGAAATGCAAAGGAAAACTGACGTGTGTCAAACTTCTACAACGAATTTACGTTTCTGTTATCAATATATTTGATCTCATAGATCAGGGATTCAGGGGAGTGCAATGTAAATTTGTATTGTTCTACACGGCCATACTCCTTCAGAATATCGTGATGTGTGCAATATGGTTGCTAAATTCAGATTCAGGATACGTATTCAAGTTGGGAACCATCACGCTTGTGCTAATGAGCTTTATAGTTGGGATGATAACTAAGCTTGCAAGCTGTGGTTGTATCCACGAGGATCCTTCCGAAAATCTGATTGAGAATCCGGATGCAGATATTCACATTCCAATAGATGGTACAAACGCGATATCACAGGCAAACGAGCAACTTCATTCCATATCTGATCTTTCTAGTCCGTCCTTAGATCTACGTGAACGATTAGATATTGAAATCCCTAGGAAAGACAGACTTCGAACGGTAAGACGGAGTAATTCATCGGAAAGAAGTAGTGCTTCGTCTTCGAACAGGGACAGACGTGTAAATGTGAGTCAGATCGTGGTCAGTATTCACCATGACAACCAAGGTTACGTTGAGGACATCCCTCCTGAACCCATTAATTCTAGCAGTTCCAGTACAAGCAGAAAGGATAGTACTATAACTGATTCTAATCTTAACTTTCGAGATCTTGAGAGAAGAAAAAATAGATTTTACTCTAGAAGTAAAAATGTGCTAAAAGCAACTGATAGTTTAGGTGACATTGCCTCATCCAATAGCAGGAATACTAACACGATTACAATGAGTGTAAAGAGCTACTACAATAATAGTTTTGAAGACCCGTACAGAGAACGTTTCAGGTTGCAACAATCAAGGGGCCGTAATCACTATAAGACTAGCAGACGCAAAGAGAGATCAGTGGCCAGGAAACCGATGTCAAAGATAGTTTATGTTAATGGCAGCACTACACAACTCTATGGATCTCAGCTGTATCCATTTCAAGAAAACGTTAGACAAAGTTCGCCGTTGAGTGAACAGCAGATTCAGACTGCAAGAACATCCAGATTGTTTCACCCATGGAAAGGTTCAATCAGTACGACAGACTATGGTTCACATAGTGGCTACACAACAGATATCTCTAATTCGGACAACCTCAGTATCAATGACGGCACGATGGAAGACTTGAGCGATTGGTCCGAATCTTCTGAAACCTCCGGTGCCCTGACGTGGCCACCCTCCAATGCATTCAATGCAGGCAGTATGTATAGTCTGCCAAGTGATCAATTATCAACGACTGAGAATATCATACATTGGTTAAGTACTCTAGATAAGCAAGACCAGGACCAGGAACAGAATAGTGCTCAAGAAATGTCAGTTCAGAATGGAACTGACCCTCTTCAGAAATTCAGAGTAGACACAAAGAGAAGAGGAAGATTAAAACGATTATTTACAAAACCAAATGGTATGTTTCTAAAGTTTTGTAGTCTGAATTACAAACATAGACAAAAGACAAATAATAAAAACGAGCCCCTTGAGTTTCCCATGGCTTGTCAACCCAGTCATGTTCAGTCCGATGTAACTTCAGGTGACTCAATCAAACGACGGAATAATCACAGTGATCTGTCAATATCTAATGAACTGGGAGGAGAAGGAGGACGCATCGAAGCGCAAACAGACTTTGTACAAGAATCGGTAGTTTAGTTTGATATAGCTTTGGTGAATCAAACGTTTACTGCAGTACTCTACAGAGCTGAGGACCTTTATGACAGGACCACAAATGAGTATTTCTATTTGTGACTAATCATCGTTTGGCATGTCAGTTTTGACAGTATTACACAACTACATCTTCTCGCACTCCAACGCAACTAATGATTCCAACATCTGATTGGCTGGCGTCTAAAAACCGACCAACGAACATGTTATTCTGAGCCAATGATTGAACATGGAGATGGTTCTATATACTTGAAACCT
Source organism: Unio pictorum (assembly GCA_030141615.1). Lineage (NCBI taxonomy): Eukaryota > Metazoa > Mollusca > Bivalvia > Unionida > Unionidae > Unio > Unio pictorum. The sequence continues at coordinate 22,183,485 of JARLTB010000107.1, forward strand.
GTAAAACATTGGTATATTCGGGGAAAAATATGAATGTCCCGGAGAACATTAACTCGTGGCGTTCTTCGTGATTTTACAAATTTAATACATCATTGCAATAATGAGAGATTAAAAACTCGAAAGAATCATGAATTGAAAACCATACGTTTAGGACGGCATTATTCTCTGGTAGATCGTGATCTATTGCGTTCTGTGAAAACAAATAAACGGCATAGACCTTGATCTGGTTGTGTATTATGCATCTGTGATGTTCGTCGTTAGGTGGAACGTTTATACGTTCAGATAGGTAGTCTGGTTATTGACTCTCATAAAATCACGTAGAGTTTCGTCACTTTCTACCAAATACCTCCCCCTTGCAGATATTTTGCTGGACAATATATAATGATAACCTAAGAAATCTTTGTTCGTTTGTTGCTGATAACAATTATGATGGAAAAGTTATTTGAATTGTTCATTTTAATTAAATGCGACATTTTATATCATTTGATAAATGTTTTGTGAAATGCATAGAAACATAGAAAATTGTTCGTGCAGCACGATACTATAAGTAAAATACCTACCTTTATTAGACCCCCCTTACCACGCCCCCTCCCCAAATCCCCAACAAAAATGAAATAACTTTGGCAGTTCACGTATAGTTCAGACTGATCTCTTCATTAAATAAACATCAAACAACTGAAAGATGAAACAATCTGTTTTAAAAATAAATAAATAAATCAATATAATTTTTTATATACCATTGTTAAGAAGGGTAGAACATCAGTTATGCAGTTAGTATCCTGCGTTATATCTGATGTTACGTGACCTTTCCATCTTTATTTGTTTAACATTTTTGAAGTTGTACCTTTTTATGCTTTTGTGCATGTGTACACGTGCACTTTGTAGTATATACTCGCATCAGATGAGTGGGGCTGAAACGAATAACTTAAAGGTCACCGGCCATATTTTTACTTTTTGTATCAACATTGCATTAAATGATTAAAAATAGTTATACTCACATTATAAGAATAAAACTATTTGTCAAGTGTGAAGAAGAAATAATATTTTAATTGCTCGAAATAGAAGTATACAACGCAGTTACTTCCCCATGACTACGATTTTCCACCTATAAAGGACGCCAACCGGAAATGACGTACATTTATCCCAACAAGACGCAGTACATGCCTGTTGTTGTCGAAAATAAAACATTATAGACTATGGATAAGGAACATTTAGATGAAATTTTTAAAAACGTATTTTTGTTCAGCCTTATATCGAATGTGCGTGCACCACGCACTAGATTTAGTCACTTACAAAACTGCTCCATTGTTTCAATATATTTTCAAAATTCCCGTTAATATAGGTAAAAAAACAATCAATGCGGGCTTCTCTACGTCGGCCGAATTAGTGAAGAAAAGGCACACTTTAAAGAATCCTAAGAAACCAAAGTTGGCTTCATTATGTCGTCCGACTTCATTAAAAAAATCGGCACACTTAAAAGAATCTAAAGTTAGTTTTCGGGGTTGGCTTACTTTGTAATAAAATAATCTTTTTATGTGATATACTGCCGGTAAGTTTAAGCAATGAGTTGTTTATTGCTCGCTGCCAGTTGTGTTTATTCATGGCCCGGACATCTGTTTGTTTGCCGTATGTAATCATAATGGGTACAAACGGGCATTGATGTCTGCAGGGTAAATAGTATACACACCAATAACTTGATTTAATAATACCTTTGTAACCCATACTAGCGAAAGGATTCTCATTTGCTCTCACAGCGAATGTCTTGTCAAATAATGATTTTAATATGCGAGAAACCGTCGTATAATTAACCTGGATGCACTATAATCTTGGTCATGTTGCCCAGTATCATGCGTGAATGGCAGGTTCCTTCAAGCAATCGGGTGATATTCCCGTCTTATTTGCTATTTTGTTATACGACATAAGTGATACACACTACAGTAAGGATGCATACGCCAGCCGGCATCCGCTATAAATGCAGAGTTCGTGGATATATTTATTTCTTAAACAAAAATTCGCATTATAAAAATAGAAGGAAGGAGGATAACAATGCGTGGTTAGGTTCTTTCATTTTATTTTCAAAAAAGTGTTTTGTTTATCTCTGGTATTGTATCATGCAGTGGAGAAGGGACACACACACACACACACACACACACACACAGATTTAAATATATATATATATATATATATATATATATATATATATATATATATATATATATATATATATATATATATATATATATATAGAGTAATACCTCCACGTTCAAAGATTATTATGATTATTTTAAACGTTATTATTTTACATCTGCAGTAACATTACTGTACTGTAATCTTTATTTGATATATTTTACTTACGTTCTTACCTTCCCTCTTCTCACATAAGAATGTTTAAATTCTGTAGAATCAGTAATATATATATATATATATATATATATATATATATATATATATATATATATATATATATATATATATATATATACGTAGGGAAATGAAACACTTAAATGACTAGGTAGAATAGAAAGGATAAATGCAAGGCAAAACCGTTTTTGCACGCGGTTTAGAGAGATTGCTTTTAAAGCAGATTTTTTAAAGTCTTAAGCATTTTTATGGTGTGCATAAACAACTAATGCCTTTTTATGACTATAGTAATATCAGATGTTTGTACAATATATGTGGCGAGTGACCTCTAACATTCGATTGAGAATACTTTGTTAAAATATTCAAAAAGAAAATGGGCATTTTAAGCTATTCGTTTCTTTACTAAGCGAGTTGGGCAGCAGATTGCAAAAATAAGCAAAGTGTAATATAAACTATGCAACGTTTAATTAGTTGACTAGATAACGACTTCAAGTCTTTTGGATTCGCCTAAAATTCACTCTTCGACTCTAAAAGTAGTCATACTGACAACATCGCTGTTTTTATCCGCTGTCATTCGGGCATTCTTAAAATGATAAATTGTAATACGACAAGTTGATGAAGATAACAGTATAGGATTGGAATGATTCGAAAGTCAAAACAGAAGTTACGGATCTATTAAACTGAACTCCGAAACAAATTGTGAAATGTTGTTTGACATTCTTTTGTCAAGAGCTAATGTAGTCATTGCTCAGATTGTACGCTGTTCTTTCTGCCCAAAATTACATTTGAAAAGTGTAGACGCTGTTTTCAAGGCTTCAGATCACGGTCTACTCTGTCCTTTCTATAAATACATCGAAAAGTGTATACGCTACTAACAAGACGTTATATCTGGGTCTACTCTTCGATTTAGACACAGTTACAGCGACATGTGTAGACGCTGTTTTCGAGACGTTTGTTCAGGGTCTACTGTGTTCGTTCAACACATATATACACGCTGTTTACAAGAAGATTAGAGCTATACAAAAATAAATATTATTAAATATATATTATAAAATACATGTGAATTTCATCATCATATTGAACACATTAGCTAAAAGCACTGCCAATTGATTGGACTTTTGATATATCATACATCTGGATGTGAAATAAAATATGAAAACTTGTAAAAATGGCTGTTCTATCGTAATTTTGTGAAGAATCCTTTCTTACACGAATGCAAGGTAAGAAACAAAAATTGTAAGGTTCGAAGTCTCCGTACGTTGACATCCTCTCATTACCTTTGTACCTTCAAACGATGGCAAGCCGAAAAGTTGTTTGGACAAGTCTATCGAGGGCTTTCTGGTGTAAACACTTATTTCGTTCGTGCTTTTGTTGATGCGGGAAATTCGTCATCTCACTTAAAACGGAAAACAAAATTCTCATTTACTTGAACGTTACTAGCACGAGGGTATTTGAACCAGTCTATTAAATTTAAATCCCCAGTCTTATTGAAGGAAATATGTAAACAGACATAAACTAATAAAAAAGCTCTCCTTCAGAATTTTAAGCTCGAAATCGATTTCTAGTTGAATAGATTATGAACAGTCGTCGCTATTTTGGCACATCAGCGAACTAGAATATTAATTGATATACTTGAAACATGGACCATTGCCTCGATATAGTGTAATGTCTTTGGTTAGATCAATATTTCTTAAAGTATAACAAGTCTGTAGCGTCCGTCTTTTAACCGGATTTTGAAATTGAAAAATGTTACAACATGTTAATACCGTTACACCGTTGGTCACGCATCAGCCAACCAAACGTTGAGCTTATTCATCAGCTGGGTAAACAAGCGAGTAATTGTGAGCCATTACTTGGTGCCATTGCACCTCTGCTACAAACACAACGATTGGTTGATAAGGGTGTGTGTGTGTTGGGTCTATTCCCACCTACCCCAGGGCCTACATTCGTGTCAATACATGTAGTCACTATTTAGTGATTTGACATGACGCCCAAATTAATTAAGTGCACTAGCTTGCATAAATGCCCGTGGGAATGTGGTACCATTCCTTTCCCACGGGAAAAATAAATGGTCAACGACATGTTGACTTTAAACAGTGAACAAATGACCCTCAGTGGCCGGTTTCACTTTAATTCCAAAAGTTAGTTAACTATAGAGGAAGAAACAAAACGAGAGAAGTTTCGTCAAGAGTAGATGGGTACAAAGATTTGAGTGTTGCCCAAACAAGGCTGACTCTTTTGGATAGTTCGCTGTAAAGAGGGTCCTTAAATAATATATTTGTCTACCTTGTCACGATATTTGGAGGAATATGAACCTAGATGTACCTTCTATTTCGTTTCTCATTCTGTCCTTCTATGGGTTTCTTCTCTTAAAGTGAAATTTTATATGAGAAAAGACTAAAATGATGGAGAATGCTCAAACTTGACATCAGAACAGAAGAATAATTTTAATTATTTAGGTAACAAATTTGTATGTAAAAACAAACGGAAGGGAAGGTTCGGTCTTTAAGTAGCGAGTGTGGATGCTGTAAGGTTATGCTGACATAGCTGTCACTCGATTCCCTCGTCAATTGGGACATCAGCTAGCTAAATGTTGCATTACATTACAAACTTAAAAAGGAAATAACCACATAAACATTGCATTACGTTACAAGCTAAAATGAGCCATTACTTGGGACATGGGACATAACTGTATGACTCTTTGTATTACGGTACAAGCAAAATTTGTTTATATATATATATACAAATCTTACATTAAATTCACAGGCCAAAGAAGGGAGGGACATAATTATATAAATTATGCATTACATTACATGCTTAATTTGGACAAAATTCACACGCGCACAAACAACTGTGATCTGAAAGATATAAAACAGGTGCAGACACTCTAAACCAAAATAGCAATAAAGACGTGTTCGTGTATCCTTTGCAAATTTTATTTATACACATTATTTTTACTAAATGAGCAACTTGTAATATATTCGATCCAAAGAAGTGACAGCCATTAACAATTATACAAATGAAAGAATAAAGCACGCGTACAACAGACGCATAATATGCACAAGTGAAAGAACACTGCTATGTTATAAAAGGCTGAGGAACGAGTCAAAACGCATAATGACTGAGGACGGAAATACAAGTCTGATTAAACGTACTTTATGCTATGGGAACGGGAAGAATGGAAACCCCTTCAAAAATCAACATGGACCACATTCAAAATTAAATTTTCCAAAATCTATTTTAGTTTTTGAAAAGATACCCGCAAAACAATGGGAAACAAAATACGTTAGACATGGGACCGGCAACGGGGTGGATACCTCATGGACCGGCAACGGGGTGGATACCTCATGGACCGGCAACGGGGTGGATACCTCATGGACCGGCAACGGAGTTGATACCTCACAGACCGGCAACAAAGTGGTTACTTCAGAGACCTACTAGATTTTGTACTAGTTTTAAATCTACAAATTTTAACACGAAATTAAAAAAAAATAATGACTGAAGCTAAGTAGAGATTGTTTGGCATAATGTACTAGACGATTGTCTAAGAAAGGTTACTCTGAATATTGTGTTTGTGATTTGAATCAGGGCCTTGTTGTTGGAGTTGTGATTGTCTGCCTACGACATGGATCATTGTAACTATGGGATGATCTGTGGTTATCTTCACCGATTTCTTTTTACGGAATCATACTTGCCTGACTAAGGCAATTTATCAGAGTAATATACCGTCGAGAGAGAGAGAGAGAGAGAGAGAGAGAGAGAGAGAGAGAGAGAGAGAGAGAGAGAGAGAGAGAGAGAGAGAGAGAGAGAGAGAGAGAGAAGAGAGAGAGAGAGAGAGAGTGCTGGATAAAAAAGAGCTAACAAAAACAAATCATCATCCAGTGTAGTGCAAACCCGACAAACGTCAATTGGAATGGAACTTCACGATTCCTGCATTGTAGGTTTGAAAACTGAATACATTTTGGATATCTTTTTTAATGTATATAAGAAATTTTTTATTCTTTGAACTGTTTTCTTAGCAATGTTGAAAAAGTTCCAATCAACTTGTTTATGTTATAGTGACAAGGCATATCTATCTATATATTTCAGTAAACTCCTTGAATATCATAGTAAGTGGGTATGAGCCAAAAGATGGATGGTCTTCCCCCTCCAACTCGTTACAATACATCACTTCGTTAATAATCCTTATGGCAGATATTATGTTAATGTTGAAGGGACATTTTGTTAATCATAATAACTGAGATGGAGTAGTTCATAGTTTTAAACACGTGCCATATTACAGATGGGGACCAATATTAGTAATAAAAAAAATGATACTAACTGCACTAGAACCAGAGGTGGAACATTTACATGGTCTTCAAATGGTGCCGTATAATAGAACCAATAACAAAGACGGCACATCAGGTTATTTTTTGCATATGGATTCGAGTTTTAAGCGTGTAAAAATGGTAATTAAATCTTGTCCTTAAGTCGTATTTGTTTCTTTTATAAATACGAAAATGAAACAAATAAATTATGGGAGATGTTTTGCACCTAATATGTCATGGCGAGGTCATCAAAATGAAGACAGTGATGAAATTTGACTGACCCTTGTGATATAACAGTAGTGTTACTGCGTAGACATAGATAGTAACGTAAATAAACTTCATGGATCTGTCTCAAAGAGCAATGCAATTAAAGTACAGAAAATAGGAATAAATATATCAGTGTTGTCACGTTGCCAGGCCCACGATTGTGTAAGTCAGGGGAACAAAGAAATGGTTAAAAGCCATTTGAATATGTTAAATACTGCGGCTATAGTTGGTCCGCTTCGTAAAAGTACCAGAACCCAGACTTGTTGGGTGTAAAAAGTCGCATGTGGACGTTGAAAGCTTTGTTCAAGAACAAAGGACCCTTATAGGTGTCATAAAGCTCACCACGTTGACAGACGGACAGGGGATATTGTCTGCTAAGTCGAATAGAATAGGGTAGAGTCGACATCCAACCAGAATTGAGAAACGGTGTGGTCACCATTTCAATCCAAATTTAATTTAGTATTTTCGAGCTAGGAACTTAGCAATTGCCTAAACATCGTGCTGGAAAGTTATAAAGCAAAACTCCAGGGAAGCCACTCGTAAATTCGCGGTGAAACGTAGAAAATTCTAAGAAAGACAAAGCTTCGTAGATGTCAGTAAGTTATTTGCTCGATTATGGCAGAAATTAGGTATTGCAATTGTAATTATGTGCAGTATGTATACTTCATTACTAGAATAGTTAGTACGTAGAAGTACCTTTGTAGTGTTTAATTTACATGCGTATTTGGGATATGAGCGTTGAGTACGTAAAGAATTATGTAGAGTGCTAGCTCGTGGTCAGAATTAATATTGTAATTCGCTATTTGGTTACTTCGTAGTAAACTAGTGCATTTATTCATTTGATTTTCTAGATTTTGAAACTGTTATATTGAATTGTAACTTTCGAAAATGGTTGCAGTATGTAATATTAGTTATGAATGTAAGGATATCTCAGAGCATGGATATTTGAATATTTGTGTACACTTTGTATGAGTATATATATATATATATATATATATATATATATATATATATATATATATATATATATATATATATATATATATATATATATATATATATATATATATATATACTGACGCAATTTTTTCAATGTCTGTATGATAATTAGTTGATATCGTGCTTTTATTACGACGTTGTCTACCATGCAAGAACGTATGGGTATTTCGATGTGCACGAATGCGTGACAGAAAAATGTAATAGCCTTTATCTGATGATTGATTACTGGTTAGTGGGAGACGAGATGGCTAAGGAAATATAATAATGTCCCTGTAGTTTAGTTTCGAGTTTCTAGGAGGAAGGCGGAATAAAGACTAGTGGAGAAGTCGAGTGTGAATCTAAGTCTAGTCGGAAAAAGAGTCGAGGAGGAGAAATTGGAGAAGGAGCAGTCATGGAGGAGAATGAGTTAGGAGGGAATTCGGAAGGAGAAAAGGAATTGGCGGATAGGAGAGATATAGATGAGTAGTAAATGAGGAGAGGTGGAAAAGCTATCTCAATATAAATCAAATGACGCAATAGGCTCTCACTTGGTCGAGAAGAAGAAGAGTGATTGGAGAATTATTATCATTTGACTATTGAATTGTATTAAATTGTTATTTATTTCAATTTTACCTTTTGTGTACTCATTAATTTAATTGACGGCATTGCTGATTGGGGACTCTGAACGTTTTCTATCTCTTTCTATCACTAATTTCACTTTCTACTAAATCGGCCATGGTGGGACTTCTATAATAATTTTTTAAAAATATTCGGAGCACCCCTCCCCAACCACAACACATCTACCATAGTGGCGGCATAACAAACCACGCCACAAGTATACACTGACCAGTGACCTTGAATCTATAGTCCTGACTAATACACGGGATGCTTTGAAATGGAAGCAATTAAGTTTACCGTGGTTCATTTCAGAACTTCAAACATCCATTCAGATATAAAACTGAAACAAAAGCAATCGTAAAACATAAACATGTGACCTTGTCCTTGAAGACTGAACCTCAACATATGTTCCAGTGACAATACACACTCATGAGAAATATTATATTTTGATCTTAAACAGTTCACAAGTTTTAGAGCCAAAGAAAAATGTTACTAATATCTTAAATATTGGGTTGATCTTGAAGATATGACACCATTATGGTACATGACACTACTTTCCGAAACAGGATGTAACTGAATCATGTTTTCATTCTTCAATCTTAAACGGTTTTTAAGCTCTGAAGAGGAAATTAAAAGTGTGACGGAAAACTGAAAACATTGATTTTTTTTACTTTGGCCTTGAAAGCAGGAACCTACTGTGGTATGTTATATGCCTAAATCACACCACGAGTTTTACCTTGAGGATAGGACCCGTCAGTGTGGTATATGACACCTTGTAAGGAGCATGTGTACGTTTCGTCACTTAATTTCAAACAGCTAATGAATCGAAAGTACGAAGGAAAAATGAAATAAAGAACGCCTATGTAGTATACGTTACACCTTCTCAAATGGTAATCATCCTTTTATGTCAAAAGGCAATAAAGGTAAACAGCGGAATGCAAAGTGTGGTGAACTATTTTAATTTGAATACGAACTTTGAAGATAAGAATCCTAATTAAGTTTGCAACAGCCTTTCATTCCTGACGCTCAAACGTCTTAAAGGTTCGAAAAGTAGAAAGAAAAGTGTAATGGAAAAGATAAAATATTCTTCCGTGATCTTCACCATGAAATTAGGACCGTCAATGCGGTATGCAACACAACTTTTAATCATGCTGTACAAAGATACGAATGCCATGCTAAGTCAAAATCTCCAATTGTTTTTTTAAAATCTAATATAGCGGAAATACAAATGTGACAGACGGACGAACAAACAAACGAAATGACCGACAAATTGAAATACAAATTATCTGCGCGTGATGTTCGGGAAACGGTTGGGGACTTAAACCAGTCGTTAACCAATACCATTTCATGTCAATGTGAAAGAGGAGCCAAATCCTACCACCACCCATCTACCATCGTGATCGTCATTTCTTGACACTTGCGTCAATCTGATTTATCGCTATGACTAGAAATTAGTTTAGTCCATAATTCTTATTGTTGGTGTGCTGGTCACATTGGTTATGATGAAAAGAAACATGCTACTTAGAACAGAATTGAACCAAACCCATCATAACATTTAATGGTCGACTTATGACGAATCATATTTCTGGACACAAGTGCAAATAATCCCTCCAGTATGCAAAATGTATATTTAGTCTCGTTAAACCTGATATGGTTATGCTTTCAATGAAAATTCAACATATTCAATATTACTGTTCAATTTGGGATTCAACATATTCAATATTACTGTTCAATTTGGGATTCAACATATTCAATATTACTGTTCAATTTGGGATTCAACATATTCAATATTACTGTTCAATTTGGGATTCAACATATTCAAGGCTTGCATTGAGAGCTATTAGAATACATGTCATAAAGTCGAATACTTGATGGCTGGGTCACCTGTTTGAGTTTTGAATTGCAAACTAAACTGGGATTTCAAAAAATATGACAATTTATATCTTAATTTAATTTATAGTAATTAAGTCTATCCAATATCCTAATTATAATCAACGTTTAAATGTTCTCCGTTAGTTATTCAAGTAAACTTGCTAAAATTATGGCCGAGATCTCGTGGAGTCATGCTAAAATCTAATTCAACAAGACAAGATGTATACAAAGCTACATACTAAAACTTCAGAAAGTATTGCTACATAGAAATGAATGCGAGAAAAGATACACAATAACAGCCTCGTAAACATTTATCATTTTAATAATTATTTATTGAGCTATTTTGTAACCAAAATGTATCCATTGACATACCGCATTAATTTCGACTCGTACTTTTATTTGCCCTCCGGAACTTGGATTTTTTTTAGGCAAGTGTGCAAATGAATTTACACTAAATGAACACATAATCCCGATTCAAAGCTTTGTGCAATAAGTTTGTTATTTTTTCCATCAAACTCAAATCAAAATAGCAGGGATCGTAAATAATCTCAACAGAAACCACCTGGTACATTATAAAGGACTGTATTGGCTTCACTAAAGGCAATTTTTGAAAAGACACGATTAAAGCAGAGCTATGTTCGATACGTAAACTTTCACCCATCCTTTATTTACGTGAGGTGCATACATGCAACATATTTGTTTAAAAAGGCTTCTATTCATTGTGGAATGTAAAAGACCGTTTTTTTCCTTCTTTACAATAATATGAGAAATACGATAACTGCTATTTTAGGACAAAATAGTGCATCGGTTGTCATATCGAAAAGGTAAAAAAACAAACAAATAATATCTGCCACTGTCCTAATGAATACCATTATATATCGTGTATATTCGGCCGACCAGTTATACCACATACCTCCTAATGTTGAGCGCCTAGCGAAGCAGCTGTTAGTATTATTTTTTTTATAAATCTTAGGTTTGATGCGGCAGGGGTTCGAACCGCGAACGTCCGCATCTAAGGAGATTGAGATACGATAAGGACATCTAACACAACTATTAACGATGGAAATTGCTTAAAACGACGTTACACTAAAGCGACATATCCAGATCATTCCTGCATATTCTTACTTTTTCAGTACCTCTGTTAGGATTTCGCGGACTCTTACACATTTTCTGAGATGAGACTCATGGTCTGTATTGGGCTTGACATAAAGCTAGCTCATTCCAGTAGCTCACAGTGGACCCCAGCTACGTGCATGATCACAGATGATAGTTTTATACATTGACAACATGGACCACTCTAGACATCCGAGGATTGGAGTGGCAAGTTATGGTGTGTGTGTGCGCAGATGGCGAATGAAGCCAATCTTTTCTCGAATGTTCGTTTGGTTAAGGGACAAGAGATGAGTGGGACATCTCCAAAAGAGTTGATGGTACTCGCTTTTCTGGCATGACTCTACAGCTCAGCAGTTGCTGTCCTGCTAGATTCGCACAACTTGGAGCCTTTGTTCAGGGAAGAACGCCAAGTGACTCAGTTGCTTGCTTTCTGCTTACATGATTCAGCATTTATGTTGAACCCTTTCAATTCAGCTTTCAAATTGTCTTTGAAGCGTTTATTTTGACCTCCGTGGAACCGCTGTCTTTTCTGAAGTTCGCCATAGAACAGTCTCTTAGGCAGCCCGTGGTCTGGCATGCGTACAACATGTCTTGCCCAGAGTAGCTGGCACTGCATCAAACTGGTGTGGATTCTGGGTAGACCTGCTTCGGCGAGTAACTCAGAGTCTGGATCCATGTCCTGCCACTTGATGCTGAGAATTGTCCTGAGACTTGTGATGTGAAAGTGGTTCAGCTTCCTGAATTGTCGTTGGAACACCATTCACGTTTCGCATGCCTTCAGTAGTGTGGGGATCACAATTGCCATGCAGACATTTAATTTGGTATAGATGCTGATGCCTCTTCTATTCCAGACGTTGACATACAGACTGCCGAAAGTTGAGTTGATTCTGGCAATGCAGAGATTCACGTCGTCGTCAATAGTAACTCTCTGTGCTAGTTTGCTGCCAAGATAGGTGAAACAGTTCACTACGTTGAGTGTTCGGCCGTTGACGGTGATGTTGGTCTCAACAGAGGGCTTCCCAGAAGCCGGCTGATGCAGGACTTTAGTTTTCTTGGTAATGATGGCGAAATCGAAGCTTGTGCAGGAGCTAGGGTGCAGGGGATGAATAACACGGTTTCTGATCCAGCGTTGAGAGCGCAGTCATCAACAAATAAGATTCCTTGATGGTGTCTGTCATAACCTTAGTTTTCGCCTGAAGCCTCCTGGGGATGAACAGCTTTCCATCTGTACGATACCTGATGCAAACTCCAACATCTCCGTCTCTGAAAACATTAGTCAACATGGCGGAGAACAATAGTCTGAACAGTGTCGGTGCCAGAACACATCCTGCTTGACGCCAGTGGCTACTGGGAATGACTCAGATGTCTCTCCATTGTCCTGGAAACGTGCCTGCATGTCGTCGTGGAAATGATGCACCATGGATATACATTTTATTGGGTATCCGTACATGGCCATTATCTTCCACAAGCCTTCTCTGCTGACAGTATCAAAGGTATTTGTCAAGTCGACGTAGATGAAGAAGAGGTCGGCGTTTTGCTCTTGATATTTGTAGCTGCCAAGCAGCAAGTACCATGTCGATGGTCCCACGTTCTGTTCGGAATCCACGCTGGCTTTCTAGCAGGAGTCCCTGTTCATGGTGCATAGTGAGGCGGTTCAGTAGGATTATGTCGAGTATCGTTCCTGCGATTGAGAGCAGGTATATATCTCGGTGGTTGTCACAGGCATGGCGGTTACGTTTGGGCTTAAACATGTGGATTATGGAAGCGTCCTGGGAGATCGTTGCTTGCTGAATCATCAGTAAAAACAGTTGGTGGAGCCTTTATGTCAGGGTTGTGAAACCTTCCTTGTAGACGTCAGCTGAGATGGAGTCTGAATCAAAGGCTTTGCCACTCTCGAGCACACATATCGCTTCTGTGCATCAAGCATGGTTGGGGTTATCTAGTGCTTCGTTGATGTGTAGTTGCGGGAGACGACACTTAGCTTCATTGATGATGGATGAAGGGCGATTCAGGACGCTCTCAAAGTGTTCAGCCAGACGTTCAATAATCTTCTCTTTGTCAGTAATTAGTGTGTTCCTGTCTGCGCTGAGAACAGGAGATGATCCAAAGGATGTATGTCCATACACTTCTTTCAGTGCGGTTGCAAACGTTCTTCATGTTATGCCTGTCTGCGCAGCACTGGATTTCATTAGTTTTGTTGCTCAGTCATGTGGCTCCCTTCTGACGAATTTTCTGCTGGACAGTTCTGCGTATATTGTTGTACGTATCTTTCCTAGAGGTGGACTTGGGGTTGTTGAGGTAGTTTCGAAGGAGGCGGTGTTTCTCATACAGCAACTGCTTGATCTCGTCGTAGTTCTCATCATACCAGTCTTGGTGCTTTCTGGCTGAGAGGCCAAGGATTTCCAAAGCTGTGGTATAGACCAGCTCTCTGAATGACTCCCAGTCGGTCTTCACATTCTGATTGTCCAAAGGGTTGGATTTCAGACGTTCTTCCAGAGTATTCACGAGAGACAGTTGTGTACTCGTACGTGTCAGCTTGGTGCTGTTTTGCCGTTTAGTATCCTTTTTTCCCTGTGAACGTCCTTTTGGGCTGAATGCGGATGTTGAGCTTGGTGATGATGAGGCGGTGATATGTCCCCAGTCAGCGCCGCACATGGTCTTTGTCACACGCACATCCTGCCTGTCACTCGATGAGATGCCAGTGCTTAGAGCGTGGGTGTATTCACGACGTCCGGGTTAGGGTATGGAGGCGGAAGACTGTATTGGTGACCAGCAGTTCATGCTCGACGCAAGTCTGGAGCAAAAGGAGACAGTTGCTATTACAGTGACCCACTCCATATTTTCCTAGCATTCCATCCCAGGCAACGTAATCACAGTCACTCTTGCATTGATGTCGCCAATAAAAACGAGCTTATCAACCACTGGAACATCAGCAATGACGGAGTGAAAATCCTCATTGAACATGACCGTCACGTCTCACCCGGGTTGGTCAAGGTTGGAGCATAGCAACTGATGATGGCAAAATGCTTTCCTCCAGACGGGAGAGGAAGTTTCATGGTCGTAAGGAGGTTGTTTAAACCTTTGGGAGGTCCAGCCAATTTGACAGTCAGTGATCTTCACTGCAAAGCCTACACCAGCCTCACGTCGCTCTTTACTTCTTTGGCCGCTCTAAAGAAAGTGTATCCGGAGCTCTTTCACAGAGTTCGCCTTCTTTTGCAAACCGGGTCTCGCATAAGTCAGCAATGTCCACGTTATATTTGGAGAGTTCCTTTCCGATTAGGGCTGTTCTCCTCTGCAATCCTTCCACGTCGTCTCTGTCCAGTAAGGTGCACACAGTCGCAAGTGTGAGAGGAACAATCCTCATTTTCTTCTTTGTATTTCGACCGCTGAAGTATGGTCCCCACCAGCCGGAATAATCTGGCTAAGGAGGTTTAGAGCAGGCAATGTTTAGGGCACCTATTCAAGCCACTTCCTCATGTCACGAAGGTGAGCAGTGCATTCCTTAAGAGGGCTACTCGGTCGCTCAGAGGGCTGTCTGACTGCATTGCTGAACCGTGTCAGTGGCGAACTACTCTAATGACCTTTGCCGTCTGCGTGCAGGTTTGTGTCTACGACTGGCAGTGTACACACACCTGCCGCGTCGTTGCTTTCCTGTCGCCGCAGGACCTTAGTGGGTGATAAAACGGGTTGGGTGGATAACAAGAGTGACTTGCGTGGAGACTTTGTTTTAAGCGAGGAAGAGTTGCTCGTTGCGTTGACCTCCCTTACTCGCCCAAAACTATGCGTGTTCAGCAGCATGACAAAGTTAAGACGGCCGGAAACGGAGTTGAGTCCAATGGATGACTAGGACGTCTTACGTGTCTCCACGGCGCTTTGCTGAGAATCGCTTTTCTGCCAGTTGACCATCTGGTCATTCCTCCGCGCAGGCTACCGAATCCAGTCTTCACATGATTGGTAGATAAAGCCTAACTCACCGAGGGTTTGAGACCCATCGGATACCCTCAGCCTAGTTTAGTCGGTCAGTCGATGTCGTTTTCCGCGATGTGGCCGCTTTGCATTCCACAGCTTCTTGGAGTCATAGGTGCGAACTGAGTGCCAAGTGGAGACCAAAGGTGGGTGAACTATCCCAGAAAGAGTACGACTGTTTCTCCCAACTAGAGGTGCTACCTCTCTCCGGACACCCTACTTGTATTACGAGGTAAAACAACACATTACACATTAAGAAAATCATCACAATCATCTTTGATTCAACTGGCGAATGCCTAATGTTGACGAAAAATGCATTATGGTCCGGCGTGGCATTTTCATTACTTTATTATTTCAGATGGGTATGAATGAGTACGTCGCTCTCAAAATCTTTTTTTCTAGATTGTAAAAAAAAACATTCAAACTGTATTTTCACATTTTTACAAATTTACAAAAATAATATGGGAATGGATATTTTTCGTTGTGCTATAATACCTAAGTGACACCAAATAACATGCATAAAATGAACAAGATGTTTTCGTGAAATATTTAACGCTTTTGTTTGGAAATGATTATCATCAGCTAAGGTAAAGATGGATAAGTGAAGGTCAGTTCGTTCCCAAAATCCAAGATGTATAAACAAACGTTTGCATCAACGCTAATACAACAGTGGCAATGATGTATAAAACATTCCCTCGATAATCCTTGCAATGCAAGACGTTGCGTGGTATTTACAATTTCCCACGACCACTCAATCCGCATATTGACATACCCTGTCAATCAAACTTGCTGACTGGCTTACGGAATATTTTCTATCCACAAAGGTAATATTGAAGCTAGTAGATGAAACCCTTGACCAGTCCGCATGTTTCCATGTCAAATTTGTTCCTAGCAGGTGCAAGCAGTTGACTTGGTTATTCTTAGCACCTGTGCATGTTATGCATTATAACCTGTTCCGTTTAGTTTGTATTAATACAAATTATAACGACCGGGGAGGGACGGACGGACGGATGCATTTTTTGTGGACAAAGTTATAAACAATTTTCTGTTCTGCAACGAGTGACTGCTGGCCACACATTGATCAAATAATACATTTTTGACTTTCTTGTTATTCGAGTTTATCTTCTTTTTTACTGGCTAATTTTACTTGAATTATTCCACTGATATCAAAATGAGAGAAGAAAAAGATATCAAGACAAATACTTAACGCAAAGAAAATGCTTACTAGGTACAGAACGCCATACATATCCGTCAACTGTATCGTGTAAGATCATAACATGAAAAAACACATCTGAATACATTTTGAGATGTCATTATTGTGCAAAATTTAAATCTTTTATTTGTGTTTAATTTTATATTCTGAAAATATACGGATACGTTTATTTTTAAGCTGGACATTTCAGACTGACTACGTGAATTTGAAACAAAGGCACCACATTTATTTTTAAAAATTGTTGATATAAAATGTAAGACTTCGCTTTCTAGTACAATTTAAAGGAGTTGATGAAAGGTAATTCCTGCACAATGTTATATTTGTGTCTTTATTGCACCAAAAATGTATGTATCTGTGTAATTATGATTTTTTTTAACGTAGTGTTCACAATATTTCAGAACATATAGTTACGATGTCTGCAGTGAGGCAGTTTATAGTGATGTATAGCAATGGGGCATCATGCCGCAGACATGTAACATGATGTCCCACCCAGTCACCTGGCCGACCAGTCATAACATTAACCTGTTAATGCTGAGCGCCAAGTACCATTTTTGTAAGTCTTTGGTATAACTCGGCCGGGGATCGAACCCACGACCTCCCGCTTCCGCGGAAGACGTTCTAACCACTAGGCCACCGGAGCGGTTTGTCTGTATCTAACAAGCTATCTGACATGATCTACATGTTGTTGTGTATCTTTTATTTGCATTGTTTGTTTTGTTTTTCTTATTGATTGTATCTATCAGTATTTTGTACTTGAGTTTGTCCAAAACTCAAGTTTATTGCACACTTCACCTGCAACATTTATTTTGCAAACAACAATATATTGTTAAATATTTATATCTGATTGTGGATTAAATGTTCAGATCATGTTTACTTGAATTTGAGAGCAGATATAGTCTTGGTTCTGACCTGATCAACTTCTAGATTGGAAGTTTAGATTTTCAGAACATGGTAACTGCGACCAATATCAGGTAGAGGGATATATAATCTTGTTTACTTAGAAAATACCCATTCTTGCCGCCTTAACATCCACAGCAGAATCAATCTTGTAGTCGTGTTCAAATATGTTTTTTTTTGGGAATTATTATTATTATTCATTGGAATTACAAAGTGCTCAATATTATTGATGGACTGGGGCATTAATTTTGGAATTATAGTGAATTCAGACAAGGATATTTTGGATTAAATTATTGTGATACATCAAAAGACTACATGCACATCAACACATTCGATCTCGGAATTTATTTGGAATAAATACCACGGGAATTCAATTAGAACTTCGTACATTTGGATTTAAGATATAACTTCAAGAACTATTTGGAATTTAATTCACAATACTGTATTTTTTTTTTAACATTTTTTAAATTTTTTTTTTTTCACCCCTCTAGAGAAATAAATTATTTGTTAAATTTTACAAAACTTGTTGGCTTTCGCAATTTTCTGTTTAAGACCACTGAGTCGTAACAATGTAATCTAGTTAAAAGGTCAATTGTTGTTCCATATTTATGGACTTTACATTATCTTTTCCTTAAAGTACGTTTAACAGTGGACAAGAAAATCTGAACAATTACCAAATCTGTCGCAAACCCGAAATCTAACGAAAACATCCGTCGATATGGTCGTCCAGAGATTTCGCAATATAATGGGGATATCTTATTTATCTTATCGACGACATCTAGCAAGAGAAGCTTACGTAAAAAACATTGAGACATTTTAATGTATATGTGTTGCTACAAGCGATCGACCATTTCATTTTTGGTGAGAGGGAGCAGCGGATTTGGAGCTGTTATTTCTTTCTAACCAGTATTTTATTTCTTCTTTTTCTGAGGCCAAACCCACCACTCGGCCATTACGTGGTCGGCATTCAAGTGCAATGGATCACATAACGGATTACGTTTGTCAGGGATTTAGATAATGAAAGACAGAAAAGAAAAGAAAAACCTGACAACTGTGCAAAACTTAATGCTGACATCATAGAGATGACACTGTTGTTACTCATGTCGTAGGTAGTAGTAGATATCAAAAAGGTGACCAGTTTATCACTGTTTCCTAGCAGGTGCAGGCAGTTGACTTGGCTATTCTTAGTACCTGTGCATGTTATGCATTAAAACTTGTTCCGTTTAGTTTTTATTGATACGAATTATCATGACCGCTTTTAAAATTAGAAGAAAAAGAGAAAAAACAGGGAGTCCTGTTAGATTACCGCTAATCTCCACATATACTTAACATCTGAGAGAGAGAGAGAGAGAGAGAGAGAGAGAGAGAGAGAGAGAGAGAGAGAGAGAGAGAGAGAGAGTCAATAAGGCGCGATATCTAAAATTTACAAACAACGTTTTTTTTTTGACATACAGTCGTGTGAGGTTATATCAACTCGGCGCTTTCTTGTGTTTGCTGTTTTGTAAACACCATAAACAGAGCAGAGACTCAATGAAAATACGCTTAGGCTAGATTAAAACTAGTTTTTGAACTTCGTTTCTGTTTTTAATTTCAAAAGACGAGTTGGATATTTTCAATGTTTCAAGACAAGTCAGTATTGCCCCTTTCATGACATAAAAGTTATGTTCAACCTCTTTTTTTTTTGCTGAAGCCTTGTTACTCATGTGAATCCTTATGGATATATAGCTCAAACAAATCTTATAAAATCATGTTGGTTTTTTTTCCAAGTCGAAAATTTTGAATTCCACCCCCCACTTGGCGGGGGGGGGGGGAATCATTGATGGCTACATATACTGTGCAAATTTTTAAATATTATTTTCGAACTGGACATTCAATTTTGGGGGCATTTTTTTAAAACATGACAAGCAGGTTTATTAAAGCACTACAAAGTTTAGAATGAAAGAATAGAGCTTTGCAGGGCCGTACATGGGCGGTTGTCTAGCCGGTTGTCTAAGGCACCAAGTTGAATTTGGGAGTTCAACCTGACGATAATTTGTTTAGAGAGGGGGAGGAGGCACGCCTAGAGCGCCAGATGCTGGCAGCTTGTGTTACGTTGTTACTATTCACACAAATGTTACATCTTTATACACAAATACTGCACTCTGTCGTTTTCGTTAATATGGTTTGCAGGCAAAATAGTTATTCCTATATGTCTTTTTTCGAATGGTGTTTACAAAGCTAAAGGAAAATACATTTAAAAGGATGAGAATCTGCAGTTGCCAAATACATTAATGTATCTGAAAGACATAGTGACCTAAAATAACGGAGATGTGTGCGCATGTGAAATTAAACATCAAAATTTGTTCAATTATGTATTCTTTATTATGTTATAAAAACGTAAAAATGTTTTGGGCTCACCTTTTCCATAATCTCTCATATTTGTATTGTTATCCTATACAATACATGAAACAATATATATATATATATATATATATATATATATATATATATATATATATATATATATATATATATTGTTACGTATATTTGATTTAAGTAATTTATTTTTGTTATAATTATTTGTTTGTCAGATTCAAATTTGACATTTTAAGTTCAAGATTCATTCATTGGGGAGATATTTTTTTTAAAAAGTGGGATGACCTGTACTCTACAAATAAACACCAGATGTTGACCTCATTTCTGACCTGGCTTCAGAGTTTGTAAACAAGCTTTCAAAATTATTGGCTGATTCCAAGGACATTATGGAACTTTGTTGTAAACATCTTTCTATTTTTAGTTCTTGAGAGTAAAAATAACTGATTCTCATCTGGGTCATACGGTGTACACGAGATTTTTTGAACGTAAATATGTTCTAAAGATTCTAGAAGATCATATGACCCCTTCCTTGTTTACGTAAAAACAGGTATGTAAGTGATGTTTTGGAGCGAACTATTTGTTATAATTGGGCTGTTAGAATATTAAGTTGAGATGTTTTGAGTTATTTTAAAGTACCTTGTACTGGAAATTATTTCAATTCGTTTGGATCAAGAGGATTTATTTTGTTATTAATCTGGAAAACAAGTGTGCTCATTGAAGTTCATAAGACCAGAACTGACTTCATCACGTGACATCGTCTTCCATCTTGGATGCTTCACTAAGATTCGAACTGGGAATTATTAGGACATTTTATTACCAGGACTTTTGCAATTTCACTAGTGGATATTTTTAATTATTTTTGGATTAATTTTGGAATTGATTCGTAAAACCGTAAGTTTATTTTTCTTTTCTGGAAAATATTTGTGCTCAATAAACTGTTTATTAAGTTTTTACAAGCTTGTTATTTTCACTCTTTCTATGTTACTGTTTATTCGAGCCTAAGCACGTAACAATATATATATATATATATATATATATATATATATATATATATATATATATATATATATATGAAGCAGCGACGTAAATATAATATTTACCTTTTCCTGTAACACGACCAGTAATAAAAACAATCAAAATTCAAAGCAATGCAAAATCAGGATTAACTCGATAACAACGACAAAATCAAAATAATAGGCATACATGCTTATTTGTTTAAAATTAGCAAGTCGTATTGTGCTTTATATTTTTATCTACACATATATTGAATGAAATTTATTCCAACATAATTTTTTAAAAAGTTTCCACGATTTTAAACTAAGTTTATTATACAGAAGGGCATACAATATAATGATTTTTTTTAAAAAAAAATGGACATTAAGATTGTACAATTTAAGTGGGGTATAAAGATGAATATTTCCCCTAATTAGGAAAGAAGAAGAAGAAAGTCCTCATTATTATTATTATTATTATTATTATTATTATTATCTTCATTGCTAACCCATCAATGTCGTGTGCAAAACGTAGGATGGTGATGTTACGCCCTCCAATACTGATTGTCCCACAATGGTTTTCCAGGGCTTCACTCATCATGCGCTCGAAGTAGATTTTGAAAAGCGTGGGTGACAGAAGACTGCCTTGCCGTACTCCAACTATTGTCTTGAACCAGTCCCCCACATAACCTTGAGCAGTTACTGCACTGGCAGCGATTATTTCTTCTGCTTGTGGGTTCAGTCTGCTCAAGATGATCTTCAGCATCACCTTACTAGCATGGCTGATCAAACTGATAGTTTTGTAATTTTGGCACAGCTGGAGATTGCCCTTTTTGAAGAGTGATATAATCAGTGACTGGGTCCACTGTGTTGGCCACTCGCCTGTCTGCTAGATCTTGTTGCAGATTTGTGTTAGTAGCTCTATCACTGATTCCCCACCATTCTTGATAAGTTCAGCTCAGACGTTGTCTACTTCAGCTGCCTTCCCATTCTTCAGTGCTCTTATTGCCGACTCCACCTCTTCTTGTATCTGAGGTGGATAGTCTAAATACTATGGTATGTCAACATACAATTTCACCTGAAAATATTTCTGTCGCAGGTGGTGAATACTGACACATGACAAGAATGTGTTTCACTCTTAGTGAACACCAGCTGATTATGCACTCTCGATGGCACACAGTTTGATACATGAATGTACAGTACCACCTCACTTCTGTGGGTTGCTTAGTATGAGGAGCTTGTTTGCAGAGTTTACATTACACATATTTTGCCAAGTATACAGGACATACTAGTTTGTAAAAAGGAGGTCAAAATGCAACATCTTCCATTCAGAAATAGGTGAATGCTGGGAAGCTTACACTGCTTCATTTGCCCTTAATGTCATTGTGACTCTATAGCCAATTCAATACAGTGGGTGGAAGGACGCTGAATGTGGTATGGAGAACTTCTGTGACAACTTGCTGGATTCATGGCTCACTGAAGCAATTTCCCATTCTGTGGCAAACTACCAGAGTCTTGCCTCACTGGGATATGTGAAAATGGCAGTGTAAGCATAGCATTATTCCTTATGGAAAGGAGGCTGGTGTGGAGAATGTGTTTTATTTTTCTTCTTGCAATGTAGATTTAAAAACGTTTCAGTCATATCACTATGATGTCTGCAGTGTGGCAGTTTTATCGTGATGTCTAGCACTGATGTATCATACCACAGCCATGTAGCATCATGTCCCACACAGTCACACTATTCTGACATCAGGCTTTCCAGTCATAACATTAATATCCTAATTACTGAGAGCCAAGCAATGCAGCTGCCAGTACCACTTTTTATGTTTTGTGTGTGACTTTTGTGTGTGACTTGTCCTGGGTTTGAACCTATGACCTCATGTATGTGAGGTGGATATTCTAACTACTATGGCCACCAGAATAGTGCTGGTGTGGAAAAATAATTGGAAAAAATTAATTCCTGTTGCCAAATGTCTTGTCATCACTGGCCTTTGGAAACTGGTTTTGAGCTGTTGTTGTTGTTGTTGTTGTTGCAAAGTTTAATGCCATTTTTCAGCACATGATAGGCTATACATGGCAGCCATTATTACTGGTGGAGCAAGAAGCCGGGGAAAACCCCGGAAAGAACCCATGACCCACAAGAAGCTACCAGCAAGCTTTCTCACATACCCACATTGTCTGAATCTGAGACTCGAACCCACACAGACAGAGGTGGGATGGCAGTGATCCGTAATGGAGAGAGTTTTAGACACTCAGGGACCCTGGTTTTGACCTGTAACAAGGCCATAATGACAGTTTCACCACTGGTGGTAGATGCCCTTCCTGTTTCTCTAGTCACGGTTCTGAAATGAAGGCCGAGGTTTTAGATGCTAACCTATGTCAGATTCGCAGCCAGCTTGTGGACTTCCTCCACATGACTACTGAAGAGCAGGTCTGATGGAAGTGGTGAGAAACAGCTTTTCGGTGAGCTATATAGGTTACCTGACACTGTAGGTATAGTACTGATGCACTGCTTTGTTCAGGACACCCACCATTCATGAAACTGACTCCCAATGTCACCAGTGGAAATATCAGACCTGCCTACCCAAACAAGACAGTATGACAGTTGATATTTTCAGACAAATTTTCAGTAACAAAATCCTTGTACAGCTATTCTCAACTTAGGAAACATGCATTTACAGTGTTATTTGAGACTGCAAGCATTACATTCAATTATAAAGTTTGTAATTTACACATAGACCTTTATTTCCTCCAGCAGAGTTTCAGAAACTGCAGTTCCAAACCTCATGAAGCTCAATGGCTTCTTGTTGTATCACTCAATCTGACTTTATCTTTTTGGTTTCTTTTCCATTCCTGTAGTGATGGCAGTCAACTCTCCGATCATGATATGTCACAGAATTAGAAGAAAATAAAAAAACTTCTGTTATGCCTGAGAAATATTTGACTATTTGTGTTGAGCATGCATACAAAGCTATCTAGGGTGAACAGGTGTTTTTTCCCCCCGACAAGCGATGGAACCAACATGTCTTGCCGGAAACTACTTGCGGCTACCGACATTATAATCACGATATGCTCGGGTATTTTACCCTGAATAGTACTCACTGTCCTATGAATTAAGCAAGATTAATGTATAACCGATACTGGTCACTTTGGATCTGTTGAGGAGAGTACACGTGGTATTTCTATAGCCATAGGGGTGAGTGTTAAATTTATATTTTTTTTTATATGTGAAGTTTATTGAGTTTGTATTGTCATATCATGTAATGATTCATTTATTATAATGATATTTGAAACGTTGTGAACTGTAAATTTCAAGTTGCTATTAAGAGTTTAATGTATTAGTATTTTTCAGAACTCATTGTTATTACCAGTTTGGTTTTATTGTAGCTAACAAGTCTAACAAGTGTAACGAGACTGATGAGTTTAGCTAATGATTAGAGCTATCTAGATGTCTATATGTATGTACGTATGTCTGTATATGTGGTTGAGCCATGACTGTAGATGTAGCTAATACATGGGTGTTGTATGCTGCCTGTATGTGTGTATACGTATGACTGACTGTACATGTAGTGATCCATGAAGGGTGTGAGCGGCCGATACAAGAGTGGGTCAACCTGAGGGACGTGGTGAAACTGTGTGGTTTACAGGTGTATGAATCGTGCGACTGTATAAGGGTCAAGAAGCATATGTTATTTGTATTTATATAAGATTATTTTGAATCTTAGTTGAATTCCAGGAGATTTGTGAATCTTACTGGCAATGCAGAACATTTGAAACGTATTTGAAAACTTGAGATTGTTTGAATCTCAATCCTAGTCTATACATGAGATTATGTGAATATCTTAGTGTGTACTATTATTTGAAACTGAGGTTTTTTGAAGCTGTATATCAGATGGATATAATATTATTGTTTTTTTTTTCAATACGTGAATTTTAGTATAGAGTGATTGGATCAATTGTATGTTGACAGCGTGTATGTTTACATCAAACATTTTTCTTTACTAATTTAAGTTAATACATTTTCATCTTTCACACACTGTGTTTGAGTTATTCATTTAATCCAAAACCCATTCAGTTTCAAATCTGCGACATGATACATGCTCAAATCAACGCATGCTGTCCAATAACAGTAACTGTTGCCATTCCATGTTCCCCCCCTCCCCAATAATCTGAATATTCTGTTTTAAAATGTGCAAATTGTTGAAACAGTTTAAGAAGTTAATTATCACTTTTGCCTTCAATTTTCTAGAAAATACTATCAGCAAGAACTTTATTATGCAATGAATTTGCATGAAAAATATGGGCAGTTTAAAGTCACTCAGGTACTCCACTAAAGTTAGTCTGGTTCCCTGGCCAACTCCTGAAATTCATATGGTAGGAAAAACTAGGGCCACATGATTCTCATGCTTTTCTAAAGATAAATTTCCAGGTCATTTCCAGGGTTTTTCCAGGATGAAATTACCTTTTTCAAGGTACACATATTACCTTTACTGAGCATTAAAAAACATTTTTGATTATAAAACATCGATTTTCTAAATCTAAAGATGTTGCTCTTTCAAGACTCTCCAAAACCATAAAAGTCAGAAAAGATGATCATGTACAAAACCACACAAAGCATCACACAATACAAGTCTGATTATATTCTTTAAAAATTGGTGTGTAAATTCTAACTTTATTTTGTTGCATTTTGCTGCTAAGTGGGAATAACATAATGAACATAAATTATGTCTTGTTTCCTTTTAACCCTTTAATTCTAAAGAATTATATATATATATATATATATATATATATATATATATATATATATATATATATATATATATATATATATATATATATCATAGAAAGTAACATTTCCTATTACAGTATTTTTAAAAAAAATCAAATGCAAATAATTAGAATCTTGTAACAAAAAGAGTTTAACCCTGAATTTATCTGTGCCAATCAAATCCCCAACAAGATTTTTCATACAACCTAATCTCCTTAAGATGATCTGGTTAAAAATACATCATTTAGAAAACATTTTCCAAAGAACCGATTTAAATTCTGAAAAACAACCTTCAAAATTATATACTACTGTATAAACATGGACTGAATTTTCTGTAAAATCAACTTGTTTTCATGTAATTCGTTATACCAGTCCCCAAACCTGTAATGATAGCGGCTCAAATTGTTTTCAATATAAAATACAAAGGATAAAAATTTTCTCATTTTAACAAAAATTTGGACTGCAAATTTGGTTTTAAATGAAAAGCAGTTGTTTTCCTAATCCGAGTTTTCTCCTAATATTCCCACACCTTTTTTCATATTTGGACACTTAGGTTTGGGTGTGGGGTCACTGCAATTGCATATAAAAAATTTGGGATCTGCCACCACTGTGTGGTAGTGACATATGGTAGTTGCTTACCAGCAGGCATAGAAAATTTTAACTATGTTATATTGACTCATATCTGCATGATATCGATAGGAAATTAAATTATTTTCTCAGAAATGGCAAGTAGTATAAGACAGGATGAAACTATGGCATAGATGAAACCTGACTCAGTACTAGCCATTTATCACATGACTTCACAAATCTCAAATGACATCGAAAGTCAAATTAGCACGTGATAGGCATATATATTTATTGCAAACAAATCACCCATACTCTCCTAATATTCTGGTTAGAACCCAATAAAAATAACTCGTGATCAGTTTAGTTATGACTCAATTATGTGATAGTTTCGGGCTTTCAAGTGGTGGTGGAAAATTCCATGTTTTTCTAACGACTTTCATCCATATTTGCGAAATTCAAGGACTTTTTTCATGGTTGGGAAAAAAATTATCACTTCTCCTGACTTTAGCATGGGAACCCTAGGGCCAAAGGAAAAACACCGACTTCTCTGACAATATACTCAAGGGTGATGCAATTTTGGTACCATTGTTACTGATGGAGAACATTTTTACAGACATCAGTGAATTTAATAAGGATGGTGAATTTTGTTTGTTTGTTTTTGTTTGATTAGGATTTTTAATGTAGATTTAACAAGTTTTCAGTCATACTGCTATGACGTCTGCAGTGAGGCAGTTTATAGTGATGTCTAGCATTGGGGCATCATGCCGCAGATATGTAGCATGATGCCCCACCCAGTCACATTATCCTGACACCAGGCCGACCAGTCCTAACACTAACCTCTTAATGCTGAGAGTCAAGTGAGGCAGCTGTTAGTACCATTTTTGTAAGTCTCTGGTATGACTTGGCTGGGAATTGAATCCACGACCTCCTGCTTCCATGGTGGATGCTCTAACCACTAGGCCACCGGAGTGGTTTTATAAGGATGGTGAAGTTTTTGAGCATAAAATCCTCACACTAAAAAACGAGGTGACAAAGACAACTCCAGCAATGCATATGACTCAGGGATTCCTGCCAAGATGGAAAGTAATATTATTATCCTTATACTGCTGTGTCTTTCTTTGATGTTACATTTTGTCACTTCACTAATTACTGTGGCTATTATTACCAATGATAATTATTAACATGAACGTCATCTATTACACATTCTGACAGCAGTGCTGAAATAGAATGGATAGACATTAACAGTTACAGCCTAATTTTATTAACAATTTGGTTTTGCTCCAAAATTTATGATTATTCATAAAAACTTTGATGAAAGCTTAAATGTGTAGTGTTACTGTGACATAGCTTTTTAACTTTTCAATCACATAAACAAACAATATTGAGAAAGCTAAACTGGAGCTTTCATCCACACGCTAAGGACTTCATCAGCAGACTGATTTAATCTCTACTGACATTGAGTGATGTTAACAGTCAGTAGAGATTAAGTCATTCTGATTTTAAAGTTAACAATAATTGTCAAATATGAATTATTCATAAATATTTTAAATAATATGAATACAAGGTTCATTCCATAACATGCCTGTGCTTTTTAATTGAAAACATTAAATATGCAATAATTACCTTCACCTTTCAAATTGTATATGTAATTATTACTAACAAATGTGTTTTCCCAAACTAAACTGGCCAAGCCTCTACTAAGGCCACTTTTCTGCTGCAGAAGGGGAAAATTTATACGAGTGGATCACTGTATTGAGAGTGCAATGAGAAATACAGGTGAAATCAGTAAAATGTCATGTTAAGCATCATGTTAACTTACTGTGAAGAGGACAATAATGACCAGTACAAATATTTACAATAATTACTTAAACAATATATATATAATACCAGACAATTTAGTAACATAATGCATATAATAGGGGTGGTGGTGGTGTAAAAGATATGTGAATGACTGTACTACTAACTGTTTGGCAGGTAACCAAAATGACATCAACATGTATGCTGCAAGATGAAGTTAACCTTCAAGTGAAAACTCAGACCTGCAAACTGAATAAAAACTGAATCCAACAGTGTTTTATGGGTTGTTCATGGGATGGAAAATGAAACAATAAGAATATTGTCTTTTGAACTCGACAAAATGAATGGAAAAATTCCTCAGTGTATTCCTTTAAGTATTGGAATTTAAGCAATCATTAAATTGTCCAGATTTTGTTTCTTATTATAAAAAGTATCCATTATAATGAACTAAAGACAGAGCAAACCAAATATGTTTGAAATCAATTTCATAATGGCAGCTGTTGATACTGGAAATGACAAAACAAACCCCATAAAGTGATTGAAAATGATCGAAAATTATTTATCAAACAAAGAAATGTGCAAAAATATGTTTTTGTCTGTAAAACTTTACTTTTTTTTGCTGCCATGTGAATCTTGGATGTTCTCAGATAAATTGAGACAGCAGGTTTGGAACTCTTACAATAACATGAGAAATGGATAGAAATAATGATGAAGTATACTTCCCTGTGTGAGAAAAGTTCTCAAAACTTTAAACAAGAGAAACTCATATAATGACAACAACTTTGTGAGGTCTCCAAAACTGTAGCGCATATGGAAGTAGTAAATGGAGCATGGCTGAAATCTAGCACTCTATCCGATTTGCAAGGCAGTGGTCATGACAGAGTGGTCATGACAGAGTGGTCCAAAAGACATATCTATAATGCTATTTCATGGCTTCAGAGATCAATCCTGGTCAACATAAAATTTGAGTATGAGACCGTACTCTGAATCAAACTTTTGACTTTCAATAACTCTGTTGAATATTTTTATGGCAATATACTGTTTTATATTTGCAAGATTTTACTAACATAAACTTTTCTTATATTTTGGTCAAATGCTGAATAAGATAATAAACTCTATTAATGAGTTTAAGATTTATTAACCTAAATTAGCTCAGTTTGTTTGTCAGTGCTTATAAAGTTCTATAACACATGATCAGACTGATAAATGACTCTTTCACCGCAATGCGTCAGAGCTATTTGGCTGACTGCTGTCAGATGATCACTTCAATGTAATGTTGATGATTCTAATATCGTCGTGTGGTTTGTCAGTTTTTGGATTGGTCTTAACCACACTTATATTCTGTACCACCTCCATTCCTTTGGTCACACGCCCAAACACCGTGTGCTTGTTATCTAACCAGGGCTGCAAGGAGAACATAAAAATATATAACACTTAAGATGAACAAATTTTTACATTCAAAATATCGAAACAAAATTAATTGAATTAATTTTATCTGTTGGACAGCTACACAAGCTTACAGCAGTGTCAAAATTGTGCTATGGTCACAATTAATGGCAGATTGGCTTTTGGTTTTCTTATGCTTTAAATCCCTGATGCCAGTAAGCTCTTAGCCTAACAATTTTAAGATGAAATATGTCAAAATTCATGCTACATACATATCTAATGATATGTTAAACTAATCTTACAAATGTGAAAAAGCAGGATGAAGAAACTTTCTCTAATGGAAAGCAGGCTTACAGTGGGTACAACTGTGATGAAGAACTGTGAACCATTGGTGTTTGGGCCAGCATTGGCCATACTGAGGGTATATGGTCTGTCATGTTTCAGACTAGGATGAAATTCGTCCTCAAACTCCCCACCCCAGATTGACTCTCCTCCAGTACCATTACCTGGCAAAATATAAAACATGAGAAAACATAAAGACTGTCCAATGTTGCTTTTGCTGACTGTTACTCTCAAAATAAAACTCATACCAAAGAATATTTTTAAAAAAACAATTCAATAATACCAAAACAAATCATGACAAATTTAAATGGTACCTGATCATGATATGCTTGCACATTATTCAATGGCAGATCAGGGTCTATAATAGTTTGTAGTTGGGCTCTACATCTAAGTGAGTATATATTGTATATTATAACTTTACATTATACCTCACACAGCCATATTCCATAAAGACCCAAATTTGTTACTTCTTGGCAACTAGTAAAGAGAGTTTGCGAGAACAAAATCATGTTGATATGAGCATCCTTTCAGGATGATTAGTGACAAGATTTTCAAGATGGCACCCATGATGGCCATGTTGGATATCTGAGCATAATACTATCCAATGAAAATGTTGGGTAATACTTGGGGCAATATTGCAAGAAATAAATATCATTTAAAGGAGTCTTGTCAAGTGAAATAAAATTTTTAATTTTACTTTTTTATTTAGTTCCATTGTAAATGTGATATGACTTCTTCTATTCAAACAAGATTACCGGCAGTCAAATGACTAGACCATGAAATTGTTACTCTCAAAATAAAACTGAGTGTTTCCATGAGAACCTAATTAAGTATTTACTCAGCAGCCG
This sequence comes from Unio pictorum, assembly GCA_030141615.1. Taxonomy (NCBI): domain Eukaryota; kingdom Metazoa; phylum Mollusca; class Bivalvia; order Unionida; family Unionidae; genus Unio; species Unio pictorum. The sequence goes on from JARLTB010000107.1 coordinate 22,214,132, forward strand.
AGTTGAATATTTAGGCTACTGCTGAAACCTGGATAGTTTTAAGGCATTACAACATGTGAAAGCTACCAATATCACGGTAACAATCATGTGTAGGATTATCTCCTATTTCATTTAAAATCACATTATATGGACAACTCCTAACTTGTTGCCTTTGGGCAATCTTTGAATTATTCCTTGAAATTCGGAGTAAAGTGATACATTCAAGAATAATATTGTAATAAAATGCACACATTTATGTCTTTTCTCTGTCTTTTCAGTCAATATTTCTTTAAATTTATATGTAATGTTTCTTCTGGGACAGTAAATGTTGTGTCACCTATTTTCCTAAGTACAAGAAATATAAGGGGTTGTATACAGCTTTAGCCATGCACTAACAACAAAGTGACATTTAAAATGGCTATCTTGCAAATATATCAATGGATCTCCAGCAAGTTTTGACTGTAATTCTAGCTATGAAGCTTTTAGTTGACGTGTTTGCTTACAATAAATAATAAGAAGCAGTCTGACCATAAAAAGGGAAGCAACTCCATCTTTACTACTACATGAATTTTTGCAAGTACAAAAGTCTACTTGATCAAATTGTCTGTCATCACCAAGTGACCTTATTTGACCACTACAGATCAAATGTTCAGAAATATTAAAATCCATTCAAGGAATATTTGTATGGGAAATCAAGATCATAATTCTCATTCTCACCTCCACCCTCTTAAACTCAAACAGTTAAACAAAATATAAATATTCATTGCTAACTTGTGCCATTGCCTACAAAGTGGTTGATGTTCATGGACCTGCCACTTGAGAGTTACTGAAGAAATGTACACAGAGCATCATCATGTTTTCCAATTACATTCAAGCCCTCCTCATTGCAACTGTGTTTTCACAATGATGTCTCAATATGTATTGCAACAGAAATGTCTCATTACAGTACCTATCATGACAATTACCTTGTGCTTACTGTCCCACTGCAAAACATCACAACATGTTGTGTGAATGGTTCCATTACAAGACATCATGAAACTTAACTTGTGCTGTCTCAATGCAAAAAATGAAACACTGTGCTAAACATGAAACACTGTGCTAACTGTACCATTACAAGACATATAACGACACTTCACATGTGCTAAATATCCCATAACCAGATATACGACACTTACCTTGTACTGTACAATTACAAGATAAATTATGATAATTACTTGGTGCTAATTTCTATTATACATAACTTTTGATACAACTGACTTGGTTATGTATGTATATGTATATCATATTATTATAAACCTGGGGGCCCCGAGTGGCCGAGTGGTCTAAAGCGCTTTCCGTTACGGATCACTGCCATCTCACCTCTGTCTGTGTGGGTTCGAGTCTAAGATTCAGCTGATGTAGTTATGTGAGAAAGCTTGCCAGTAGCTTCTTGTGGGTAGGTGGTTCTTTCCAGGGGTTTTCCTTGGGTTCTTCCTCCACCAATAATACTGGCTGCCATGTATAGCCTGTCGTGTGCATTAAACCCAAAAACAAACAAAAAAATTGACAATATGGTGCTGATTAAAAGTTCTAACAATGTAAATAAAAACTGACAGCATTAAAATCTAGAAAAAAAAGCCCTTCCAAATAAATGTAAACATGACATACAGCAAAATAAAAGATAAAAATTAAAGATGTTAAAATTCTGTAAATGATAAATGATAAAAGATAACAGAAAGTCCAACTTACTTCCATAAATTGCATTCTCCACAAAAGTTAAAGATTCTTTCTGGTTGTACATTGTCATAAATTTCCTTAATTGGTTTCATGACTTGTATAAAAAATATAAGCAAAAATCCTAGCTTAAATGCTTATTTAAAACAAAAAGAACAAATAAAAAAAATTAAAAAACAAAGGAACCGCAAACAGCCTGATATTATATTTTGGCATCAAATCCCAAAACTTTAGCTACTTGCAAGAGTCAAATGTTTACAAATAAGATCATTCTAATCAGTTCAAATGATATATATTGTGTATATCCATATATGGAATTGGCAATATTACCATAACAATTATCAATATGCATGATAGCTATCAATGTATCACTTTATCTCTATTAATCATTGTCACAAATTGCATCTAATACAGACTTACCTAAGGGATCTCCTGTATCACTGTATCTCTATTGATCATTGTCACACATTGCATCTAATACAGACTTACCTAAGGGATCTCCAGTATCACTTTATCTCTATTGATCATTGTCACACATTGCATCTAATACAGACTTACCTAAGGGATCTCCTGTATCACTTTATCTCTATTGATCATTGTCACACATTGCATCAAATACGATCTTACCTAAGGGATCTCCTGTATCACTTTATCTCTATTGATCATTGTCACACATTGCATCTAATACAGACTTACCTAAGGGATCTCCTGTATCACTTTATCTCTATTGATCATTGTTACACATTGCATCTAATACGGACTTACCTAAGGGATCTCCTGTATCACTTTATCTCTATTGATCATTGTTACACATTGCATCTAATACAGACTTACCTAAGGGATCTCCTGTATCACTTTATCTCTATTGATCATTGTCACACATTGCATCTAATACGGACTTACCTAAGGGATCTCCTGTTTGGATCATGAATCCCTTGATAACTCTGTGAAAGATGTTACCATTGTAATAACCATTTTTACTGTGAATGCAGAAATTTTCCACTGACTTCGGACACCTGAAATGGTCAAAATGTGGCAAATTAAGTGAAGACAGAAGAAAAAAACTTGCTGGTCAGTCTGGTGTCAGCATACTGCTATTTGGTGGGATCATTGTAATTTAAGATGAACAAATAACCAACCACAAGGTGTTAATGTATATTCTTTGTACTCCACTTTGTACTAAAAGTAGGAAAATAATTTAAATTTAAAAGGCACTCAACAACTTCCTCAAAATATCTGAAAGCAACCATAATATAATTTTAAATACTTTGGTCCCCCTTATAAGGCAAGCCATGCTTCAGTATGAAAGTGACTTATAACTGGTGGTATTTCAAGAGTGATATCATACAGATGTGTGCAATAATTACAAATAAAGCAGGAAAGGTCTAACTCAATATTGAATATTTAGTAGTTTCATTTCAAAATCACATGTATGTAATGAAACCTTATTCGTGTTATTTAAAATAATTATAAATAATCATCAATCACCATGAAAATCTTTTGAAAAACCTTGACAATAAAATCTGGACACAAACATCTGCATGTAAACATCATTCTCTCAACATTCCATTTTCAGTGAAGCAAAATGTATAACTGATGATTATTTTAATCTTTCTAGTATAAAATTTCTCAGCAGTGACCAAAGGACTCTCCATCTTTTCATTCAAGTTAAATGCTTTAACATTTATTTTTAAACTGACCGATTACAGTTTTACACTTTTTTTTATTTCCTCACTGACAACTGTTCCAGATTCTAATTAATTTACAGCTATCACAAAAAATGCTGTTTATAATGGATGAGAGTCTGTCATCTGATCAACTGGCTTTTGTCTGGTAGCCTTTCAAATATAAGTTCTGAGAAAAGTCAAAACAGCTAACATACCATCTTTACTTTATGGTAACTGGACATAATTCAAGTTTAAGCTAACAACAAGGAGCTTCTCAGTTGTTAGTTTCTTTTGTCTTCATTATCTGTGGTAATAATCCCCAGCAATTTGCCAATCAAATTTAGTTTAATAACCATTCAAGTCAAGGTGAAGAAACCAGATGTGTGAACAGTTATGACAAATACACATCACAAGAAGTGCTACAATATTTTTACCATTTCTATAACCACTTTAAGTGTTAATGGCTGAATAAAGTTGTGTACTCCACTGAGTACATTTTCATATGTATGACTTGAAATTAATAAGTGGGAGTTCTCATGCATCATTGCTTTCCTAAGTGCAAATTTGTACAAATTTTGTGTGAATCACATAATCATGAACCCTGGAATCACCTTTGCTAATCAACTGAAAAAAACAAAACAAATTATAATACTGTTTGTTTACCATGCTCTTTGTTTCTCACACAGTCAAAGTTTTGTTTCAGTAATTGTGAATGTGCATCATATGTTTCGTTGTTAAAATATACTTACTCTTTGGGAAACAGTTTGCAGTGAATATCTCCCATTGTTGTGTGCATAACACAACTTTCTGAAACTCGGATGTATGAAGAATCCTGCAAAATAAAACATTCAATACACCAAAACAGACAAAGGATGAATACACATACTGGGGTTCAATGGCATGTCAGCAAAATACTGGAATAATGGTAATGATTAAAAGTAATGTTCTAAAAATATATTGGTCAAATGAAAAGAAAAAAGTTATTATCTGATGAACTGATTATTTAATATTTTGTAAAAGGTATATCTTAAGCAATTTAACCCACCCCTCTTTACCTACATTACTGTAACATCTGGAGTATATGATTATATCTCTATTTTTGTCAAGTTAAAACATGTGCTTCACAATAATAATAATAAAAATAACTACAATTGCTATCATCATCACCATTTGATGATGACTTGTTGTTATTGTTAATAATTATTATTATTATTGATTAATAATGCAAACATTTACTAACTGGAATTCTAATCACAAAACATTTCATCATATATCTTGAAAGTGGTGAGAGAAAAAAAAAACTGCATTTGATCAAGGAAGCCCCAAGTGGCTGAGTGGTTGAAAACACTCACCATTACAATCACCGTCATCTCACAACTGTCTGTATGGGTTTGAATCTCGGGTTCAGCCACATTACTTTAGGAATATTTGCCTGTTATCATGTGAATCCAGCCCTACTAAAGAACAATTTTGTTTCTGTCTACCTATACAAAGGGAAATAACTCTTGCCCATTACCTCCTCTTACCATTGCCAGGTGTCACTAGTTTTTAGATGAGCTATATACTATAGAGAATGCTTGTATGGCAGGGCAGTTGGAAGGGTTTTTAAGTAATGTGATTGGGTAAGTTTTCTTGGAGAAACATAATTTACTTAAAAGTTTGCTATCTCTTTCAATTACATTACCCAATCATATTAAAGGGAATGATGGGTGGATTCCCCATGAAAATTATAACCCGTTCTCCTAAATATATCAGCAGCACAGCCTAGGGTCACTTGATCTGTGACCCCAACATATGGTAAAGATAAGTAATGAAATCTTCCTACTTACAAAATTATACAGGTGAATCCAGTGAAGCTAATAGTCTGTCTTGATTGTTTGACTTGGGTCTGATGGTCATCTGGGTTGCCACCACTGGACCTATTAGATTCAAAGTTTGCCTCTGTGAAGCTAAATCTCTGGGATAAAAACTTGAGAAGGTTGACTCTGCATGCCAGTCAACAGCTTCTACTAAAACTTGGATTTGAAATACTATGTTCAAATGTGAGGGTTGCAGAGATAACTCCAATCAGTATTCTTCATTTAGTGACTCCTTTGAGACCTCTGAGTATAACCCAATTCAGTCACAAGGGGCCCCAAGTGGCGTGTGGTCTAAAGCGCTCTCTGTTACAGATCACTGCCATCTCACCTTTGTCTGCATGGGTTCAAGTCTCAGATTCGGCTAATGTGGCTATGTGAGAAAGCTTGCCAGTAGCTTCTTGTGGATTGGTGGTTCTTTCTCGGGGTTTTGCCTGGTTCTTCCTCCACCATTAATACTGGCCACCATGTATAGCCTATCGTGTGCTGAAAAATGGCATTAAACCCTACAACAACAACATCAGCCATGAAGCAAGGGCTTGAGAGGTGAAACAGGTTTCACACACCTTTTTAACAAAATTCTAGGCTTTTTCAAGGACTTGATCCAAATTTTTCAAGTGAGAATGTTGTAACTTCCTGACAAGGGGCTCCTAATATTTGTGCAATAGTCTTGAGACTTTAAAATAGAGAATAGAACAAACAAATTTTAGGAGAATAACAGCACTTTATTTCTAAGAAAAACAAATTAATTCAGATCTTTACAAGGCAAATTTGAAGAATGTTTCATTATGGAGATATAATCCATCATTATTTTACTTTCAAGTACATGGGAAGGTAATTACCAAATCTTGTATTCTTGTTGTTTACACCAACTGCGGTTTAACACACACTTCCCAGGCATTTTGCTCCATATGAAATGGGTAAGCTCTTGTAGGAAAATACCCGGATAAATCTTCCACATTCTCAATGCAACATACATGTTTTGATCCTTTGGTGGGTGTGAATGCAGCCTTCTGAATATTCGGTAGTGATCAGAGTTTATGGAGATTGCTAAAGCCCACCTTCTTTCTCCGAAACACTTCACAATAACACATTGGCTGACCTCGTATATAGATATTTGCATACTTTATGCATAACTGAAGTTGTCTGTGTTGGCCAAAATTGATTTCTGGAAGAACACTGATGCACAATTTGATGCATTCACATTGCATCTTAAAACTGTCTGCTGCGAAAGTATGTTGTGTGTCGCTGCATCTAATTTGTTTTATCTGCTGTCGTGATTGCTTATCAAACTTTTACAGGTACACTTATACATAAATGTATGTAAATTGTGTAGAAAGCAACCTTTCTGTTAACAGGCATTCAGCTGTAATTTACACCCAAAGTTTGGTTGCAATGCCAAAAAAAAAAAAAAAAAAAGACTTCCAGCAGATTGCTGACTATTAGAGTATACCGGTACACAGAAAATCTGAAGCATGGACAAAGAACAAATTGTGACCAATTTTGTGTATATTTTTCATTATCTTTTGTTTCCAGAGTTTGAACATGTGATTCACCATGATTTAAAGTACAAAGATATCTCTACCACAGATAATAGACAAAGAAAACTGAACTTTGGAAACGACCTATGCACTTTTTAACGCTCTCTATAATCAGGTCCACGTGCAATTATAAATATCTGATTGGTCGCATGTTGTAAGCCACACAATAGCAAAAAGTTTTATCTCGATTATAAGATATACATTTGTTTGTCGATTAATTTGATATTTTTCAAAGAACAAGGCTTAGTTTCAAGTACTTTTCAAGGTAAAAACTATTTTCAAGTACGGTACCTTTTAATGATGAATAAAAATTTAAGGTAGTGTTTGCACCCTGTGAAATTTCGTTTACTGGTTTTCACTGGAACAAAGAGGCATTTGTGAATTCCATGGATTATCACCATGCTTTTCAAAAAGTGCTAGAGTATGTGAACAGGATCTTGCATGGCTGCTGTTCTTGACCTAAGGAGGAGTGTGAAAGAACAATGAAATTTGATTACAGATAGTAACCTAGTTTTGGCTACAAAGCATGGTTGTGCCAAGAGGAGCACAAAATTGTCTAATTTTGACTGAAGATAGTTCAGGTCGATGGTATTGGTATGTAGCTCATTCACTCTGCCTGCTGAAGCTAAAGCTATCAGGAAACATGTTTTGTATGGTAGTAACTTTAGTGATGTTTGGGGTAAAAGCTCAAATTAAGCAATGCTAAAATTCAGAACAGATTCCAATTTGGAAACTGAGTGAAGAATTTTGGTTGATTCAGATCAAAATTGGCGGAAAGATCCAACAGATCTTTATCATGCCCACCATCATGTCTACCATGATGCCAGAATGTGTCTGATATCATGAAGTGCTAGCCTTTGACAGTAATTGGGGCCAACTATTTCTCTTCAAAGAGCCAGAGTAAAATAAGTTTTTCCAGTTGAGGGACTAAGGCAGTCAGACGGATGATGTTACTGATATAGCACCAGTCCTGAAAAACACATGACCTTCCCTAATAAGCCTTAAGAGTGGAGAGTCTTCTTCTCTCAGGATTTTTTCCACAATAAAATGTTTAAACTGTCTCATTTGCTGGAGAAACATGGTTGCTGGAGAAGGTTTTGTTTAGCAGTATCTTCCTGGGCACAGATGTATCACTAGATCAAGTAGATTGGTAACCCGAGACTTGTACAATTTAAGAGGAGCTATTAAAATAATATTGTGCTTCTGACCGTTTAACTTCTGGATTATTTTGGTAAAAAGACTTTAGGTTTTGTAGGTCTCCAATCCGTTGCAACTGATTGACAGAGTGTTATGGCCCAAGCTTCTGGGTGTAGGACTGAAGAGACAAAGTTGGGGAGCTTCGATTCCACATGGTCACAAAAAGATTGATAATTGGATGCCTTCAGAGTGCGCAGATCTGTGTAAAGACCAATTGATGGAGAGACCATTCTGTGCAAAGGACTTGACCTTTTCTGAATAGAGTGTTTGCCAAAATATTGAATCTGCTGTAAATGTTTCTGATCTGTATGTCAATATGAAGATATTTGCACCAAAATAGAAACTATCAAATCAGAACAAACGTGTCAGCGATTTGTTGAGGTAGGTCGCTACCACAGAGCTGTCAAACAAAATAAGTTTTGCCCTGAGAATCAACCCTTCCAGAAGTGAAAAGCATTGATGACTGTCTTCATTTCTAAAAGGTTGATTTGTAGAGGCTATTCCACTGTCTCCAATGTGACAGTAGTGAAGTCGGGCAACAGATGGATACCCTAACCATACATTCTGGCATTGGTACATACTGTTATTTCTGCTTGAGGCTTCTCCAGTGGGATCCCCTGGTCAGCAATCCTGGGATGCACTAATGAAGTAGGGATGATTGTATCTCAAGTGTGATCATGACTGTTTCACTGAGGCGACTTGAAAAGGGGCAACACTAAAAGGGTATGGATTATCTGAGGTAAAATGTATGACGTTATCAGTACTGAAACAAAGCTAAAAACTAGTGACAACCTGGCAGTGGAAAGTGGAGATAATGGGTAAGAGTTGTTACCCTTGACCCTATGAGATAAAGACAATTTTCCTCTTTAGTAAACTAGATTTGCAAGATAGCTGGCTAATATTTCAAACGTAATGTCAGTGGGAAACGTACTTAAAGGAGAAATTAAAAGGTGTTTAGTACCATATATATTCACATCCAAATGCAAACTGTACAGACCCATGTCTGCCACTGCAAAAAGCTCTTGTCAATCTGGGTACATGCAGTTTGTTAGGAGTAATCATGAAACAAACAACAGTCCATAATCTGATTGTGCATTATATGATGACAGATAAAGGTTTGTGTTGTCTGCAGTGGGACAAGTTTTATGTCAGTATACAGTACCTACTCAAAATACATTTGGAGAATATCCACCAGTTACTACCACTCTATATCTTGCACAATCACAAATAAAAAAAAATACTTTTGAGTACTTTTATTTACTGTCATAATTAGGTTCAGGGAAAGTGAAAGAAAAAGTGAATGTTTAGTTTTGGACATTATGGTTAGGTTAGCAAGTATTTATGACAGACCTATTTGAGGTCTGATCCCTTTATTCCATATATAGTCAGCATGAATAAAAAAATTTGTGAATGAAATATTACGATTATTATAGCAGGTGTGCAATAAGTGATTTTGCAGTGAAAACCTTGTATATGAAGATCAGAGAAATTTCCTTATTTCCAAAGACATAGTTTCTTGAAATGACTGTGAACATATTAAATTCTCCATGCATGACAATGAACAGTTGTGATTGTTACATATTTCTATACCATGTGCACTAATTTTCATGATTACAGGCTGTAAGAGTAAACCATATATTAAATACTACTTTTCTTTGCAGCTTGGGGTTTGTACTCTTAGATGAGGTCATTCTTAAACATAGTGCTTGGTTTCAACATAGTAAGATGTACTATTAATTGAAGTAAAAATCAGGACACAAGTTTGTTGAAAACCAGGGTGACATAATTCATCATTAGCTGGCAGTTAAAGTACTTCACCTTGTTGTAAAGTCAATGATTTCAAAATGATTGAGCTACCTCATTATGGCATTTGAAATTGCATCTTAGTTTTTTTATATGACCTGGGAATTAGATAATTCTAGCTTGATTTCTGAAGAAGAAACAGTTGTGTTCAATTATTAGTTTAAAGGATTTAATTTATTTACTTTAATTTCCAATTTGTTATTACAAGTTGCTCAAAAACTCTGAATTAACTCTTTTGGAATTATAGTTGTCCCCTCATTGTACGGCCACCCCTTCTGCACTAGGAAAGTGGCATTTAACATTTTTTGTACTAAAATCCTGGCCGCTGGTCGCATTAGAGGGGTAGCTGTTCTTGAGTGGTATTTTTTAATACAAACTCGGCGGTGCCAAGGGATTCTGGCCATAAGAAGCGGGTGGCCGCTGATCAGGGGGATCGTTCCAGAGGAGGACTACTGTACTGTGAATTCATTTCAAGACATTTTGGATAATATCATTGTGATTCAATAAGACTATTGACACATCAGCACAACAGTTTGAACTTCATTAGGAATACGATTGGAACTCTTTAAGAATACCCAATACTATTGGACTTGTGATGGAACTTTAAGTACTATTCAGGATTTCATACACAATACACTAAGTTATGTTTAATGTTTCACTTTGTATTGCAGGGAAATAAATTATACTTTGAATTTTACAAAACTTGTTCATTTTCACTCTTTTTGCTACTTAATTTACAAGTCACTTGTCTCCAGATTAGAAAGCACCACAGACAAATCTGATCCATTTCATCCTACCCCAATGAAGGGGCTCTTTCCTGGCAAGCACATGACTTTTCATAACTTCAGTAGTGAAATTTGGGTCTATGTTGTTGATTATACTGTTTACTACTGAAAGGTTGCATACACCCTGATCTGCTGCCACAATACAGAATGGCATATCTAGGTCTCTGCAGTTGGACACAATTAATAAATGAGTATACATGGTAATGCATCTGAACGTGTAACAAGGATGTTTAATCTGACCTGAGTTGCTGCTACAAGTTCCTCTTTTGATGGTTTTTCATTGAACACATCTCTTTCTGAATCAGCACTGGAATAAGAAAAGAAACAAACCATTAAAAAAACACAAAAGATGATATTCATACTAATGGTCCAATTGGATGTAAGTACATCCGACTCTACATTTATAACTCTACATTTATAACTCTAGTACAGTTTAATGCCTGATGTGATGTTCCATTGCTAATATTGGCAATAAAGTATCTAGGCACATTATTGTTCGAAATATATGAATAGCAAAAACACAAAATGAAAAGAAGAATATCTATTTTCCTACAGTAAACCCTTAAATGAAACCTACCCCCCAAATAAAGACAACTTCCCAATCACATTCATGTTTTTGAAGTCCATTTATTTTTTAAAAAAGCAGGCCTGATAATCTGACTGGATCAGAGGTAAAAATATTGTATACTGCACACATTTTTTCAGATATGATGATGCATCACAGCATCAGCTTCATATAAATGAAACATGGTAAACAATGTAGCTTGTACAAGTCCTATTTGCAGCAATTTTCATACAGAGAAAGAAATGTAAAAAACCTTTTCGTATCATCTGGAGATCTTTTGGTAAACATGTAAAAGCGGTTTTTCTTAAAGGCTGTACAAAAGAGAATGGGGTCGAGGTTGATGGTTTGCAGTATTGGGTTTTCTGATGCAGCAGTTTCCATGTCTGTCACACCTGGCTTCTTCTTCCCTGACCCCTGAAATAGGCTCAGTTGCAGAAACCGTGCATTTTCTGGCTTCCCCAGGATCCTAACACACCTGTTGGTGTGAAGGTTTATAACTGAAAGGAAGTAAAACACAATAAGCCAAGTAATACGATTCTAAACTATCATTCTAAACACAGTGGAACATCTTATACAGTAATATTTAAACACAATAAAGCCTAAGTGACCCAAAAAAAACCAACAGATATCCAAGTTTTGATATAGTCAAGGAAAACTACTATATAAAACACCCACAGGAAATTAGAATGCTTCATAATATTCCATAGTTTTTTACATCTGGATTTGTTATGAACAGAATTTTGTGTAAACATATTATTATTTCAAACCTAAATTAGTACTGAATTATTGTCATTTACTGGCTTAATCAAGAGTTATTATCAACAGATTCACTGTAGTCCATAAAATGTTTAGCATCAAGTCCACTATTCAACCATGATCCTTTGATCTCAGGGACTTATTTAGTATCCATGCTATACTGAGTGCTTTTGCTAATAAGTGTGGATCTTGTACCATTCCTATCTTTTATAGCATGCTGGTTAATTTGTGTGGTTTAACTCTTTAACACTTGTACCACATTTGGTGCAATATCTTTCTACATTTTCCCAGACAAGTCTTATTTCTTTAGCAATGTAACAATATTTGTGTTGTTCTTTTCTTGTAGAATGGAGTCCCCTAGTACTACTATGTCTATGATATACCATATATACTCTAAAGTCCAACTGCAAACAAGACAGGCCCTGATGTGATGCTGTATAGTGTGTCAGCAGATCAGAGTCTATATTATTTATTCTACTGATTACTCCTGAAAAACTGCATAAACCCAGATTTGTTGGCACATTATTGCAGATCTAGTTCTGTGCAACCTGCAGTTTGACTTGCCTTATAAGTATGTATATATATACATGCAGGTCAGATTTCTTTCGCACTCTCATCAACATAATGTACAGATTTATGTTGTGTATCCCATGGTTGGCATAGGTTATGTAATCCAACACACTACTTACCTCCCCATTCTTGGCCACATTTTTTGGTTAGTGATCATACTATGTCTTAATTTCCTTGTTAGCTGCTAAAGTACTGCTATTACCAGTTTATTTTACCAATCTGGATATTCATCCTAGGCAAGCAAATTATTATTATTACAGTTTCTGTGATTTTTATATTATGAAAAATTGTTCAATATCAGAAATTCATTGTATATTTTTCAAAACTTCTTAATTACACTGAACATACTTGTAGTGACAATTAATAATGGCGTTATTACTGTCTGAAAAATTTATTTTAATTTGTACATAATGGTGATTACATTTTCAAACAACATACATTTGATAACCAATTTTACTATGCACTGATAGGGACTGCATATATTTAAATGTTGTTGTTGTTGTTGTGGGGTCTAATGCCTATTTTCAGCACAAGATAGGCTATACATGGTGGCCAGCACTAATGGTGGAGAAAGAACCTGGTAAACCCTGCAGAAAGAACCACCGACCCACAAGAAGCTACTGGCAAGCTTTCTCACATACCCTCATAGGCCAAATCTGAGACTTGAACCTATGCTGACAGAGGTGAGATGACAGTGATCTGTAATGTGCTTTAGACCACTCAGCCAGTCAGGGCTCCGTATTTACATGTAACAGTTGCTGAATCCTCAAAATCATTTTTATGTTAAAACATTTCTTTTCAATGACTTAAGGACTAGAAAATTACTTCTTTATTTCTTTGGATGAAAAGAAATTGCTTACAGTCATCAGTTATTTTATTAATCTGAAATTTTTGGTTGATATGTTTTCAATAACATTCAGAAGTTCATAAACATTATCAGGTGAGTGAATCAGAGCTGTACTCAAATATTCAACATATAGGAATAGAATAGCTAGACAATATTTCAAATTTATCTGGTCAAAAACTATTTGGCAAAAACATTTCTTTCCTTGCATTAATTGCACTGAACCATAAATCTGTGATGAATGCGGTATGATGATCACGCTTCTTAGTTCTTTAAATTACCATCATTATCTACTTGAAATCCACAAAGGTGATAAAAGCATTAACATTCACAAAAATCACATGAAAAAATTAAACACTACAACACAGGAATGTTATTTAAAGCCTTTGGAATATGAAATAATAAAGAATTGGCCATGTAAACTAAATTCATATGTTATAATAGGGAAATAATTATCCAAGAAGATAACAAACTTTGTTGTTTGTTATTAATTATTAAGCTACTTGTGCATGCAATTCGTTACAGCGATCAATCCAAAGCAGGCAAATAATGGCCTAAATGTCCTGTTATGGTCCAGTAATTAACCTATCCCATTTCATGCACTCAACTTGATATTTATTTTGTCAGGCAATTCAACAACATTCAAAATAAAGGGAATAAATATAAGATGCAACAAATTTACATTTCTACTGAACAGCGAGTAATCAAGACAAGTAATTTCTTAAAAAAAACACTTTTGTATGCTGAAATTCTTTAAAAAAAGAAGAAAATGAATAATAATTTCATTTGATAATAATAATAATAATAATAATAATAATAATAATAATAATAATAATAATAATAATAATAAAGAGGACTTTGCATAGCGCCTCATCTTTAGAAGCTCTAAGCACTTTACAACATCTATAATGATATGACTACAGAAAAACAAAAAAACGAAAACCATGAAATTGGAAAACAAAAAATGCTGAAAATATTTAAGGTAGGAAACATTATTAGGTCTTTAAGTTTGTTTTTGCAGTCAAAAAAGGTGAGTATTAAGAGCACTCTTAAAAGAGATCACTGTGTCCTTGTGTCTAATCTCAATGGGCAATTCATTTCACATTGCTGGGCCCTGGTATGCAAAAGAAAGTTGTCTATATGAATTCATTTTCATAGTGGGAACAATGAGTATACAACTGTCAGAAGAGGAATATAAGTATCTTGCTAGTGTGTACACATGGGTGAGGCTGGATAGGTATGTTGGACTGCAGTCTGTCAGTGAAACGTAGTACAGAGAACAAATTTTGTGTTTGATTCTGGATTTAATGGATAGCCAGTGTAGGGTACAGAGCAGTGGTGAGATGTGCTTCAATCGATGTACTCTAAAGATGATCTGAGCAAGCTGTGTTTTGAACTTTTTGAAGTTTCTGCAGTAGATATTGTGACGAACCAAACAGAATTGAGTTACAATAATCTAGTCTTGAAAGAACTAATGAACAAACAAGTGTTTTTTTTTGCATCAACTGAAGGATATTTATGAATGGGGCTGATGTGTCACAGCTCAAGATATGCAGCATTACATATGTTCATGACATGTTGGTGCAATGTGAGAAACACCTAGGTTTCATACTAACTGTGTGAATTTAATGTTGGTGTTGCTGATATTTATTGTTTGAGATAAAGGATGTGAATGAGAAAGTCTTTGTGTTGTGATCAAAATGGCCTCAGTTTTATCATCATTCATCTGCAGCTTGTTACATGTCATCCATGATTTAACATCAGAAATGCACCTCTCTACTCCTTGGATAGTAGCATCAACTTCATCTGGGTGGCAAGACTTGAATATTTGGGTATCATCAGCATAAAATTGGTGAGACACTGGGTGATGATCTATGATACTTGAGAGCAGCTGAGTGTACAGAAAGAAGAGAACAGGTCCAAGAACAGACCCCTGTGGAACACCACAACATAGATCAACTGAGCTGGAGTTTATTCCATTTGCATATACAATTTGTGTCCTGTTTACTAAGTAGAACTTGAACCACTGTAAGGCTGTATTCTGAATGCCGAATACACGCTGGAGACAGTGAAGTAATATATCATGGTCTATTGTGTTGAATGCTACAAACAAATCAAGGTGGGTGAGGACTGTAATCTTTATGCTATCCAAAGCAGACAGAATGTCATTAACTATTTTCAGAAGTAATGTGGCAAGGGCGATATGCAGACTGTACATTGCTAAAAATACTATTTGAATTCATATGAGATACAGGTTGGGTTAGAACAACCTTTTTCTAAGATTTTTTATATGAACGAGAGATTAGAAACTAGGTGGTAGTTCTGTAAATCATTATGGTCAAGTGTTAGTTTCTTCAGCAGTGGCTTTATGATGGCAGTTTTTAAAAATGATGGGAATTCCCCGGATGAGAGAGAGATATTAATAACATCAGTTAGTGAAGGCAATATTGGGTCTAAGCACTCAAGCAGCAGTGATGATGGAATTGGATCAAGTTCACATGACTTTGGTGCACTCTTCATCACTATTTTCAATACGAAATCCATAGAGAAAGGTTCAAATGCTCCTAGTGGTTGTTGCTGAAATTCTGTATCATAACTGTATGGTGACAAGTCAATTGAAAATGTGTTGTCAAGTGTATCTCTAATGGTTTGTACTTTGTCATGGAAAAAATTTGCAAATAGGTCCAGAATGTCTACTGGAGAGAAGGTAGTTGGAAGTGGTGTACATTTGTTCCTTGACATTAGTTTGTTAGTTATCTCAAAGAGCTCTTTGCAGCTGAAACTCTCTGTGATCTTACTACTGTAGTGGGATAATTTGGCTAAATGGACCATCACTACAAGACAAATCTACACTGATTAGACTACTTACCTTTAATTCCAAGCATGGTTGAGTACAAGATAAAATACCCAGTTTCATCAAAAACTGAAAAGCAAAATATATTTAAGATTAAGAATAATATTGAAAAGAACTGCAAAGTAAAAGTCAAAACTAATGCAAAGTAAAAGTCAAAACTAATGCAAAGTAAAAGTCAAAACTAATGCAACAATTACTCTTACTCACAAATGAAGATCAAGATTTATAATGATATCAACCTGATGCAAATAAATTCTGTTTCTCCATGAAAACATATCCAAACTTATTAATGTTAGAAAATAAACTTCATTAGCTAAAGAATCCAGTAATTTGTATAAAAATACAGATGAAGAGCAAAAAGTCAATTCTCATGTAAGATCTTATGATAGTATCCACCTAAAGAAAAGATACTTTTCCTTATTGAGTGGAAAACTCTGGGTGAATCAATCTACAGTACCGAGACACTCGTGAAGAGGTTCTGCTAATGTCAAACTAGTTTGGTGGCCATCTAGACAGCAGACACTGGATCTACCAGGAAATTCTTGTCTCTGCTGTACTTTCATAAGCATTTAATGAAGAAATTTTACAAATACTCGCTTTTAAGCACGTGGTACCTGGAAAAAGTTAAAATAGCCGACACTGAATAGGATGGTGATATCTTGCAATGGTGAATAATGAACCTATGGACTGCAACAGATAGTAGATCAAACAAATCGTTATGCAGCTCAGAGAGTTCATTGGGCAGACTTTAAGGAAAACAGTCGCATGAAGAAATGGTGTACTGTCACACCTGAGCATCTAAAAAAAATTCACATTGATTATAGCAATAGGTTTGGTACATACATCTGATCTCAATTCCTACTGGGCTACTGATGATGTGATATCAACTGCATACTTCAGCAAAAATAAGTATGGGATATTTTTCTAGCTATTCTAAGTAATTTATACCTGGCAGACAATGAGAACAATCAAGGTGACCCTTTACACAAAATCGGCCCAATTAATGAAGAAAAAAAATGAAGCCTTTGCTGAGGTTTAATCACCAAATATGAACCTTGGTTTTGATGATATTAGAATAAATAACAGGTGAAAGTTTTTCATGAACATTAATTACTGACTGGGGGTTTAAGGAGTGGATGTTTACAAAACTGTCACCCTTCCTTTACCTGTGATTTTCACAATTTAGATATAACATTGTGACAAACATAAAATGTACATGGTTGAACTACTAAAGAATATAATATTTCTTAGATATATTTGAACTTTTCCATTAAAAACAAACAAAAATACTGATGAAATACAATTGTAACTTGTCATTTTACCTGTATTTACACCTGTACATGCACCTGTTAAACTTACACGTGTGTCTTGATGCTAATCTTAAAGTTTAGACATCCACCATCATTTTTCATGTAGGGTTTGTGTATCAGTTGTGTATATTTATTGAAATACATGCAATTTAAAAACTGTGCAGTTTTCTTCTCTTTTTTCTCAAACAATTTAGCACTGCCTTGTACTGCAAAACAATGCAGCACATTAAGGTTTAATGAGATTTATTTGAGATCTCTGAGTACCTTGAGAGTATCAAACCAAGATCTTCATAAGACATAATCTGATATTTTGAAATCTTATAATACATTGAGTGTATCAAGCCAAGATCTTAATGAGTTCATCTGTGTGTGTGATTTTGATTTGTAACGTAGCTTTACCAATTTCCAGTCATATTGCTACAATGTCTGCAGTGTGGCAGGTTAAAGTGATGTCTAGCACTGGGCATCATGCCTCAAACATGTAGCATCATTCCCACCCAGTCCCATTATCCTGATATCAGACCGACCAGTCCTAAAACTAACCTCTTTATGCTGAGCTCCTATCAAGGCAGCTGTTAGTATTGTTTTTGTAGAAGTCTTTGGTATGACTGCCGGGGTTCAACCCCATGACCTCCCACATCAAAGGCTGATGCTTTAACCACTAGGCCACCTGAGTGGTCAAGGCATTAATGAGACATAGGCCACCTGAGTGGTCAAGATATTAATGAGACATATCTGATATTTCGAGATCTTAGAATACATCAAACATATCATGTCAAGACCTTCATGAGACATATCTGTTTCCCAGCTGCTAGTTTCTCTAGTATGTCATATTTTCATGTTTATATTCTGGTTTATCAAATGAACTGAATATGATAATATTTAGGATATTTCACGAGTATAAGGGATGCAGCTTTTGTTTCCTTCACCATCACTGATTCTCACCTTCTTGATTCTGATGGACATTAACACCTTACATACAAAATTATACAAAATGTAAATTTCTTACTGATATTGCATATGTTGAAAGAGTCTGATTTTTCTAGGTCTCTCTCCACCGCTAATCTTTTGCCAAATTCCATATCTGGTAACTGTTGTTTCATCTGAAACCAAAATTTTAAAGTAAAAAAAGCTAATTCAAATTGGGAAAAAATATTGTCCAAATAAAAATGTAACTAAGAGGAACAGTTGTAAGGGAGCTGTTTAAGTTTGTGGAGATAAAAAAAACTCCCTGCAATCCTGTATAGCCAGCTATTCACTGAATACATAACGTCTATCTTACACAATGATTTTGGAAATGGGATCTGAAACATTTGGAGATGAACAATTAGAGAATGGTATTTTATTTCATGGCTAATAATTGTAGTTGATGCTAGCACATCAGGTTCAAGAGAATGACATACTGAACAGATGTGCTTCTAACAATTTAAGCGCAATTACGATCGTCTGAAAACATAAAGGCATTTAATGGTACTGCTTGAGTATCAAACTTCACCTTAAAATGAATAAAGTATTACTGTAATAAAAATATTAAGTAATGTTTAGAATAAGAGGTTGGTCTTAGTACCTGCTGTAGATCAATAAACTGCTGTAAAGTTTCATCCAATACTTTAACCAACTTCCCTGTTGAAAATTTAAAAATCCGCACCTAAGATATAAAAGAAAAATAAGCCATTTTTAAATAGATAATAATCCATGGTAATATTTTGTCAATCATAATACATTACGAGAACATCCCCTGCCTCATAAATCTAGCTCTCTCAAGCTAAAAATGATGTTAAGGACATTTTTGGCTTGTTTAGCAATAAATGTCAGACAAAAGGGTTCTGCACTGGGTGCCTAGTCTTGTCAATTATAAGTTACTACTGCAATGGATATATATGTGTGTGTGTTTGTGTGTATGTGTGTGTGTGCTTCCTGGGATATAAATGCATGGAAAGCATGGGATCATTACTAAGTAAATTTGTAGAAACATATTTCAATCCTGAATTCATGACTTGAATTTAAAACTAACGTCCATGCAAAACACAAGTTAAAGAGAGAAATATGTGAATTGAAATTTGAAACTCTTGCTTCTTTTAATAAGTACAATTTTTCCAATCATGCACTGTCAATCAATAGTAACATGTTTCAGCAATAACATGATAATTTCTGAAAAGTACAATGCAATAATTACCTGCTATTATTACACTGCTATTTTATTTCTTCCTAGCACCTATCTCCAGTCCAAGAGTGGTGAAAAGTACAACATAATAATTACCTGCTATTATTACAATGCTATTTTATTTCTTCCTAGCACCTATCTCCAGTCCAAGAGTGGTGAAAAGTACAACATAATAATTACCTGCTATTATTACAATGCTATTTTATTTCTTCCTAGCACCTATCTCCAGTCCAAGAATAGTGAAAAGTACAACATAATAATTACCAGCTATTATTACATTGCTATTACATTTTCGTTGCACCTATCTCCAGTCCAAGAATAGTGAAAAGTACAACCTAATAATTACCAGCTATTATTACACTGCTATTACATTTTCCTCACACCTCTATCCAGTCCAGGGGGCCCTGAGTGGCAGAGTGGTTTAAAGTGCTCTCTGTTATGGATCACTGTCATCTCACCTCTGTCTGCGTGTGTTCGAGTCTCAGATTTGACTAATGTGGGTAGGTAAGAAAGCTTACCAGTAAATTCTAATGGGTAGGTGGCTCAATCCGGGCGTTTTCCCCGGATTCTTTCTTTACCATTAATACTGGCTGCCACGTATAGCCTATCAAGTGCTGAAAAATGGTGTCAAACTCTACATCAACAACAACTCTCCAGTCCAAGAATAGTGAAAAGTAGATAATAATTACCAGCTATTATTACATTGCTATTACATTTTCCTTGCACCTCTCTCCAGTCCAAGAATAGTGAAAAGTACATAATAATTACCAGCTATTATTACATTGCTATTACATTTTCTTTGCACCTCTCTCCATTCCATGAATAGTGAAAAGTACATAATAATTAAAAGCTATTATTACATTGCTATTACATTTTCCTCGCACCTTACTCCAGTACAAGAATAATATTTCCTCCTCCAATTAGAGTTTTGAGATCTAGAATAAAGAAACCTGATCCCAGTCTGATACCATAGTCCTATTCCAACAACTGAAATATCCTCCAACTTTAACTAGGTCCAAGTAAGAAAGGACATCAGTAGGGAGGACATAGGAAATGGCAATAATAGCAGGTAATTAGTTTTACCTCAATGCATAATTATATTTAACAGAATACAAATACCTGATGTTATTGCATTGCTGAATTTGCCAGCCTGGTGGAAGACTGATGGTCTATAATCAGTGAAACAGTGAACTTACTACTGTTGCCAGTAGGTAGTTCAACTGTCAATTGGAGATGACCTGAATAATTGGACCCAAAAACTAATGCCCTCACTCAGGTATACCAATGACCGAAGGCAAAATAATGAGAAATGGAATGACATCATCAGAAGGAGACTTTCATGACATCTTACAAAGAGGAATGATTAAAAAAAGGCTGTCATGATATTGTATAAACCCTTTTATTTATTAAATGTATGTACTAGAGTTTCGTTTTTGATGTACAACAATAGGGTGATTAATATATATTGTGTTGCATTTCAAAATAGTGAGTTCGGTCCATCCTATGCCACCAGTGTGAAGTGCTTTCGATGGGAAGAACTAAATGCTTCAGTGCACACAATATGTGTATAAATACCTCACCACATGTAAAGCTCTTTACATTACCAATTGTCATGTCAGTCAGCAGTCTACTATAAGGATTACACATCTCCAGCTGTAGAGGTATGTAAGTTTATTAATTTCTTGTATATATGATATCATTATTGTACTACCATGGTTTAAGCAGTATAATACACACATTTATATTCTTGTTTATGACTTAGCAAAGGATTTATATTAGTAATATAAGGGTACATTTTTAAGAAATGTTTAGTTCAGTAGGATTCTTATCGAGCAGGGTTAGGTTTACTTCTGAACTTGTTGTTTGTAATTATTGTGCCTGTAACCTAATCTATATAACTTACAGTGTATAATGTTATTACGTTTTCATGTATAGTACACTGTGTTGAATATGTTTCTAGCTTTCCAGTGCCTAGAGTGTCCATTGTTGTCCAGAGTCTAGTGTACCAAATTGACAAAGAAATATGCCATATATTCAACTTGAGAAGGACTGGAGAAAATGAAAAATAATATTCTTGCCCTAAATAATAATAAAAAATCTGTACCCTCTTTGAACTGTTTAATTTTCATTTTCTATGAAAATGTATGCAAATAAGATGTATATTGACTGCCCACATTACTGGTTTCTAGACAATGCATTTTTCATACCCTAATTAAAATACAATCAGTATTACCATTACCACTGATTAATACAATCAGTACTAATGATCCTAGTGATTAGTATAATCAGTATTAACAATACAATGATTTAAAAAATCAGTATCATAATTTCTAGCCAGCACAACTGTCACAATGACAATCCCATACATATGATTCTACTGGTGGTAGGCCAAATATACCCTTTTAAAGCCTTTTACTGCACATACTGTTTCATGGTCAAATCTACTGCTTCTGAAAATTACAAGTTGGCTTTTTTAAATTTTAATTTAATCTAAAAACCCAACCACGTCATTTTTACCTCTATCAACACATTTGAGAAGCATACCATAACCAGTCCATTTCTGGAAATGTTACACTAGTGCAATGATGCCTTGCAGATCCATTGTTCAAGAATAATTTATATGAGTACATAACATGTTGTTGATTGATTACCTTAATGCTGGAAAATGGGGAGTTATTGTTGTTATTGTTATAGGGTTTAATGCCATTTTTCAGTACAAGATAGGCTATACATGGCAGCCAGTATTAATGGTGGAGGAAGAACCCAGGAAAACCCCGGAAAGAACCACCAACCCATGAGAAGCTACTGGCAAGCTTTCTCACATTCCTTCACTTACTGAGTCCGAGATTCAAACACACGCAGAGTTGATATGGCAGTGATCTGGAATGGTGAGCACCATTAGACCACTTGGCCATTCAGACCCCAGAATATGGGGAGTTGGAGGCCAAACCCTGGATGTCTTTTGAGGTGTTTTAAGTAATTAAGGTGGCCATCATGCCTTCTGAGCATTTGATGAAATTTGGCTGGCCATAGCCAGAAGAAACAAAAGATGGAGAAATGGACCATAAAAAATTATTTTGGTAGACACACTAAGGTAAGTATTTTAATTCTGTAATGTGCACTCACTTTTGTATTGTTCAAGATGTTTTAAGAAGAACATTTAATGACAGCTCTTACATTTTTTTTTCAATTCATGGCAAAATGCAGAAACACTTGATTTCTCTTAGTGCTAT
Organism: Unio pictorum; assembly: GCA_030141615.1. Lineage (NCBI taxonomy): Eukaryota > Metazoa > Mollusca > Bivalvia > Unionida > Unionidae > Unio > Unio pictorum. Next base: position 22,236,969 of record JARLTB010000107.1, read on the forward strand.
GAAACCACTGTTTAAGAAATACTACAAGTTAAACAATGCATGGATGTCAGTTTTAAGGTCCTGAGTGTGTTCAAACATAGGAGTGGTTTGTATTTCATGCACATAGATTCAGTTCTATCCATTGATAAAATGTATCATTTAACATTACAAGATAATTCATTTTAAAATTGGGATAGATTAATCATAAAAACATAAATATATCATGTACTTTTCATTGTTTATTTAAAGTCTAAGTCAATCTTTATTTTTTTTAAATTTGAGGATGAGACTCAGTAATACATCTTAAGTTCCTATCAGGAACTTCCTTCATGTAGTGAACATAACTTGGCAGACTGCTGGAGAGCAGTCAGAAAACTTACAAAACCAGCGACAGAAAACTAAAGCTGGAACTTCTTTGCAGCCTGAGGTTAGTTGTCCTTTTACAACATTCTAATACTGATATGGGGAGAGCATTAAACATTTTTTGCAAGATACAAAAGTGATTCAGGGGCAAATTTGGACCAGAGAACTATCTGACAGCCTGTTAAGTGTGAAGCTTAATAATTACAATGAATGCCATCAGTGGTCACAAGACAGTAATCTTGTAGAGGAAAGTGAAACTGCTATTGGATGCTAATATAATAATCTTTGCAGTGAACTATAAGATAAACAACTCTTCCTTTTTCACTAAATGACAATTTACTGACTCGTATTAATTATTTTAACATCAGAATCCAAGTTATATTCACAATTTGTTGTTGTATATTATTAACATAATATATATTATGACAAAAAACACAATTTGCTTTCAATCACGCTGAAGAACACAAAATGTTTTGTTTAAAAGCCAATCTACCAATCAAAATTTGGCTCTATAACATGCATACAATCCCAAAAATATTTTATACATATCAAGTTGGGATAACAACATAATTTGTTTATTAATCACCTTCCTGTCCGTGGCTATTGTTGCTATCTGTTTTCCATTAGGTGAGAAGGCTAGACCTGTAGGCACTGACTGACACTGCAAAACCCAAAATATACAAAAGAATTATCTACTATCATGTGTTAAGTTTCTTTTTCTTGTGAACATCCCAGAGAAAGAGATTACTATATTAATTTTTTGAGTTTCTACCATGAACAAGGTTTAATTAAAGGAAAAATCTTCACTAATAATAATAATAATAAGAAGAAGAAGAAGAAGAAGAAGAAGAAGAAGAAGAAGAAGAAGAAAAAAAATAATAATAATAATAAACAGGAAATTTGATGGCTTGCCTTTGCAAATTCTCATGCTTTACATCTACTGCCTAATAAATCTGAAACAGTTTCACCCTAAAATTTCTGCTGAACATATAAACAATGTTACATATGATACATATGTAACGTCAAATGTTTAACATTATGTTTATAACATTGTAAGATCTCAGTGAATTCATATTTGCAGCTTTCAAAATACATCAACATAAATGAAAGTTGTGGAGGAATATGCCTCAAATTATTGTTTGTCACATGTCAATTACATATTTTTTAAAGTGCTACATGTATTACATAAGTATCAAATAATTATTTTCTACATAGGTAGTATGTATACAGAAACTATATGGCACTAATTTTCTTGTACAATGAATATAATCACAAGTTTTAAATGTTCCTTCAGAATATAATTATTAGAAAATAAACATTTTTTCACACAGATTCCAGAAGCAATAGCTATGTATATGAAATGCATGTAAAAACTCATTTTACTGTAAACAATTTTGCTCCAACTCTTCATAATGTGGAAGCCATATTACCTAGACAGTATCCAAATGTTCTTGGAGAAAATTTGTTTTAAAAACTCGTACATGTACATCCTGATACAATAAGTCTAAATTAACAATACTTCCCTGTACTCACCTTTACAAATTCATACAAATCTGTGTCTGTTTTGTACTTCCAATCTAGCCCTCTGGGGAATTTGTAGTCCCCTTTGGGTCCTGTCCAATATTCAACCATCCCTCCTTTGTCTACTGATATCACAGCATCACACACTGGACTGTACTGCAAGAATACAGAGAATCTGGTTATATATGTAAAGACCTATGAATAATAATTGGTGAAACAATATACAAACCTAACACTCATTTGACTGTGAGTATACAGGTATAAATTTTCATGTTTTTGCAAATAAGGACATGAACTGTCTGTATATAAATATAAATTAAGGAGGTACCTATGTAGCTTATTTTTTAATTTTCCATACCTGAAAAACCTGATTTTTATTCTCATTATAAATTATGAAGGTATAAATTTAAGCTTTTTTAAAAAACTTCCATACCTGAAAACTTAATATTTATTCTCATTATCAATTTCTATTGCATTGTTTACAAATAATTGCAAGGCTGCAGGTGGCCTAGTGGTCTAAAGTGTTAGCCTTTACCAATCACTGTCATCATACCTCTGTCCACTTTGCTTTGAGTCTTGGGCTTGGCCATCATGGGCATGTGAGAAAAATTACTGTTGCTTCACATAGGTCAGTGGTAAAAATACCAAGTCATATATTAATACTAACAAATACAATAATTATAGATGGATTTTATTGCCTTGGCAAACACATGGCTAAGGAATTTTAGGCAATATATAAGTCATTATCAACAGACATGATGTGTTCAACTTGTACATAATGCAGTACAAGTTAAACAAAGAAACTGTCAATAAGACAAAATTCTGTTAATATCTAAAGCTAAAGCAAGCCAACATACAAAAACTAAAGGGTATTTATTGTACAGTAAATACAGTCATATCTACCATACATACTCATTTCACAATTTATTGTACAGTAAATACAGTCATATCTACCATACATACTCATTTCACAATTTATTGTACAGTAAATACAGTCATATCTACCATACATACTCATTTCACAATTTATTGTACAGTAAATACAGTCATATCTACCATACATACTCATTTCACAAAAAATTTTGCATAATAATGGACATTTCATTCAATCGGAAAAGATGATGATGATATAATGGATATTGTGAAGAAATTAACTTCTACTGGAAGATAAAAAACACCCAACATTTTCCAGTTGCATAAATACTAAATGGCCTGAGTTCCTTTTCTGTTCTCTGTACATGTATGTCTTCAAACATTTTACCTTGGACATTTTATTGCTTGAATTTCACTTTTAAAATCTGCAGTTCATTCATGTGAATTAAATATAGTTTTGGTTCCAATGATTCAATGCTTTTGGGATACTACTGAGTCATAACTTCAGTAATTTCAAATTTGTTGGCTCAGCTGCCAAACCATCTAAATACACATTTTGTACGAGTTCTTTGGTCGCAAAATGTTTTTATTCGTATCCATGCCAACTTCTTAATATGGATAATTGGGTCTAAAGGTAACAAGTTAGCAACTAAACTAATGATAAAAATAATATTGCTCTACACTAATAACAAAACATTATTGCTCTACATTAATAACAAAACATTATTGTTCTACACTAATAACAAAACAATACTGCTCTAAACTAATAACAAAACATTATTGCTCTATACTAATAACAAAATAATATTGCTCTAAACTAATAACAAAACATTATTGCTCTAAACTAATAACAAAACAATACTGCTCTACACTAATAACAAAACAATACTGCTCTACACTAATAACAAAACAATACTGCTCTAAACTAATAACAAAACATTATTGCTCTATACTAATAACAAAACAATATTGCTCTAAACTAATAACAAAATATTATTGCTCTACACTAATAACAAAACAATACTGCTCTAAACTAATAACAAAACATTATTGCTCTATACTAATAACAAAACAATATTGCTCTACACTAATAACAAAACATTATTGCTCTACACTAATAACAAAACATTATTGCTCTACACTAATAACAAAACAATATTGCTCTAAACTACTAACAAAACAATACTGCTCTACACTACTAACAAAACAATACTGCTTTAAACTAATAACAAAACAATATTGCTCTAAACTAATAACAAACATTATTGCTCTATACTAATAACAAAACAATATTGCTCTAAACTAATAACAAAACAATATTGCTCTAAACTAATAACAAAACATTGCTCTACACTAATAACAAACATTATTGCTCTACACTAATAACAAAACAATACTGCTCTATACTAATAACAAAACATTATTGCTCTAAACTAATAACAAAACATTATTGCTCTACACTAATAACAAAACAATAATGCTCTAAACTAATAACAAAACAATACTGCTCTACACTATAACAAAACAATACTGCTTTAAACTAATAACAAAACAATATTGCTCTAAACTAATAACAAACATTATTGCTCTATACTAATAACAAAACAATATTGCTCTAAACTAATAACAAAACATTATTGCTCTACACTAATAACAAAACATTATTGCTCTACACTAATAACAAAACAATATTGCTCTAAACTAATAACAAAACATTATTGTTCTAAACTAATAACAAAACATTATTGCTCTACACTAATAACAAAACAATATTGCTCTAAACTAATAACAAAACATTATTGCTCTACACTAATAACAAAACATTATTGCTCTACACTAATAACAAAACAATACTGCTCTAAACTAATAACAAAACATTATTGCTCTACACTAATAACAAAACAATATTGCTCTAAACTAATAACAAAACATTATTGCTCTACACTAATAACAAAACATTATTGCTCTACACTAATAACAAAACAATATTGCTCTAAACTAATAACAAAACATTATTGCTCTACACTAATAACAAAACATTATTGCTCTACACTAATAACAAAACAATATTGCTCTAAACTAATAACAAAACATTATTGTTCTAAACTAATAACAAAACATTATTGCTCTACACTGATAACAAAACAATATTGTTCTAAACTAATAACAAAACATTATTGCTCTTCACTAATAACAATATGTTCAGGAACAGTTTTGGAGTATTCTCATGTGGACTGAAATAAGGTACTTTACAAATTAAGTTGCATCAAATGAAAATAATACATACAAATTTATTTCCTACTAAAAATACTTAAGTGATCATGCTTTTTGTTACTTTCATCTGTCAGTCTGGCCATATTAAACTCATCAAACGACCAAACCATCAATATACTTACATATTTTTTCCAGCAGCATTTACTTAGTACAGTATACATGTAAACAGCTGGTCTACAGTGAAGGTAAATGTGTCTACTTCTTGAGAAAATGTATCCATATGGGATGGACTAGAGGTTGTACTTTGGACAGAGCTATATACATTTCATTGCATGGGAACATATTAAGCAAACAATTTCAATTCAATGGGAGAATGACAAAAAAATTAAAAGAACAGCATTTCGCCCATTCTTTATTTTAATAACTGAATAATTAGTCCATGAAATCATCTTACATATTGCTTTAATGTCTACTTTCTTCTCATAAAAACTTGCTAATACATGTAATTTTATTTTTCTTTGTGTTTAAAAAAAACAATCATCTCTATTAAACTCACTGTATCATTACACCTTTTATATTTTGTGTAAACATTCTTATGGGATTCTTTGCTTGGAGATTTATCTATTAACATATGTACATCAATGTCTTTAAGTGGGTGTGTTTTAAATGTTAAATAACATTTGTACAACTTGAGAAGAGCATTCTGCACTGCCTAGCTCAGCCAAAAGGTAAGTTCCAAGCAATGTAGTGAATGTCCACCAGTATGTAATTATACTGATGTGACCTTACAATTGGGGCAATAAAACTTAATCTATCCATTAAAAGCCATGACACAGACATCAACATTGACCATTATTACTGGTCTGTGATGGACAACAGTAGTGGACAGATTAATTTCCACTAAGAAAACATGGATTTTATGTAAACAGTGATAAGTGCAATGTATCTCAATCCTTTTCTCATCATTTAGAAAGATATGAGGTGATTTCATCTTTTGTAATATGCTTAGAAAAAGAAACAAGGATGGGGTCATCCCTACTTTCTGCATGTTATAATTTTAAAATTTCAGAAAAGAAAACAATGATACTTTTTTCTGTTTTTGACCACAGTTTGAAAACAGATACTTCACAAAAATCCATTTTTACTTCATATGACTGCATCTATATTAATGACAAGTCAGCTACTTTTCACATGAAAAAACAAAATTAGTCTAGACAAGAATAGGATTTCAGTCACTAGTTTTAACATTAAACTGAAAATTTAGCTTAAGTACATTTTACTGCAGAAATGGATTCATAATCTAAACATTATATTCTATAAAATCCTAATAAAAAATGAATCAATGAATTTTTTAAAGACTTTATTCATAACAATTCATGTTTCCAACTGAAGATAAATTTAATTGCTTCATTGGTTCTAATTTTGTGGTTTGAAGCAACAATGAATTCCAAGAAAGCTCCAAAAAGAAGGAAATTTTATTGTGAATCATTTTTCTGAGAATATTTATTAAACATATTAATGTTAAGAATAAACTTCCACTCTCTTCCAAATCCTGCACACCTGGATGACAGACCAAATCTGAATTTCCCATATATATGCAATACAGATAATTGAAGTATCCATGGGAAGGAACTCTTCCAAGATACCATTATAATTATCTCCACTTGTCACTGCAAGGTAGATACTCATAAATCTGATGCTTATCAGTTAACTGGCTGATACATTCCCAAAGATGTTTAAATTTGCAGGGAGGTCTGGGAGGGCATAACTTGAATGGGCAAGTATTCTCAGAGAAACATAATTTGCAAAAACAAAACTTACCTTCTCCATCAAATACATTGCCCAATTACATCAACATTAGCAGAAAAGGTAAGAGGAGAAAGTGCATCAGCATCCAATGGCTACCTTGGTAACCCCTCCAAAGATGTTTTTATATGGGTATTCATGCAAAGGGTGAAAATCATTCTCCAAACATGCAATGACTCAAGTGATGGATAACTACTAGCAACCATGAAGCATTAGTCAAAAGGTAATGAGAAACATACATTGTTTCCTAATTAGAACATAAACAGCAATAAATTACCCTTAACATAAAACTGTAACAAGGTCACTGAAGCATAAAATATAGGTCACCAAGGCCTTATTTTGCAGAAAGTATGTAAAACTTATCAAGATGAACCCAATCACCAAGTTTCATAATTCTTTGACAGGATAGTATGCATTCAACATGTCAAATGCAGTCATAAGCAAAAATGCAAAAACTTGATTAAAACCAGTAATGATTAAATATACATGTAGAACATGACAAGCATTGTTTTGCTCTTATGGGTGTTATAAACAGATATTGATATCATCATCAATTATACAATTGAAATATAAAAGTAATCTGGCAAATTAATATCAGACAAAAAATGTAACTCAAGCCATTGAAGACATCATTTGGGACCAACAAGACACCATAGGAAGTCTTCCATGGCAACCCTATGCCGATATAACTTTCTGTTCTGGAAAAGTCAACATAATTGTTTTCAATATAACTGCCATAGTGTTCATATTTGATATCAGAATGAAACCATTTCCATCTTAGGACCAACAAAACATTGACAGAAGTCTTTTGGTGAAAGTACAATATCAATATGAGCAGACATTCATTCAAAAGTGGTGAGAACAAAATCTGCGAGATTACCACTGTAGTGGCTATATTGGATGTCTGAGCAGTACCAGTTTCATTTAGGATCAGCCAAGCACCATGATATGGCCATCCAGTCAGGTGGAGTTGAGGGTACCAAGATTTTCAAGATGGCCACATTGCTGCCATACTGGATGTGCAATCAGTGCTTTTGTTTTATTTACATCAAAACATCAAAATAATTTTGGTGAAAATGTCATGGCAAAAAAACTTTTAATTCAGATGGAGTAACAATAACAAGATTATCACGACTGACACTACAGTACCATACTGGACATCAGATCAGCACCAACAAGACTTTCAGAAGTCCTTCAGCAAAAACCCCACACTGATTGGATTATTGATTCATGAGAAGTGATAAAAAGATATTGATCAAGATTGGCACCATTTTTTTTAAGGTCCAACAAGACTTTTAGAACTCATCTTCTGGTGATAATCTCATGTCACAAAAACCATCCATTCAGGAGAAGTAGTGGTAAGATTTTCAAGATGACAGTAGTAGCATCCAAAATAAACATCACATCAGCACCATTTTCATTCAGGAAAACTACCAACTAGGCAATGCAATGAATATGTGTGTGTACAGTTTTATGGCAAACTTCCAAAGTGGTTTCAGAGGAGTAACAATAACAAACTTGTGCTCTGGGATGGATGAATGACAAATGACAGATCATCCCAGAAGCTCTTCTTGTCAACAACCAAGAGATTTTAAAAAAAACAATGTGGTCATGATCTAAATGCATAAGCCAGTAAAATGTGAAAATTAAGTCACAATGACTTTTTGATCATTCTGGCATGAACAGTACTTGAGACAGAACTAATGTTAATGAATAATGAAATATAAATCACAGTGACCTACTATTGTGATGATGGTGTAGAACTAATGCATCCACTCACCAAGTTTCATGATTCTTCGAAAATAAAAGTATGTATACATGTTGCTAAAAATGTATCTGGTTATGAACTAAATGAAAACACTTACCGGTAACTTATGCTTGTAACATGAGAAATGTAGGTTACCATGACCTTCAGTGCTTGTATGGGTATGATACAATCAAGGATACATACAATCATCTAATTTGATGATTCTTGTATCAACAGAGCTTGATAAATAAATTTCTGCATAAAAATGATTCAAAGTCAGAGAATCATGAAATATGGTTGACGGTGACTAACTTTTGTGATTTTGTGTATTGGTGATCAAGATGCATCCAGAAAATAAGTTTCATGATTTTGGGTATAACTGTATTTATACAGTGAATCCAAAAGCTGAGCAATATTTCCAAAGAAATCCAATAGATTTTGAAAGGATAACAGCAAAAGCTGGTATATGGCTATCACTACCCAGTAGTGATCATGTATGTTAATTTTGATCGTATCTTTAAAAATTTCTTCCCAAAGATACTATTCTTGTTGTCTGTATTGTATATAAATGGGAGAACATCTTTTCTTTCTCTTTTTGGACTGCGGGGATCTCGATTAGAGAAGTAGAAGAAGTTAGTTTCTAATGTTAATGTAATTAGAACTGTTGGACTGTAGATAGAACTTCAAACTGTGAAGGCCCCTGTTTCCAGGTCCAACAGCAAGAGCTGCTGAATTCTCAGTTTTTTTCAAATTGGTCTTTCCAATCTATGGCTCAGAAAAATCACTCTTCCTTTAGTCCTGACTGGGTAAAAATCTCCTATGTGGAAAAAACCTTTACTATGTGATAGTCCCTTGTCGCTGGACAGATTTGTACCTTGCAAATAAATCAGTGTGCATTTTTTACTCTTAATAATGCCAAAGTTCAGCATCACTTAATAAATTATATTAATTAAATAAAGGAATTTCATATCCAGACATTAATTTCTGAATTTCATTTGCATTTACAGTGACACTTTTCAGTCATCTAGATTTCATTTCTTTTTTAAATTCATTTTTAACGAGCTACAAAACATTTTCATGAGTGAGACCTGTGATAAATTAAGAACCAGAGACTGTCAAAATTATGCGACTTTTCTACTAGTCAGACAGTGTTACTTTTGCCCCTAGCCAATGGTATATTCAGAACTGTGTAGTTTTATTGATACGCTGTCAGCCATTGCAAAGACACCAGAAGCTATTACTATAATAATGTCATTATTTTTCAGAAGAAATATGTTGATAACTTATATTCAAAAAGTGTCAATGACAATTCCCACCAACTTTCACATAAATCATGTAACTATAATCTATTTATAATGCAAATAATGTCTAACCAACAGCTGATTTGTCATAATTTAATTTAAGTGATGATGTAATGAACTTCCAGTTGTTGTAGCCAATCAAGATTCTTCTGTTGTAAGGTACATTTGTAAGGTGCCTTTGAATAGTCTGCTATAAATGGAATTCTTAGTGAAATGATCAATTAGTATGTAAGTTAATCAAAGCATGGAATTATTCTTTTGTTTTCTTAAGTTTAGATGTGCATGGTTAAAATAAATAATTGTATTTTTAGTATTTTACCTGTTTGAATATTTGCGTAGTGTGTCTTTTTCTGAATATCTAAACTTATTTGGCACTGTATAGCAAGGATTGTGCTAATGTGAGTTAAACCTTGTACATATATGACTGCTCCAAGTCAAACAGGCACTGACAGTTTCTGCATGACAGACCCCTCTTAAAAATAACAAAATCATTGTTACTACTAAAATATTCAGATGAATCTAATCAGGAATTCTAGACAACAAGAATTACCATCAGTCAGTCAACATGTCATGGATTATGGTATCTTACCTTGCAGCTACTGGTTCTTACCTGAATAAGTGTGACAGGTTTGGAGTGTAATTTCTCAATTGTTTTCAATGGCTGATTGTTTCCTCGACCATCATATACATGTATTTTACTTGTGTCTCTTTCAGATCTGAAAATGACAAGATCCTGACTAAATTAAACATAAAAGATTCTCTTGTGTTAAATCATGTACTCTTGGAGTGTTCTGCCAAGTTTGTATTCATACAACATCAGCACAAAAAGTATATGGCTACAAACGAATTTCTGCTGATAGAATTCCATCAATTTTTAAAATAACAGCAATCTTTATTTGTAGTGCTCCTTGTTATTATGCTATTCCTGGTATAATGCTATGAATGCCATGACCAAAAATAAACCATTGTACTTACATTGGTCTATCAATTATACTGGCATTATATTTCTTCCCACCCCTGATATGCATTCTTGGAATATGTGTGGTTCAGTACATAATACATTTGGTAGTATATATATGTCTGACAAGAATTTTGTTTACTTCTCAATCACACTCCAACACACATACATGCATTTGGATTTCTCAACTATCTTTACTACATTGCTATATTCAGCACATAACACAGTTTGCACTTACGGACTACAACTAGAGCAATATTTTTTAAAAATATGTTTGATAAAACAAATTGAACAATAGTGAATGAAATATCAAAATGCTAAGCAAATGAAACTGTCCTTTTTTGATACCACTATACACATATGCAAAAAGGTACAACAAATTTAAATACTGGCCATAAATAACAAACTACTTATTAAAATGTTAGCACATTAAGATAGCACTGTGATTTAGTGATCTAATTAAATCGTTGAGCCATGGTTCATTCACACATTTCTTTTATATGATGCTAAAAGGAAGCAAAGGTTATCTGACCAGCAATGTAGCACAAAGAGTGATCTCCCTTTGATAAAGGGATTCACTCCAAATCCCATGAAATCATCAGTTACACTCTATATGCATGTAACTGCAGGGAGACTGGGATCTGTATTATGATCAGGTAAAAATTATTTTTTTAAAAACATTTTACTAGAAAAAAATTACATTACATCATAATATCTTAGGAGAAAAGACTATCTCTGGTCTGATAAGGTATGGAAACAACTTCTGGATTATCCAACAAAAATAGACTCCATATGTCAAGAAGTGGCTCTGAGGGGAAACATTTTCCCTTCCTAAAAATCCAGTGAAATGAAGCAGTTCTATACGAATAATTTCCATTGCCTCTAAGGTGGCATGGCCACCTCACTTAAAAGATTTGTCCACCATTGGTTGTGAGAACTGTTTGTTCCTGAGGGGGTATTTAAATATGATCCTGACATGCAAGTTCAAGAACTCAGTTCTGGGATGAAAAACATGTTGTCATGGGTGCTTAAAGAAGATGAAGGATATCTTAACTTCCTGGTGATTCTGTTGCAAGACTGCACACTTGATTCCTGGTGATTCTGTTGTGAGACTGATGAGGTTGATCCAAGATTTCCCCATTTGAGTGGTGACCAATTCTTTTGCTTCCAGTATCACCTTCATAACCTGAGAAGTCGAAGAAACAATCACACTCCCTTTGCTATTTTACAATTATAGTTTGGCAGAACTGAGGATTTTAGATGGTTGTAAATTCTTAAGACTGCTTTCCAGTGGTCTGTGGTCCAAGGACAAGCTTACAAACATCTCTTCATTGCTTTGCAAATCCCTCTGCTCTAACTGAGACAGAGAGATGAAACAAAGGCATCTTTTGTGTTTTGTTGCAAATTTTGTCATTCTCAAATGCAAGGACATTATATGATTATGGTTGTGAGTATTGATTGGCATATGATGGTCTTTAAGAAAGGCATAGATAGAGAGCATTGCTTCTTGTTCTACTGGGTGAAGTTCATAGCTGCAGTTGTAGCCATGGTGGTCCTCTATGTTAAAAATTGGGCCATTCCATAAGCCATTTCATATGCATGTCTAATGAGACTCGTGGAGGGAAAAGGTAAGCTGTCATCCTCGTATTGAAAGCTCCAACACTGATCCCCCAGTCAAGATGTTATGAATCAAGATGGAAATGAAAAACTGTGTTTGGGTCTTGTAGAACTGTCAACAACAATTTACACAAAAGCATCTGTAGACCCTTGGGACTTGTAATCAATGATAAAAGCAGTCCAAAATGTCTGTATCTCTGTGTGGTTGGGATGGGGTACAGGATACTGGTCCATACAGCATGTCCACAAGTCTGACAAGACAGATGGTAATTTAGGCTGGAGTTGCTCCCAAGTACATGATATGGTTTCAAGCCTTTATGTGCTAGCTGGTGATATCTTTTCTCATCATCCCTCAAGGTATGCTTCTGTGTTTACCCTTTACTACCCATACCACTGACTTCTATCCAGATGTATTCAAAGAATGACAACCAGAGAAAACTACATATTTAAAGTGGTTGTTAATCTGGTACAGTAAAACCTGTCTTTCGAAACCACTGCTAAGAGAAACCACCTGTTCTGAGATACCAGAATTTCCATGCACTGACTTATTGATTATAAAGTGATAAAACCTGTTATGAAAGACCACCTGTCTTGAGAAACCATTATGTTTTGGCAGAAGTGGTGGTTTTAAGACAGGTTCTACTGTATCAACCATGGTTTTAATCTGAATGACAGAACAGAGCAACCGCTCCAGTGGCCTAGTGAATAGAGCGTCAATCTTGGAAGCAGAAGGTCGTGGGTACGAGTCCAGGCAGAGTCATACCAATGACTTACAAAAATGGTACTAACAGCTACCTCACATGGCATTCAGCATTAAGAGGTTAGTGTTAGGACTGGTCAGCCTGGTGTAAGGATAATGTGACTGGATGGGACATCATGCTACATGTCTGCGGCATGATGCCCCAGTGCTAGACATCACTATAAACTGCCACACTGCAGACATTGTAGCGTTATGACTGAAAAATTGTTAAAGCTACATTAAAAATCCCAATCACACACACACATAACAGAGAATATATACAGGTGTAATGTGGCACACATCCTGCTTCATAAACTTAAGGCCGGCCATCTGTGCAGAGTTACAGTAATTACCGTTAAAAAGGGCACATGTGGTCTGCTCAGGTAGATAATCAGAGCGTTGTTATTAATACTTACAAAGTGGAAGCTAAATAATTAATTCTAGTAATACATTCATTGTAGATAAGCTAATTCTGACTGCCTATATAGGTAAAATAACTGAAGCATTGTTGATAGCAACTATGAAGTGGACACTATCAGTAAGCCATGTATAGAAAACTTACTTCAATGTATTCAACCATAACAGAAGCTGTACAATAATATAAAGGAGTTGCACATAAAAAGGCACTGATATGAAATAGACACTATAATATCTATTGTGAGACAATTTTGCCTGTAGGAAACCCCCAATGAAATCCTACACAGGTAAAATCAATAAAGCATCATGTATATAACTATTAAATGGACATTAAGACAAGATAATATACAAACTTACCTGTATATATCCTGATGTAGTGGAAATTATACAGCAATATAATTCAAATTCTCTTTATCATGTACCAGACCTGCATTTATTAACACGTTAATACTAATGTGAGGGGATGACATTGCAACCCATGCAGGTATGCACCAAGGATGCCTAAGTGTGTGAAGATGACAAAGTGATAACACTGAGAAGTCAGAAATTTTGTTCTCGACTACAGAAAAAAAAAGAGAAAAGTTGGAAATTTACTGATGGAGTATACCTCTCTTCAATGATAAAACTCCTCCAAATTGCTTAAGGTAGAAAATTTCCGAACTGTTTGCATGGATTTTTGTGACTCAGCAAGAGCAGAAGTTGACAATTTACTGCATTTGGAATAGCATCACAATTAGTATTTCCAGTTCAGTGCCCACGAATTTAGTTCTAGTCTATTTTTAAAACATTTAACCTCTCTCATTTTGGTGGTGATAGAAGAGTTATATTGATGCAATTTTGGTAGGGATTTAAAGGTAATTGTTTATTCTTGAGAATATGAGATCAGAGAGTGGTTGTCTGTGTGTATTTTGGCTACAGTGCACATTGAGTAATAAGGCCTTGGTAATGATCCGGAAGTGAAATCTTTGTTCTTTTACATGCTGTTCAGTGCAGCATCTCAAAAAAAAAATGCTGGTTATCTCATGACAAGAACTTCACCATGAAGTCATCTTTGGAGGTATTTAAGATTAACATATGATTTGTATTGATTTTCACACAGTGGAAAGGTTAGTACTGAGAAATATATGTTGAGAACATACAGTAAAATCAATTGTGATGTATGTCCATTTGGTGCCAATGCCAGTACTGAGGGAGATCACTCTAACTGCCACATAGGTGGGCAGATAACTTATATCTTTAGAGTTAAAAAAATGATCTAGGAGAGCTGGCTTTGCAAGGTTGTAGTAGTTTTCTCAAGGCAGTACCATGTGATGCATTTGAAGAAGAAACATGTAGACAATTTGCGCTGACAAATTATTTGTTATTCACAGCATTTGGCTGCAAGTCACAAAATGCAATAACTCTTATGAATTAAAACGAGAGACCAAAGTGATATGAAAATCTACTGGTGATGACAATATTATTTACCAAAGCTTCATGGCAATCTAAAAAACAACTGCATGACTAGTTTCATTCATTGCATAATAGACAATAGGGTAAAAGAGGTACAAAGTGGCCGAGTGGCCTAAGGCGTTCTCTGTTATGGATCACTGCCATCTCACCTTTGTCTGCGTGGGTTCGAGTCTGAGATTCGGCTAATGTAGTTATGTGAGAAAGCTTTACCAGTAGCTTCTCGTGGGTCGGTGGTTCTTTCCAGGGCTTTTCCCCGGGTTCTTCCTCCACCAATAATATTGGCCACCATGTATCATGTGCTGAAAAATGGTGTTAAACCCAACAACATACAAACAATATGGCAAAAATGATAAATGGAAAATGAATGCTTATATAGAGGTGAGTGTGTAAAAATGTTCCTTTTTATGGATGAAATCTTTATGTTGTTGTTGTCTTGGAGTTCAATGTCATTTCTCAGCACAAAACAAACTAGACATGCCAGCAAGTATAGCTAGTGGAAGAAGAACCCCAGAAAAACCCATTAATGGCCACTGTCCCACAGGAAACTACTGGAAGCTTTCTCATATACCCACACTGGCTGAACCCAAGACTCAAATCCATGGCAACAGAGGTGAGATGGTAGTGTTTGGTAATGGTGAGCACTTTAGACCACTCTGCCATGCAAAGCCCCAAAATCTTTATAGTAAAGTTATGTATATTAATAAACACCTCAAGGAAACAAACCAACAATGAATAGCAGAAAACAAAAGTGCAAGTGAACTGTTTGATTCTCCAGTACATAAGCAACTTAAATAATAAGGCAAAAATGAAAATATCCATGTAAAATATAGAAACTATCTCCAACTAATTAAAATTGATGGTTAAATAGCTCAGTTGAACCAATCATTGACTTTTAAAGTCCCATAATTTAGATCCACATTTCAAAGAAAAATGGCGATGCATTCTAGGAATTAGCCTGTACCAAAATGTATAATCTGAAACATTTTAAAATTTAACTTAGTGTATCTTCTCATTTGCAATGAAGACAATGACCTACCATTAATGTTCACATTTGGTTCAAATCAACATCAATTTAAATCATTACTGTCTACCTACCTCTCCAGCATTAAAATGTCAAACTGGGAAGGGAATTAACTCTTACAAAGTATGTGAACCTGTAATTCCACATTGATGAGAAACCAGTCTCATGCCAGAAATGAAATGATACCAGTCTATCTAGGCTTACATGGAAAGTGCAGCAACTGCGTCCCCTGAGTTGTAGAGCCAACAACAGCACCCTGGGACATAATCCAGCCGAAGCATATTAATCATGTCTGAAAAATAAATTGAATTTGCCATGTGACTACCTTAACAGTTTATATTTCAACGGAATATCAGAAATGTTTTATTTTTGAAAAGTCCAATAAAGTCCTTGTAAACGTTTTTCAGAAGCTGCTGTCAGAGGTAAGCACTTGTGTACCAATGCACTACTTTTGTAAAAATGTATATATGAAATACAAATCAGTTAGCATGTGATAAACAGCAAGATTGCAACTATGGCCATGCTAATGGTTAGAAGACAGCATTTTATAGTTTTCTCAAAAAGATAAATACAGTATATCTGACTATAGTTTCTCTTTAGGAACCCCTATTTTAAAAATCTTTGCAGTCTAAATGATTTAACTTTTGATAAATTTCTACCTGTTTTCCGTCAGAGGAACCCAGCATATCTATCTGTCTATAAATTGTGTGCAAAATGCAAAGATCTAGATATGTCATCGCATAATGTGCCAGCAGATCTGGTCCTATGCAGTTTGTCAGAATACACAACTTGGACCTGATGCACCTGTGCTTTATAAGGGTCTAAATGGCTTGCAGTTTGATATAACTTGTAAGTATAGAAGGCAATTATAGTTCTATGAGACTCATATAGAAAGATGAAGAGTTCTGAAATTCCTTATTATATGAACAATGAGAAAATTCTTCATTTTTATTTACAACCAACCTAGGCTTGAATATAAATGATTTCATGGAAAAGTCATGCAACTAGCCATTTCAATGAAGAGATGCAATCAGCATCACGGCCTTACTGAAAATTGTCAATGCCTACATCTGCCATGGCAGATCTGAGTCATGCAATTTGTTACGGTGAATAACAAGAATAGCATAAACTGTCATTTGCTGGCACATTATCCATGGCAGATCAGGGTCTTTGCTGTTAATAGTTTGCAACAACTTAAATGAAATTATGTTATATAGTAAGAAATCTGTAAAGGGACAATATACATATATATATATATATATATATATATATATATATATATATATATATATATATATATATATATATATATATATATATATATATATATTGTATTCTTTTTCCATAGAGATATCTGCATTATCTGCCAACAAAATAAGGCAGGCAGAGGCAACACATTGTTTTTAAAAAAGATGTCAATTGTCAGTACCCTCATTCCTGTTTTTCTTAAGAATAAAGATAACAAGCCATGCAGCCATACAAAGAAGGAAAGGCTGGATGATGGACACATCCTAGATATTTAATTTACTGGACTTGAAAAGGCTAAAACCTAAGTTTGTACAGAGTGGCATGACAACAAACAGCATCTTCTGCTTACAGATGTTTTGTCTGAAATATAACTGTACACTCAGGCAACTTCTCATGAAATAAGGGCAAAATGTTGATATTTTAATCTCAATTTGTAAATCTATTATGACAGGTTATGTCCGTTTATCTGGGTTTTTTGGTCTGTTTATGTGTTTGTGTATCATTTGGATTTTTGAAAAAAGCTTTAAAAAAATTCAGTCATATTGATATTATGTATGCAGTGTGCCTGACACTATGATGTCTAGCACCGGGGAATCATGCCGCCTACGTGAAGCATCATATCCCACCCAGTCACAGCTGTTAGTACCATTTTATAAGTCTTTGGTATGAGTTGGTCGAGGATCGAACACATGACCATCCCACATCCCAGGCAGATGCTCTAACCAATAAGCCACCAGAGTGGTCATTTCTGTTACTGTCACTGTGTTATACTTTCTTAAGGTCTTGGATCTTGTTTTATTGACTACATTTATACAGGAGCATCATTTCTGGTATGTGATTCCAGGAGGAGAACACAAAGAAAGTTGTGTGTGTGTGTGTGTGTGTGTGTGTGTGTGTGTGTGTGTGTGTGTATGGTAATAGTGTGCAGGTGAATGAAAAAAAAAAATTGTGGATATTTACTCCATTACAAGTTTTAAAAAATCAAAGAATATCCCAGTGCATGATGTTTGAATATTGGAAGAGGAACACTTACCAAAATTAACAACGTCAAACACTTTGGCAGATTTGTCATCTGAGACAGTGCAGGCAAGTTCTCCATTGTTACTAATGGACAGGTACTCAATGGAACCTGCAAGAAAACATTTAAAGTGTGGTAAACATGTTCTGTTTTGTGTACACTAACACGCACTGATACAAGATGGAGATATCTGCATTATCTGCCAACAAAGTAAGGCTGACAGAGGCTAAATTTGTTAAATTGCCACAACCCTCATAACAAGCTGGAGAACATATATTGGATATTTCAATGCATTTTGCTGCATACAATTTTCAGCACCATTTTGTTTAAAAACTGCAATTTTTTAATGTTTTTCTTGGCCTTATCAGCACAAAAATGTACAACATTGTTCCAATAGCTAAAATGAATTAAGGAACCACTCTGATAAGATAACACTATTACAATATTATGTACCTGAGAAAGTAAAGAAAACTCACTATATACTTTATGTAAATCCAAATTTGGATATTCTAGTTAAACAAATCATCAATGGCAATAAAGTATGATGTTTTATTTAAATACAGTGCAGGGGTGGCACTGGGCTTTGCCAATGTTACAACCTGTGATTTTTGTTTCATTTACGAAAGATTCTTATAGCAGCAAAAAAATGTGACAGTCTAAACTTATAAACAATCTTAGGTTTGGGGTGGAGAAAATTCAAAGGCACCATGAAAGGAAGCAGCAAACTTGGATATAAAATGCACTGTGAGCTATCTATTATTAGGTAAACAACCTATTTGTTCATATTGACAAATGCATCTTAACATCATAATGTGATTATGCTGACACCAAGCTTGGCTACTTGGTGTCAGCATAATCACATTATGATGTTAAAATAAACTCTGAAACACTCAGTAGTTATGCTACTGGATTAGTTACAAGTGATTAACCTCCGAATACAAGAACAGAAATGACTGCTATCAACCATGTGAGGAGGTTTTTAATGAAAATATTAACTGCTTTAACTTATAAGTAGCTTTCTTACTATATATGAACATCTCACAAATATAGTTCCCCTCTGGAAAGGCTACCTGTCTTCTACAGCCACTTTCCATGTGCAGAAGAGGTGACCATATAAGAGGGGGACCAATGTACATAAGAATACAATATGTGAATATTTTTGTCATTTTTTATGCAATAAATTATTTGTCATACTTTCAAACTAACAGAAATTGATTATGTTTGTGTAACCTGTATTTCAATCTGCCCTGCAACACAAAAAGTCCCATTTCCAGAATAAATAAAAAATAATTGAACAGTAGCAATAATGGCATTCAGCTTCTACATATACATACAAACATGCCTATCAAATTTTGTTTCAAAGTTCAAAGTTAAGTATATTTTGCTTAATTGTATTACGGTCTCAAAGTTTTTGTTTTAAAGTTCAAGTCCAAAAACAAGTCACTTTAAGGAATTAATGTTGTACTGACTAAAACATAAATTTCCAGTAATCCAAGACAAGAATATTTGGATGTAAGATTGGCATAATAACTAGATTCAGTAATAAGTCTTAGAGTGTGAAAATCCCATGATAATACAGTCATCCATTCTGAAGGAGTATCAAAACAAGATTTTCAAAATGGTTGCCATGGTGGCCATGCTAGATATTAGATGAGCATCATGTTTTTCTCTGTGATGAAGTCTTCTGGTGAAAACCCCATGTTAATTGATTTTGTGCATGATAAAAGCAGTGATAACAAGATTTTCAAGATGGCATCTGTGATGACCATACTGGACATCAGATTAGCACCATTTTAACTTAAAACCAACTGGACATCATATGACATCTTTTGGTGAAAACCCCACATCAATATAACTTTCTGAAGAGCTGTATTAACATGGTTTTATAGATGGCTGTCATGTTGGGCATTGGATCAGCACCATTTTAATCTAAGACCAACCTGACATCGTATGAAGTCTTTGAGGAAAACCCCTACATTATTATGATTTTTTACAGAGCTGTGATAACATAATATTCAAGATGGCTGTCATGGTGGCCATACTAGAAGACACATTAGCATTTTTATCACTGAGGACCAACTGGATGTCATAAGAAGTGTTTAAGTGAAAACATCATCCATTCAGGAGAAGAAGCAATAATAAGGTTTTCAAGATGGCCACTGTCACTGCTATATTGGACATCAGATCCGCATCATTTTCATTTAGGACCAAGACATCATGAGAAGTACAACCAAGTGACCATCCATTCAGGAGGATAAGAAATAATTTGATTTTCAAGATGGCCTATACTGTGACCATGTTGAATGTCCTAGCACAGTTTTCATTTAGGACCAACTAGACCATGGGATGAATATGTGTATAAAGTTCTAAGGCAATGTTCAAATTGTTTGAGGAGTAGTGATAACAAATTTGTGTTAATGAGCAGATGATGGACAACATACCATCCCATCAGCTATTCTGATCTATGACAGACAGAGCTAAGAGGAGGTATGTCATGTGCAAGTATAACTAGAAGCACAATTATAATAATTATTATGCAAATCTTAAGTAGAAATACACCTACCTAGATGACTGCGAAAATGTTTCACAAATTCAATTCCATCTTCTTCTGCCTTCCTCCAAAATTTTACATGGCCATCAATACTTGTAGTGATGATAAAATTTGTTCTGGAAATAAAAAAAAGATCAGAATAAGCTATTCAAGATTTGTATCATTTAGAAAGGTTTTCAGTAACTTTTGCAGCTTTTGTTCCTGAAACAAGTTTTTTTTCCATTAAAAAACAGCGTATTGAAATTCCAGCAGTGTCAGTGGAAGCTGTAATAGGTCTATACAGATGTTTAGGGCTGTAATAGGTCTAAATAGTGTCTGTCCAGTAATTTAGGGCTGTAATATGTCTATGCAGCATCTGACTATGTGTTTAGGACTATAATGGGTCTATGAAACACTGAAAATTAAGAAAACCATACTGCTTACACTTAAGTAATGTCCAATCGCGAACTGCACAAAGACACTGTCACAGTATATTATGCAACTGGGTCTATGCAGTTTGCCAGGAGGAATCAGAAGAAGAAATAATACAGACCATTATATGTCAGCACATTATGTGATGGCAGATGAGGGTCTTTATTGGTTTGCAGTTGGATTTTATTATTAAGTGAGTATAAACAGTAATAAGTGGGTTATCCATCTTTCATTTACGTATGTATCCATTATGTCATAATAGAATTTGCTAAATTGGCATGTTGTCTTTATATATACAGTATACATGTATTTGCATATATGCAAGAGCATTTTAATTACAGTTGTAAAACAATATATCTTGAATTCACTTCTTTCTTGTTGTTCCAATTTGTATGGATACTTTACATGAATTTAAGTCCCATCAAAAAATGTATATTTTGCAAAACAACTAAAAAAAACTTCATTCAAGAATGCCTCCAAACTCTATAAGTTCCAAATCTGATAATAGTACTGGCAATTAGTGCAAGCAAATAGCCAAACTTATATGATGATCAAGGAACAAATACATAATTAGATCAACACTTACTGATGGAGATGGATTTTTAACCCTATGACCATGCCCACAGTTACACACTGCACAAGCAACTTCTGTGAAGTTACTATTTTTTGTGAGGAACTAATTTGTAAATTATGTATCATGTTCAGTATCATACACAATGTAATGTCTAATAATATATGATATAACATTATGTCCAATATCAAATTATATAACATGTATAGTATCATTTATAACATAATGTAGAATATGTTATATAACATCATGTCCATTCTCTTATTTTTTTTATTTTTATGGTTTAACGCCATTTTTAAGCACAATATAGGCTATACATGGTGGCCAGTAATAATGGTGGAGGAAGAACCCGGAACACCCCCGGAAAGAACCACCGACCCACGAGAAGCTACTGGCAAGCTTTCTCACATAACTACATTAGACTCGAACCCACACAGACAGAGGTGAGATATCAGTGATCCGTAACGGACAGCGCTTTAGACCACTCGGCCACCCGGGGCCCCTCCATTCTCTTATATAATATCATATCCAATATCAAATTATATAACACCATGTCCAGCATTTTATTGTATAACATCATGTCCAGTATGTTATTGTTAAACATTATGTCCAGTGTTTTCTTGTATAACATCATGTCCAGTGTTTTATTGTATAACATCGTGTCCAGTATTTTACTGTATAACATCATGTCCAGTGTTTTATTGTATAACATCATGTCCAGTATTTTATTGTATAACATCATGTACAGTGTTTTATTGTATAACATCATGTCCAGTGTTTTATTGTATAACATCATGTCCAGTGTTTTATTGTATAACATCATGTCCAGTATTTTATTGTATAACATCATGTCCAGTATTTTATTGTATAACATCCTGTTCAGTGTTTTACTGTATAACATCATGTCCAGTATTTTATTGTATAACATCATGTCCAGTGTTTTATTGTATAACATCATGTCCAGTATTTTATTGTATAACATCCTGTTCAGTATTTTACTGTATAACATCATGTGCAGTATTTTATTGTATAACATCATGTCCAGTATTTTATTGTATAACATCATGTCCAGTGTTTTACAGTATAACATCATGTCCAATATTTTATAGTATAACATCATGTCCAGTGTTCTATTATAAAATATCAATATGACCAAAGCCTTATTATAGTGTCCATATCCAATACACTATTTCAGTCTATAACATCATGTCCAATATCATATTATAAAATAATATGTCCAGTATTTTATTGTATAACATCATGTCCAGTGTGTCCATATCCTATACACTGTTTCACTCTATAACATCATGTCCATTTTCTTTTATAACATCATATCCAATATCATATTATATAACAATAGGTCCAGTATTTTATTGTATAACATCATGTCCAGTGTTCTATTACATGTATATAATATCAATATGCCAAATACAGTACCTTATTTTGGTGTCCATATCCAATATACTATTTCAGTCTATAAAATCATGTTGAATATTGTACATCATGTCAAATATCGTACTTTATACTAACATCATGTTCAATATCTTATTATATAACACTAATGTTCTGTATCTTCCAATGTTGAAAAAAGCAAAACATTTTCAAAAATAACTGAAAGGATGCTGTATACTTTTAAAATGCATGCATGTTATTTTTAAAATTGTTTTCCACCTCCTGGTGTATTGAGGTAAAGTAAATACCTAATAAAAGCACTTCTTCATGCAAAGGCCCTTCATTATAACATGTTTCTTTTATAAGACAGTTATGGACATTGATACAATTTCATTATATAGCTGCTGAAATTATATATAAATGCAGGTATATACTTAATTCTAAGGTAGTTTCAGCATAAGGAGGTATACCCCCCACCCCCTATGAATCCCATGAACACCATTATAATAAGGAAGTGATGTATTTCTTACTTGCTAACTGCGATATGCTTGATAACATCTCGATGCATGAAGCTTTTCTCATATGACTCAGTATGTGGCAGATTTTCTAGGTAAACTTGCTCAAATTCCAGAACTGAAATAACAATTAAAACATAAAAGGTGGAACTTGGTTATGGACAACACTAAATGAAAAATGTTATGTGCTGGTGAATCAATTATAAGTCAATATATATATATATATATATATATATATATATATATATATATATATATATATATATATATATATATATATATGTCAATAAAGGTCAGTGATGGACATAACTCCAACAGAAATCTAAATGACCATTAAGTATACTGACCAATGAATTAAACTGCTATGCATAAGGCAGCAGATTGTGTTACAAAAATAATATGAATTAAGCAGTGATGGTGGACTAAAGGTTTCAGCTAGTGACATTTTCATCCTATTACGGCAATGGGAAAATAATGTAAAGTTTGTGGAAAAATTCTGTAAATTATGCCAAAATTAGTTTTCAACAACAGGTACATGTTTAATGGTTATGCAGATAACAAAATTAGTATTAAAATACACCAATGTTATTAAAATTCACCAAAGTTATTAAAATACACTAATGGTATCAAAATACACTAATGGTATTAAAATACACCAAGTTTGTTTTGTTTTTTAGGGTTTAATGCAATTTTTCAGCACAAGATAGGCTTACATGGCAGCCAGTATTAATGGTGGAGGAAGAAACTGGAAAACACTGGAAAGAACCAACAACCCATGAGAAGCTACTGGCAAGCTTTCTCACATACCCACATTGGCCGAATCCAAGATTCGAACCCAAGCAGACAGAGGTGAGATGGCAGTGACCCGTAACAGACAGCGCTTTAGACCACTTGGCCACTTGGGGCCCCAAAATACACCAAGAGTATTAAAATACACAAATGGCATTAAAATATACCAATGGTATTAAAATACACTAATGGCATTAAAATACACCAATGGTATTAAGATATACTAATGATATTAAAATACACAATGTTATTAAAATACACCAAAGTTATTAAAATACACTAATGGTATCAAAATACACTAATGGTATTAAAATACACCAATGGCATTAAAATACACCAAAGTTATTAAAATACACTAATGGTATCAAAATACACTAATGGTATTAAAATACACCAAAGTTATTAAAATACACTAACGGTATTAAAATACACTAATGGTATCAAAATACACCAATGGTATTAAAATACACTAATGGTATTAAAATACACTAATGGTATCAAAATACACCAATGGTAATAAAATACACCAAGATTATTTTAAAAATACACCAATGGCATTAAAATACACTAATGGCATTAAAATATACCAATTTTAATACACTAAAGGCATTAAAATACACCAACGGTATTAAAATAAACCAATGGCATTAAAATACACCAATATTGTTAAAATACACCAATGGTATTAAAATACAACAATGGTATTAAAATACACCAAGTTTGTTTTTGTTTTTTTAGGGTTTAACGCTATTTTTCAGCACAAGATAGGCTTACATGGCAGCCAGTATTAATGGTGGAGAAAGAACCTGGAAAACCCTGGAAAGAACCAACAACCCATGAGAAGCTACTGGCAAGCTTTCTCACATACCCACATTGGCCGAATCCGAGACTCGAACCCACGCAGAGGTGAGATGACAGTGACCCGTAACAGATAGCGCTTTAGACCACTTGGCCACTCGGGGCCCCAAAATACACCAAGAGTATTAAAATACACAAATGGCATTAAAATATACCAATGGTATTAAAATACACTAATGGCATTAAAATACACCAATGGTATTAATATATAGTAATGATATTAAAATACACCAATGGCATTAAAATACACTAAGAATATTAAAATATACCAATCACATTAAAATACACCAATGGTATTAAAATACACCAATGGAATTAAAATATACCAATTTTAATACCCTAATGGCCTTAAAACACACCAATGGCATTACAATATATTAATGGTATTAAAATACACCAAGAGTATTAAAATATACCAATGGCATTAACATATAACAATGGTATTAAAATACACAAATAGTGTTAAAATACACTAATGGCATTAAAATATAACCAATGGTATTAAAATACACCAAGAGTAATAAAATACACCAAAAGTATTAAAATACACTAATGGCATTAAAATATAACCAATGGTATTAAAATACACTATTGTCATTAAAATACACCAAAAGTATTAAAATACACTAATGGCATTAAAATATAACCAATGGTATTAAAATACACCAAATAATAATCATAATATAAACCTTTCTTTAATGAATTTGAAACACTGCTGCATACATATAACTTGTTTAATTTTACAGGCTGCATTAAATGGGTGTCAATTTGGCACCATTTCATTCAGGATCAACTTGGCATCATAAGATGTCTTCTGGTGGAAACCATATGCTGATACAAGTTTCAATTTTGGAGGAGTAATGATAACAGGATTGTCAAAATGGATGACATGGTGGCCATATTCCATATCAGACTGGTACCATTTCTAATTAGGACCAACTAGACATTATAAGAAATGTTTTGGAAAAAACAAAATGTCAATTTGACCAGTTGTCATGGGGAAGCAGTTATAAGATTTTCTAGGTGGTCATTGTGGCAGTCATGTTAGAAGTCTAATCAACACATTTTCATGTATGGCCAGCTAGCCATTATAATAAGTCTATCAGTGAAAACTCCATGCTGATGTGACCCTTCATTCAGGAGCAATAGTGATAACAAAGTTTGTATAGCTCTATTTTTGCTCCCAACTGCTATGAGTTCCAGATGTTCTTATGGTGAAGGATATGATGGCTTTGCTAATTCTCGACTTGACTTCTCTCTCAGGTGTTGCCACTAATAACATGGCTTGTATTTGTTGTTTTCTGCTTAATTTCTATCAAATTTGTCAAACTGATTTCATTTCCAGTCCAATCTTTTAGACTGTCTCAGTTAGTCTCATTGTCTTTTCTTGAATGTCTTTCAGATGACTTGAAAGCAGGCTGTGTCATCTGCATAGTCCAGATCTTCTAAACATGAAGTTTGGGTCCACTGGAGTCCTCTTCTGTAGTCTGTTATGCTTTCATTGATAAGCCAATCTATGGCAACAATAACAAAATATTGATAGGATGCAGCCTTGCTTGGCACCTGTGGTGAAGCCGAAATTATGAGATGGTTACTGTTGATTACCTTGCATTCAATGTTGATATATTCTTCTTGGGGATTCTGTATGAGTGGTGAATTTTCCAGAGGGATTTGCACTGAAGGCTGTCAAAGGCTCTAACATACACTATGCAACTGATTTAAGTCATGCTGTTAGATTTAGCAGACTCTTAAAAATTCCTTCGAGTGGGATTCTGTTGGAGACCTTGATAGTGCAGGATAGAAGTATAATCCCTCACATGCTATTGCTATTCCCATGGTAACCTTTCTTAAAAAGGTTCACAGTGATTTAAGTCTAATTTTCTTCTGGGGTGTCACCGCCTGAAAAAGACTGCAGAGGATCTTGGGTATTTCTTCTTCCCAGCTTTCAGTATCTCTGAGCAAATTTCATCGACACTTAGTATTTTTCTGATCTTTTTAAAGTCTTCTCAAAATTCAGTTTCAGTATTGCAGTCTATGATGACATTTTTATATTTGTTGCTTCATGAATATATGCTGTGCTTGCTGGCTCTGTTCTGTCCAGGATGCTTTGGAAGTGCTCCTTCAATCTTGAAATCTTGACTCTCACCAGTGATGAATTTGCTATCTTTGTCTTTCATTGATAGATTCTAATTCTTTTTAAGTAGTGTCTTCAATGTCTGGTGATTTTTTTATAAAGTCATAATGTCCTGCTGCTTCATCTATTATTGTTGCAAGCCCTTGAATGAAAAATCTTTTATTGTTTTTGGTACTATTTTTCGCTTCTTTGTCATTGGCATCCAGCGTGCATTTCTTTATCTGCTCCCATTCTTCAATTAGGTGGACTGAGATATGTACTCTTCTTTATGTGTCTTCTGAAAGCCACAGCTAGTTTCTCCTGCTTCCTGCATTGCCTTGTTGAAGACCTTTATAATCAGCTTGGTCTTCTCTTGTAAAATGCTGTACTTATTTTTTAGGGTTACTTTGAATTTCTTTTTTATGACAGGGTTGGTTAGTCTTGCATTATTACAAGAATTTTATCTTTCCTCACCAATCTCCTCCATTGTCTTGGCCTGGGACTGGCAGGTTACTCTCTGAATGAGAGCTTCTGAGTGAATTTTAAAACTGATGCATACAGCAAAATTTTGTGACCAGATTTTAGACTTAATGGCCTCACATCTAAGGCAGACTGGTCTGAAGTGCACACAGACAGGTGAACATGTGCAATAAGTAGGATAAGGTAGATATTTTGAATAAAGAGTCTTCTCCATATGAAAATTATGGGCCTGTTTAAGCAAAAACATTTTGTTTTTAAAAATCCAACTTTTCACCTTCTGCTCATGCACCAGCAAACTAACGGATGGATAAAAAATTTTAAAGCACAAATAGGTATTGGGCTAATGGAAAATTGCTTGGAAGTCGATGTATTAGGATGTATTAAGAAATAGTCACCAAAATGTGTTTCCTGCTTGCATTTCATGTGAAAACTGCAAAAACCTCCATGGGTTAATGTGTTAAACAGTAACTTTTCATGATATCACCAAATCTGAATATTCATTGCATATTTAATCATTTGTACATAAACACTGCATATAAATTACAAATCATGTTGCTACTTTCGTCTAGTGGATTTTATATGTAAGTTTTTTTTTTTTTTTTTTTTTGTACAGCAGTGGTGAAAATTAAGGTTAATTTACTGGATTGGATTCATGACATGGTCGTCCAAGAGTTACGCATTGGTATGCCAATGTCTTTTGAATGTATATGTTTAGTTTCTCAGTCTCCTTGCGATTCTGAAGCAATAAGATACATGTGTTAAAAGTCAAATCGAGCAGAGGATTGTGGTCCCCGTTGCACTACTTGTGTTCATTGATATAACATATAAGGTGATTTAATGTTTTCAGAGATCTCGCCATACTTTATTGATAAAACATCTGACTCGTGTGACAAAAATATCAAATACGAATGGTAAACGATGTTTTACAACTATTTCTACAATGATTTGCAATATTTTCCATATTAAAAAAAACGGACAATGCAATTTAATTTGTTATATGCAAGGTACATGTTCCAACTGTTGATATTAGGCTAAAAATGTGAAGGGTGTGAATCACTGCTTGCTCCATTGACACATATAAGGTCGTGTTAGTACCTAGTCCACGAGGTAGGAGTACTAATATTAGTACTAGTTTTGAACCCCAAAAGTTCTCTACCAATTAATGAATACTCTTAATTTCACTGAATCAGTTAGGTAACAGGTGTTATATTTATAGCACAATGCACTGTGTGGATCACAAGATAGCGCCTGTGGTGTGGATTTGGCGTGTGTATATCGCCAGCTTACACAGGAAACAAACAGATGAGGTAAAGCGTTATACTAACTAGTAACTACGAAGTATCGAAAATTGGAAGTAGAGCGCGCACAAGAAAAACACGAAGATGGAACGGCATTTTTTAACCAGAATTAAAAAAGAATTAGACTGACAGACAACCTTTTCGTTTCTTTTTTGCCACTGCCTCTTCTGGCAACGGTCCAACAATATCTTCGTTGTCATTATCAACAGGAGTTTCTTTCATTTTCAGTCGCCGTTTCATTTCCGCCATAGTTATTGTTGTTGTTAAGTGTATTCCTCTACTTTCTATTCCAAAGACACCAGCTCATTAGCTACTGATTTAAAATATGCTACCAAATTTACAGCCGAGGCTACCAAATATCATAAGAAGGAAAAATTTTGCAGGAGGTCTGTCTAAAAACAGTAATATACGGTAAAGGAGATAAAATGCAAAAATGTAACAGAAATTAAAGTAATACAAAAAAGAAGTTAAAAATAATAAGTATATTTAATGTACAGCGTGTTGTTGTTGTTTATCATTTGGCAATGTGGGGCATTTTTAGGAATTTATCTTGGCTGAGATTATTATTTTCCATCAGCTTTGTCTTCACAGTGTTTATCTCCATGTGAAATCTGGAAGATGTTTCATATAGGCTCGTTACTAAGGTGGCAAGCTCATCTTCACTGCATGACAGTCCATCAATGTCATCTGCAAAGCAGAGGTTGGTGGTATTATGCTCTCCAATGCTGACTATCCCACAGTGGTTTTCCAGGGCATCACTCATGATGCGCTCTAAGTAGATGTTGAAAAGTGTGGGTGATAGGAGACAGCCTTGACATACTCCAACTGTTGTTTGGAACCAGTCCATCACAGAACCTTGAGCAATTACTGCACTTGTAGCCTTGGTGTACAGCTGCTTGATGGCATTGGTCAACTTTTGACCCATGTTGTAGTTCTTCATTGTGGTCCACAATGTCTCATGCCACACTCTGTCAAAGGCTTTTTTGAAATCTATGAAGACATTCCAGCATTATTAGTGTGTTTTGGGCAAAAGTCATCTGGGAAAGCCCATCCCTCTCCAGACCAAGGAGTTGACAGAAGTACATTGTCCAGCTGCCTTAGGGTATACACTTCAGATTTTCTTATAGGGTTTACTCCTTTAGCCTTTGGCAAACCAAAGCAGACCTGCAAGGCAGCAGGAGACTTGTATATGGGTGGGTGAGTTCATTTCCCGAACAGATAAAGCACTTGCCACTGCCCATATTTATAGAATCCATCAATTCCCGTTATGTCTGATTATCATTATTAATAATACCTTGCATATACATATGTCTCATAAACTTGTCTATAGTACATGAGGCGTTTGTGCAACAACTACTGTACATCAGGTTGTTACATAACAAATGTTATGCATCACATTGGTGTATAACAAATGATATACCTGATGATAGTATATGCTATACATCCAAATGTTTCATAACAAATGCTATACATCAGGTTGTTACAAGGGGCCCCGAGTGACAGAGTGGTCTAAAGCGCTCTCCATTTTGGATCAGTGCCATCTCACCTCTGTCTGTGTGGGTTCAAGTGTTGTATTCAGCCAATGTGGGTATGTGAGAAAAGCTTGCCAGTAGCTTCTCGTGGGTCAGTGGATCTTTCCGGGGTTTATCCGGGTTCTTCCTCCACCATTAATACTGGCCGCTATGTATAGTCTATATTGTGCTGAAAATGGAGTTAAACATACAACAACAACAACATCAGGTTGTTACATAAAAAAATACATCAAATTGTTGTACAGTGAAACCTGTCTTGAAAGACCACTGCTGAGTGAGGCCACCTGTCTTGAAAGACCATATTCTCAATGAGCAGATTTATTACATAGTGGTATGACCTGTTATGAGATACTACTTGTCTTGAGAGACCATAATTGTTTGACAGAGGGGGAGGTCTTTCAAGAGAGGTTCTGCTGTATAACAAATGCTATACGTGAGCTTGATGTACAGTATAACAAATGTTTTACAACATGTTGGATAACAAATGCCTTGCATCAGGCTTGTGTTTAACTAATACTATAAATCCAATTTTGTATAATAACTGCTATGCATGAGATTGTTGTTTAACAAATGTTTTCAACAGGTTGTTACATAACAAAAGCTATACATCAGGGTGTTGTATAACAAATGCTATGCATCAGGGTGTTGTATAACAAAAGCTATACATCAGGGTGTTGTATAACAAATGCTATACATCAGGGTGTTGTATAACAAAAGCTATACATCAGGGTGTTGTATAACAAATGCTATACATCAGGGTGTTGTATAACAAATGCTATACATCAGGGTGTTGTATAACAAATGCTATACATCAGGGTGTTGTATAACAAATACTATGCATCAGGGTGTTGTATAACAAATGCTATACATCAGGGTGTTGTATAACAAATGCTATGCATCAGGGTGTTGTATAACAAATGCTATACATCAGGGTGTTGTATAACAAAAGCTATACATCAGGGTGTTGTATAACAAATGCTATGCATCAGGGTGTTGTATAACAAATGCTATGCATCAGGGTGTTGTACAGCATATACTATAAATCAAGCTACTATACATGAGATTGTTGTATCCTTTTTTTTTAACCATAGGTTGTTGGTAGAGAAATGTCATGCATCAGGTTGTTGTATACATCTTCCATGACAGAAGTTCTCTTTTCATATATTTATATGATGATATTTGGATAGAGTCATTAATTGAATTAGTAACGAACCTCAATATGTCCACTGAGCTATAATATGCTTCAGGCTGGGCAGCATATGGTTAATATTTCACGTCATTTTCAAGTTTCCTGTATGAATTTTTAGCAGGAATTTGATAGAAAACATTGTAATTTTTGGTATTTATTATAACCAAATTAATCCCAAATTCAACTATGTCATGGAATGAAAACAGAGTGGGGGACATGTCATGGAAACAAAATGGAACAATCCAAACAAATGTTTTTCTTCTCAAATAAAATCTAAGTAAAACATAATACACATATGCAGACCTGATGTTACAGCAGGAACACAAGAAATAAGATTCCAAAATAAGAATGAAATCTGATTCTTCAGTTCTCTCCTTATGTACACATTTATTTCAGACTATTGCAAAACATGTCACTACTTGCCGCTTGCTAGATTATACTATTCAATAAATACTTTGAGATACTTAATCATGTGAATTAGCCCATCTAATGTAAAATTATTTAATTCTTCAAGAACCATCCAAATGCTACCAGCCGATGAAAAATTAATCCCAAGTCATCAACAAGTCTTATTAATAAGATTGTTAATAGTATTTTATCAGCACATATATAACATCTATTTATAGATCTCATGTAATTTTATGCTATTAATATTCTTAAAAAGTACAATAGTCACATAGGCAAAATCTTACTAAAGATAATCACTAAAATTTAGAGCCATGAATAAAAATTTAAAAATTAGATACAAAATTAAAAAAATACATAACAAGATAAAATACAGAAATTCTAGACAAAATAGTTCAATACTTTTTGTGAGATAAGTGTTAAAATATTTCTTGCGCCACTTTGAAAATTAAATTTAAAAAAAAAATTTAAAAAATTAAAATTAAAATTCTTCATGACTTTTGTTGAATTTTTCTTACTTTGCCCCCAATGAGTTTTGAATTAGTTCTCTAATTAGTTAACTAATTATTTCTCTAATTAGTTAATTAATTAGTTCTCTAAGTCTCTAATCTTCCCACTATGACGTACACTGTACAAAGATTTTTTTAAACCAATTTTTTTTATTCACCTCTCTGCATTTAGGTAGCATTTTGATTAATTAAAGGGTGTTAGACTTTGTTGAACATTTTGTTTTTCATTGTTTTAATCTTGCCCTTCTTGTGTAGTGTAAATAGCTAGTTGTAATAATTTTAAAGTCATTATCTAAGATATATTGTGATGAATTGTTGCAGATAAATAAATATATTAATGGTAAGAGGATGAATTGGAAATTGGAATGGAACATTAACAAAACTGCACTCTACTCTCTGAATAAGTTCACTTTCACTATTTGAAGACTTCTCAGATAAAGGCAGCGTATATGATAATTAAAGACTGAGAAGCTCCCTTGTACCTTAATTAATATTTTAATAGAGATGGGATTGGCAAAATTATCAAGTGATACTGCACCTTTCTTTATATAAAGATATTTCTTCATAAAACATCAGACTGGTATTTGTTTGATCCAACAAATGTATTGCTTTTAATATATAAAAGTAACTTTGATCTCTTAGAAATAATAGCATTTTAAATAGCTGTCTTTATTCTATTACTTTTTTTTAAATCTGTAGTAATCAGAGATAACATGCCTTTTCTTCTATAAATATGTGCACGTAGGAAGATAAAAGGATCTTTGAGCAGTCTAAAATCAACTCGGGAACATCTCATCCTTTTCAAGGACTCGAACCCTTCTTGTGTAGAATTTAAAATAAAATTAGTTTATACACCTTAGATGACATGGTGAAAGACTGTAGGTTTTACAAACGATTTCTCAAATTGAGAAATTAGATATGAATCTGTCTCTACAGCGCATAATTTGAGAGTATAGGTACCTGTAGTTAATTGTAATCCATGGATTGCATTTTTTCCAAGTGCTCTTTATGTTACTACTGTACGTCTTAAAATATCTAACATAATGAAAGTGAAACCAGTGATTTAGAATCAACAAGCAATTGTATTCAATAGACACTTGCAATATGTGAATTAAATTTTAAAAAATGTTTTATCACAAGTCAAAAGTATTAAAGTATAGAATGATCAAAAAGTTTCCACTGTACTTGAATATTCTAATATACCACAATGATGCAATCCAGAATGTCTTTGAATGAGTTCACATAAATCCAAAGTACTGTAATGTATTAATCTAAAAGCAAATGAGCACTTAACATTTCCAATGAATATTTTAAATAAATAATTCCTCTCAAATTGAATATGATTTAAACAACACAAATGCAAATTCTGGTCACTACTGGATCCCCGCAAAGAAATGATTTCTTTATCAAATCATTATTTATTTATACAAGTGACCATAATCTGACTTTACAATTTACAATCATGGGCAAAAGGTAAGCATGCAATATAGATTAAATATACATAACAATAAACACCAAGAATTTCAAGACAGCATGAAAAACAGTTAGGTACCCTTTAAAAATTCATATGAAGTTTCCCGATAAGACATCTTAAAGTCAAATAGAAACTAATATGTCCTCAATCTCTTGAACTTGCGGTGAATAGTTGTTACATTCATGACAAAAACTATGTTAGTTGAGATAAAATTTGTGTAGCAAAATGTCATGTAAAAACGAAAAAGTTTGTATATATATATATATATATATATATATATATATATATATATATACACACACACACACACACAGGTGAACAAAAACTTGTCTGACCACCATGAGAATGCCTAAGAAAGCAGAACAGAACAAAATATTAATTTACATTTCATTATATCTCAGGCCACACACAGGTGACACTGAAGAAATGCAAGTAATTTATAAGAGGTGAAAAATTGTGTTGTGGGTATGTTGAACATGGAACTTGTTTTAAAATTTAGCAGAAACACAAATATGTAGTATTTTGAAAATAAAAATTCAAAGAAACTACTGTATCCGTCATTGAAAATGTCATCACCATCAATTTTACCAATCACATTCCGATTCACTTAAATCAATAACAGACAAAACGTCTTGATACACACATGAGGCAGTTTTTGAAATAAAAGATCTGTAATCTCACGTGACCCTCAAATTGTAAGCTACAAAATCAAACATTTATGCAGCGATTTTGCTGTAGTAATCGTGAATGACAAATTTCACCATAAAACTCTACAGTAGGTGCTGGTTGGATAATTGGAATGACAGGAATTCAAATATTGCATGCGGCCCAAAACTACGTTAAATAGTTAATTGAAATGTAGTAACCCAGAAAAAGGATTGTTAACATTATTGGGAAAAACCATTTTTCATGAATAGATTTCAACCTCCGAACTTTGTAAGATAGTCCTGGGATGTTTATGTGTCCTTTACAATTGAAAAGACAATTTAGTTAATGTCCTCTATGGCCAGGCAAATACAAAAAAATGGTATATAAACCCCCCAAAACTTCAGAACTTTTGAACACCATAAAAAGTGTCATTCAATAGATCATCGATGACTGGTTGGTAAACGGGAGAAAAAAGTTCTTGATCAGCTTTATAATGTGGGTAAATTAATATTCTCGGCACAGAGCTGCCAATACATCTTATGTTGAATATTTGTGTGTGCACAATGATGAAAAGACCAAGCAGACATGCGTCTGTAGTCACGGAATGTTTTAAATTAGAAAGTTAAATTCAAGTTTGTAAACTTTGACATTGTGTGACTTCTACTGTCTCATATTAGAATTTATATCTTTATATACCTTCTTAATTTTCTTATTTGGAGTTTCAAGTTAAGACTTTTGCTTAACAAAATGCTTTGAAAAAGACTGAGAAGAGTGTGACATTCTACATTGTTGCTTAGTAGCCTGTTCCACATGATTATTATGCCAACTCGATATAGTTTTCGTTCCTATTACAGCACGAACATAAACCCATGAGGATACAAACTGTTTAAGGCATTAGAGTGCAGACCATAATAAAGACGTTATGTATATTATCTTATAAAATAAAACAAACAATAAAAACAATCATCTAATCTTATTGTACCTTCCTTTCTTACAAAAACACAATAATTACAATGTAAAATATGCAGAAACATTATATTCTCCTCATTGGTCATAGAGCATATGTTGAGGCAGTTGTTGTGACCAAACATTAATTGCTATGTTCAGTTAGTTTGTATTAAATATTTGACCTTTGTCTATTATTCAGAATGAAGGTATTATGCATGCCTGATTTGTGTTGTTTGTAACATATCACATAATCTTTGACTAGTGGAGCATGTTTCTTTACCTATCTAAGGCTTTTGTTTATTAGTAGGAAATGACCCAGAGAGAAATAAGGTTGTGGTTAATCCATTTGTAACTGACAAGGCTAGTTTGGATCAAAAGGCTGATCCAGCTCTGATTGAAAGACCTGTAATTATCGCCAAATCTTAAATCACTTTTTATGGTAAAAGATTAAATGTGATATTTGTAAATACTGTAGATCTTGACACACTTGCCAAATGGTAGGAAAACCTAATCAGAAGATACCCAAGGCCCACCTGCAACCTATTTCTGCATTTGACGAATAAGTTAGCAGAATAATGGTTGACAGCGTAACACCTTTACCTGAGACCAAGTCAGGCAACCAATAATTGTTGACTATAATGTGTGCGTCCACAACATTTCCAGAGAGAATTCATTAGAATATTAAAACTAAACCATAGTAAAGGCTTTGATAAAGATTTTGTTTTACTCTGTTTGACTTTACCAAATGCATCCAGTCTAATCAAGGTTCAAATTTTATATCTGGAATTTTCCAGCAAGTTATGCATAAATTAAGCATCCAGCTTTTTAAATCTTCTGCTATTCACCATTAAGAGCTTTGGAAAGATTTCATTGGCCTTTCAAGAATTCGATTTGGTCATATTGGTTTGATGCAGGACATGATTGGGACGAGTTTGTTCATTTGCTTTTGTTTGCTGCTAGAGAATCCTTTCAGGAATCAATAGGCTTTAGTAGTTTTTAACTGGATTTTGGATCTATGTCCATGGACCATTGAAATTAAAAGAGAAACTGAAAACTCAGTGTTTAATCTTCTTGATATTGGGTCTGATTTCAAATACAAGCTGTCACAGGCTTGTGAAGAAACAATCTACACTATACTCAGTCAAAAATGAGATTAATGTATGACCGGAATTCAAAAGAAAGCGGTTTTCAGGCTCTTGATATGGTTCTGGATGTCCTGCCAATACCGCAAAATCCTTTAGAGGCAAAGTAGTATGGTTCTTATACAGTTTAAAAGAAATTAAGTGACTTAAATCGTATCATTAACACATATGCACTGCGAAAACAAAAACAAATTTGTTAAAGGACTATGTTGACAGAGATAGCACTTTTAATTATTCAATCAAATTTAGCTGTAATTGTACCACGTAGTGCAGAATTTAATTAGGTATGACATGGTATCAGGCTATAGTGACTATAGTTTAACCAATCTACGGAGTTCGGAAATATTGAACAAACTTGATAGAAACTTTAATATAAAGAGTGAATTAAAACAGTTATTATGTGAATATGAACACATGGTTCCTGTTGTTCGAATGCGAACAAATAAAACTGACCATGATGTGAAACGGTATCCTTACATGATGAATGCTCTCAAACAGGAATGTTTGAAAAAAGAAATTCAGCATTACCTGGATAATTAATTCATATATCCAATTAAAGGTAACTGGACTTCAATTTGTATTCATGTGCAAACATAAAATACTTTCGCATGTTCAATGACTATTTAAACAAATTGAAGAGTGGCCAGCAAAATAGATTAATTTCCATTGCCAAGAATTTATAAATGAATTGACAAAATTGGAAATACAAATTATGTCACCAAGTTTGACTTTTTGCAATGATTTAGACCAGTTCTACCCATGGAAAGAGTAATATAAACTGTGGCATTTTCAAATTTAGCTGGACTTTATCAGTAGAAAGTTATTCTATTTGATATCACAAATTAAAGAGAAGTTCAAATTTAAAATCACTTTGTTTGGTTATTTTCTTAGTCCTTGGTACTTTGATTTTCATATATTTGAGAAATCTTCAGTGAATCCAACAAGGTTTCATAATGAAACCTAATGTAAAGAACTTGGTTTCAAATCCTTCATTAAAAGGGTTAGATTGTCTAAAGAAAGACGAGTTGCTAGAGCTTGCCAGATATTTATCTATTTTGGAAGAAGCAGTATGTTTGTTAAAACAAGAAATAATATATATACTAAGGGTTTGATTAGTGCATCCCTGCTTGGCTCTGAACAGAAAGCGAAGTCACAAGGTAGAGACTTTGGCAGAGGCAGCTCAACCAACTGGTTACTATTTTCTGACACAAAAAGTGTCATCTGTCAGTAAATCTTTCTGTCAGCAGTTTTTTGGAAACGAAACCCATCTCAGTTTCATATGACTACTTCCAAATCTCACTTTGGCACAACGTTTAATAATCAATCTTTGTATCAGAGATAATTATCTCTTTCTATGTACATGTCTTATAAGAAGAAAGGGCACTTTTTTGACTCCAACATTTTGAACAAAATCAACAAAATAAAAAACAGAGCCATTCCAACTCCTCTTATTGATAAGGTATCAAAGATACTGTCTTTTATTGAAATCAAGAAACTGCATGGTTAGGGAAAAATAAATCTCAGGCCGATTTTATTATAGAAAATTATGAACCATTGATGTTGTAAAGTTTTATATCACTTATTGGAAATTCTAAAATAATTAAATGACACAGCCTTACAAAGGCTCTTATTATCAAGTACATTGGTTTTATCTGAAAATTTTTCTTCTTATTCATGTTCCTCTCCATTGTGTAAATTTGGCATCAGATTTCGTCTCGGGACATGTGATTGTCGTAGTGGTGCCTTCTTTACCGCTACAAGGTATTCATTTCTATTACGTAGTTTAAGACCACATACTATCACAATCCCAAAAATAATGTAATGACTCTTATGATGTAGAAGAAGATATAAATCATTACATATTGTCACGAAAACACGAGGATGAACAAAGAATTGTTTGCATTATTGTTACTACTGATATATAGTCAATCATTGATAATAAGATATCTTAGAAACACTGCTTTAGAAAGTGAATCAACATCTGACATATGATCTGATGCTTTTTCCTGACATGTAGGTAATAATTGTGAGCACAAACACTGACGAATACGTGTATCTTAATGGATAAACTAAAATGGATACTTCTGAAAATTCTAGGTGCATAATAGCTTAAATATAAAAATATATGGCAACGTTTGGAGACTTTGAAAGATGTAAGGATATTTTTCATTATCTCGAGTGAAAAAAAGTGTCATGTATATTGCTTATCAGATACACATTTTACAGAAGATAATATCATACGTTAGGACACAATGGGGTTAGAAATTATGTCAAACTGTTACAAGTCAAATTCTGGAGAAATCTGTCTTCTATTCAACAAACGTTTTGTGTAGAATATAAAAGAATGTAAAAAAAAGTATCATGATTGTAATCTAGTTGTATTTTTTATTAAAATTGGTGAAATTAACTTTTCCTTTATTAATGAAAAAATAATGATTGTTCAGAATGTTCCAATGATATAATTTGTTTATTATACATGAATACGACAACGTGTCAGCTATTACTGCATATGATTATATGTGGGGAATTTAATTTGGTTCAAGATCAAGAATTAGATTCGCATACATATTGATAAACAATTATATATATATATATATATATATATATATATATATATATATATATATATATATATATATAAAATAATCTACCTTATTTAACAGGATGTTTTCTGTATCTATATCTGTGTATATATATATATATATATATATATATATATATATATATATATATATATATATATATATATACACATATATATAAGTATCATGATAAGTATCAGTATATATATACATATATATATATATATATATATATATATATATATATATATATATATATATATATATATATATACACACACACATATACATATACATATATATATATATATAGATTTGCATACATATTGATAAACAATTATATATATATATATATATATATATATATATATATATATATATATATATATATATATATATATATATAAAATAATCTACCTTATTTAACAGGATGTTTTCTGTATCTATATCTGTGTGTATATATATATATATATATATATATATATATATATATATATATATACACATATATATAAGTATCATGATAAGTATCAGTATATATATATATATATATATATATATATATATATATATATATATATATATATATATATATACACACATATACATATACATATACATATATATATATATATATATATATATATATATATATATATATATATATATATATATATATATATATATACACACAGATATAGATACAGAAAACATCCTGTTAAATAAGGTAGATTATTTTTTTGTGTGTCTAAATCTTTGATGACTAATGTCGGAAAAATGAAAAATGATAACTGGACAGGCATTATGTCTGACCACTCCATGATAATACATGTATTGCATTTGACATAAAATAGTTTCACAAGAGGTAAAGGCTTGATGAATTTTAACAACAGTTTACATGTTGATAAAAAAAAATTGACTAAATCAAATATTGCACAAAAACAATAAAATTACAATTAGCTTCAACTGATTATGACGGAAATATTACCAATATAGTGATTTCAGATTTAAGATTTATCGTACCACATTCGGTTTTTGTAGATGAATTGTTGATGGAAGTTCATGAAATCCCAATTGTGTATATTTCGAATGACAAGAAGTGTAAATTAAAACAGGAAACCAAACTTGTAAAACAAATAAGGTCTTTAAAGATTGGTTAATGAGAACTTATAATATAGATATATTTGGAGTCCAAAAAACGAACATGAAAATATGAGAAAAGAAAACCTTTGAGGAAGCATTATTTGATCTAAAGTAAAATCGGAAGAAAAGGAGTAGATACTTTTGCTATCTTGAAATACGAAAAGTATGTGCAAAATAAAGTTAAAGAATATTATAAAAATCTGAATAATGAGGATAAAGAATCGATAGATATAGACTTAGTTGACTTTCACAAAGACGTTCACATTCCATGGCATAATCAAGACCAATCTCTAAAATTTGAAGTCCAAATTACCAAAAACAAAAGAAATTTTTTGTTTGTAATTTATACAAAATACCAAAAGTCCCAGATAACGTGTTTTTGCAGCTGAATTTTTATAAGTCTTTTGATTTAAAATTGCTGAGTTAGTAGTTAGAGCAATTAACGTAGTATTCAAAACGAAGCCATGCTCCGCATTTTAAGACAATGCATTATAATTTGCATACCCAAAGAGGATAAACCAAATCGTCACCTGAGGAACGGTTGTCTGATTCTTTACTTCATGTTCAATATTGTCTGGATGGACTGAAACCAAAACAAGAAGGGTCTGGGAAAAGGCAAACGTACAGTGCAGAAACATTTCGTCAATTGTTGAAATAACAGTAGGTGTATATTGGGCATACATGTGTTGGTCAGTTTGGAAAAAATGATAAATATGAATTCAGAAAATAATATAGAAAATGATTACAAATTGTTTAAAACATCATTTGGTAAAATAACAGTTCTGAAAACTTTATTTATTCCAATGCTTAATCACTCGTTTATCTCATTACCAAATGCTCTGTGACATGTTATCCGACAATTAAATCAACAATGTTTCACCTTATATGGCTGTAAATTTACACAAAGTTAAAAGAGAGGTTATTATTCAATTGTTTTCTAAAGGTGGATTGGAAATGATAGACATTCAAAAAATTATATTAGTTTTGAAAATTAATTGGATTTGTATAGTTCTTCTATCTAATAGAAAATTAGTCATTTTGTTTAAGTATGAAATATAAGAGATTAAATACCTGTTTCTTTTAGGAGATGAAAATGTAATGACATTATGAAAAAAGTAAGCAAAATGGTTTGTGGCGTGAAAGTTTATTGGCTTCGGAAATATTCACAGAAAAAAATATACCCCGGATAGAAGAAGAAAACTTCTCTATCTCTGTCTCTCTCATTGTGATTTGTCTTTTTTCATCTTACAGTGACTAAAAAGTATTGTTTTGTCAAAAAAAACCTACAAATACGTATTACATGTATCATCTATCTTATGTTCATGAAAGCTTATAAAATACTATGTACATGTATACATATTTGATCATATGTGTGATCATATGTGTGATAATACCAGTTTCATACTTGAGTATCGGTAAAGAGACCTCAAGCTTTCAAGTGTTATTGGAATATTGCACAAATTCCCATATATAGCTTTGGAGTGTGGGGTATGGTATTTGCATGCGAAACAGAGCTAGAGGCAAGATAATTATAGACTTAATTCCTCACTGATTATAAATATGTCAGGTAAGTGTATTAGTACTAGTAGTAGTTGTATTAGTAGACTCAAATTAGCAAAAAAGAACATATTTTTGCGATTCCATTGAAACCTTATCCATGGTGCTCATCGTATTTTGTGAAATAAGATAATTCTTTGTCTTTTATACAGTAAAATATCATAAAGTATTTATTCTTTGCACGGAGCAGGATTCACTATCAAACAACTTCAACATGAGTCTGGCTTTGACAGTCCATGTTTCTCCAATCCCAAAAAATCAATTTAAATGTCGTTGCTATCTGAAAGGTTATAAACGTGAAATTATTACAGATACGTGTTCCCAAATCACATGGTTTTTATTGTTTCACAGTTGTATGATTGTCAGTAAGCTGTTCTGAGCCGAATATTGGTACTTCATGCTATGCAATTTTAAACACCTCTCAAGCAACTAAGGTATTTTATAAATTAACTACTTCTTCTCAATATCACTAATATTATCAATTCATGGTTACGACTAGCGGAATTATTGCAAAGAGCTTCTCTTTTGGCATCACTAAGTTGATCAGGTTCCTTATGTATTTTACATACTTTTCTACAGATATGTATGTATGTATGTATGTATGTATGTATGTATGTATGTATGTATGTATGTATGTATGTATGTATGTATGTATGTGTGTGTGTGTGTGTGTGTGTGTGTGTGTGTGTGTGTGTGTGTGTGTGTGTGTGTGTGTGTCTGTGTGTGTGTGTGTGTGTGTGCGTGCGTGCGTGCGTGCGTGCGTGCGTGGGTAGGTAGGCAGGCAGGCAGGCAGGTAGGTACATAGGTAAGTAGGTAAGTAGGAATTTAATAGCACGTGTTCGCAATCATGGCCATAAACTGAAGATTACAAGTTCCAAAAATAAAGAGCAATAGCACAACATAAATGGCAGGCGATGCAGACGACCCATATTTAATACTCCTTGTTGTAGGTAACTGAATGTTTGCACATTAAGCATGTGTCTTCTTTCAGGCAAAGTGACCTTGACATTTTACCCCCCAAATGTATAGGCTTCTCTCTAACCTTAAATAAAACCATCCAAACATTTATGACCAGATGCTCAGGTCTGTGATGAAGAACTATTCTTATTGTGCGGATACTATTTTTCTTATTTCGAAAAGTGATCTTGAACTTTATCCTGTGACCCCAAACATGAAGCCCTCTTCCATACACCAAGTGCAAGCCATTAACAAAGTTTGGTAAATGTAGATGGTGGAAAACTAACCTTTCTGTGCAGAAACCAAATTAATAATAGACAGACAGAGGGACGGACACTGTATAGCATAACTGGATCCACTATATTGTGAGTCTATACAACTTGCCAAAAAAATAATACGGTAAAGACTTCCAGTTGAAATTAAAAATAAGCGTTTCAGGATACAGGATAAAAAAACAAAAATGCTAAAATTCTAGAAAAGGTATTTAGGATCAAAAATGTATAAAACAACTTCCTTAAAATGAAAACCGTAGTGATAGTTATAAGATGTACTATTTGTTACTTATTTTAGGCACTAATTT
The DNA here is from genome assembly GCA_030141615.1 of Unio pictorum. Classification (NCBI taxonomy): domain Eukaryota; kingdom Metazoa; phylum Mollusca; class Bivalvia; order Unionida; family Unionidae; genus Unio; species Unio pictorum. Next base: position 22,280,887 of record JARLTB010000107.1, read on the forward strand.
TAACATATCAAAACAGAGCTGAAATGGTACAACAATGTCGTGCGTGTGTGTGTGTGTGTGTGTGTGGGGGGTACACTTTATAAATCACAGACAAAAGCTAAATTTAAATGCCATTTTCCAATGTAGGCTTTGAGGAATCTTTGTCTCTGAAATGTAAGGAACTCTCTGAAGAATGTTACCTATTGCAAACGATCTTTCCGGAAAGTGGTGGAATCCAGCGGCGTCGCTAGGGTTGGTGTCACCCAGTGCGGTAAACTCATGGTGTCACCCCTCCAGACTAGACCGAACAGTGTGTGCTCTGTAAAATTTGCAATTTTTATTTTGGTGTCACCCCTCTGGGATGGTGTCACCTGGTGCGGTCCGCACCCCCCTCATCCTCCTAGCGACGCCACTGGTGGAATCGAATCTGCCCTTCCCACCCCACCCCCGCTGGCAAAGCCAAACCGAATTCTTGAAACATTTATTTTGCCAATGTTGGCTTAAATCATGCTTTTTTAATTAAATGTAAGGAATCTATTTCGCTGGTTATCAGATCTCCAGGAAAATTCTCAGAAGAAATGTAACCTATTTTCTTTAGTAATAGAAAATACAATGAAAAGCAACAAACGTTCTTGTATTTTATCTGGTGCATAAATCTCTTGCGAAATTTCTCTAGTTACCCAAAAGTCCTCGGTATCTGCATTCAACCTTGATAAAAATTAATAATAAAATCAACAGCTTCAGCGAAATTCAAAGGAATGGATTTATAAAATCCTTTAGACACGAAGCTCTAATTAATTAGTTAAATAACGAAAGTTAATAGCTATGTTTTGCTCAGAAATTGCAGACGTTGTGTGTTTTTGAGTGGCTGGTTGCAAGATTATTTTCTTTTAAATCACATGAATAGCTTTCAAACACGCTGACATACCTCGCTAGGGTTGGTGTCACCCAGTGCGGTAAACTCATGGTGTCACCCCTCCAGACTAGACCGAACAGTGTGTGCTCTGTAAAATTTGCAATTTTTCATTTTGATGTCACCCCTCTGAGATGATGTCACCTGGTGCGGTCCGCACCCCCCTCCCCCCACATCCTCCTAGCGACGCCACTGGTGGAATCGAATCTGCCCGCGCCCCCCCCCCCACTCCCCGCTGGCAAAGCCAAACCAAAATCGTGAAACATTTCTTTTGCTAGTGTTGGCTTAAATCATGCTTTTTTAATTAAATGTAAGTAATATATTTCACTGGTTATCAAATCTCTAGGAAAACTCTCAGAAGAAATGTAACCTATTTTCTTTAGTAATAGAAAATACAAGGAAAAGCAACAAACATTCTTGTATTTTATCTGGTGCCCAATCTCTTGCGAAATTTCTCTAGTTAGCCAAAAGTCCTCGGTATCTGCATTCAACCTTGATAAAAATAAATAATAAAATCTACAGCTTCAGCGAAATTCAAAGGAAGGGATTTATACAATCCTTTAGACACGAAGCTCTAATTAATTAGTTAAATAACGAAGGTTAATAGCTTTGTTTTGTTCAGAAATTGCAGACGTTGTGTGTTTTTGAGTGGCTGGTTGCAAGATTATTTTCTTTTAAATCACATGAATAGCTTTCAAACACGCTGACATACCTCACCTGCAAATTTTTTATTAACATAATGTTCCTGTGTGCGCATTAAATAAATTTAATATGGTCATTGCAAGGATAATATATCGGGTAATTATCTAAGATAAGTACACCTATTAATTAGCAAGGATAAGTATAACTATTAATTATATATGATACCTACACCTATTAATTAGGTAGGATAAATGCATCTAGTAATGAGCTAGGATAAGTACACCTATTAATTAGCAAGGATAAGTACACTTATTAATTAGCTAGGATAACTGCACCTTTTAATTAGCTAAGTTAAGTAATAAGTACATCTATTAATTAGGGTCTCGGAAATTACCCCCCTGTCAATTACTCCCCTGCCATTACCCCCCTGCCATTACCCCTATCAATACCCCCTCGGTATATTAAGCCCCTGCCATTACCCCTCCTCCCGTCTATTACTATATAACATATAATTGTTATATACCATGAGTAAATATTAAATTAAAATAAATTTCAAAATAATATATTTTAAACTATTATTTTAGTAAATGAATCTCAGCCTTGAAAACATTAACTTGTCCTGGAATATTCAATAGTAAAATCATCATATCATCATGTTATATTACCATAAAATAAAGTTCAGCGTATACGTGGAAAGCAAAAACATTATGCACTATTGAATATTCCAGGACAAGTATATGTTTTCAAGGCTGAGATTCATTTACTAAAATAAAAATTTAAAATAAATTATTTTGAAATTTATTTTAATTTATATTGACTGTTGGGATATAACAATTATATGTTATATAGTAATAGACGGGAGGGGGGTAATGGCCGGATGGTAATATACTGGGGGGGGGGGGTAATTGATAGTGGGGTTATGGCAGGGGGTAATTGACAGGGGGGTAATGTCCTGCTCCCATTAATTATCTATGATAAGTGCACATATTAATTAGCTAGGATAAGTACACCTTTTAATTCACTAGGATATGTACACCTGTTAATCAGCAAGGATGAGTGCACCTAGTAATTAACAGGGATAAGCACACCAAATAATTATCAAGGATAAGTACACCTAGTAATTAGCAATGATAAGTATACCTTGAAATTAACAGGGCTAAGCATACCAAATAATTAGCAAAGATAAGAACGCCTAGTAATTAGCACGGATAAGTACACCTTGTAATTAACAAGGTAATATGCACCTATGAATTAGCAAGGATAATTACACCTAGTAATTAGGAATGATAAGTACATTTAGCAATCAGTAAAGATAAGTAAAACTAATAATTAACAAAGTAAAGTACGCCTAGTAATTAGCAAGGATAAGTACACCTAGTAAATAGTAAGGATAAATATACCTAATTATTAACAAGGAAAGATACATCTAGTAATTAGCAAGAATAAGTATACCTAGTAATTAGTCCATTATTTTTGTAACTTCGAAAGATTTTCTTTTCCAAGGTTTGCCGTTCAATAAGCTTGTATTTTTCTTTCCTAATTAGAAAAATTCCGTGATGATTGTGAAAACATGTGTCTACCAAATATTACAATGGTATGGAAATAAAAAAAAAACATATTCATTTCATCCTAATACATCAAAATGAAATTTGTCAACAAGAAATCAAATGAAGCATTGTTTCTAAATAAAGACACATATAAAGAGAAAATCTTTTAAGGATGGTCGCTTGTGAAGTGTTTGAGTACTTAAGTTGTTAAACAACTTAAAATTTTACAGATCACATGATTCAGCCAATCCAAACTTATGTAACAAACTGAATATTGAACATACAGAAGAATTCAGCCAAACGAAACTTATGTAACAAACTGAAAATGGAACATACCAAAATGATTCAACCGATTCAAACATCACCAAATACTGTATAGGTTGGTATACATTTCCATGCGATATTTGCAACTGCATATATACTTACAATGGGTTTAAGAAAAAATATGCAAAGGTCAGCTTGTTAGTACCGTGTCAGTAACTGCCAATAAAATTACAGCTGAATATTGAGAAAAAAATGCATCAATCGTGCACATGCTGAATGCTGAAGATCTAAGATTCTTCATTTCAGACGTATAAAGAATATTGTGCTACTGTGCGAATTTCGGTTTGTTTTTTGTAAGTGGAGCATATAATATTGATAATAATTATTTCCACAGCTTGAGTGGCAGGTCCTAATTTACAGAAGCAAGCTAAATTTAAGTCCCTGTTGCTAAACATAGACCTACACACATTTTGACAGACAGCGAAAATTTGATTATCAACATAACACATTTTAATCGCAACATTTACTTCAACTAAGGCAATCAACTCTCCGTGATTGTTTTGCAAAAGTTATGTCAAGGAGTAGTAAAGAGGGTAAATCCTACAACTTATTATAGGTGTCTATTTGTCAAACTAAGGCATGTTACAAAACCGAAAAAAGTGTCAACAAACAGAAATTGCCTCTGACGAACCGAGACGCAGAATTGTTGTCGCGCTGTTATTAATTAAATCATATCAACTAGATTAGCTCGAGAGCGACTAGCTGCGATTAAAAGATTTATACCCATGACAGATTCTGTCAGACGAAAATTATAACAGCGACAGGAATCGCAAGTTGATTTTTCAATAGGTGCTGAACAATTTTTCAAACCCGTTACTACAACTAGTAAAGAGGTAATGTATGGGGAAAAAATAGATAAAAAGTAAAAGAAAGGTGTTCTTCCTAAACTTAAAAAAATAGCAAAAGGAACTATACAAGCATCAGAACGTTTACAAAATCTTCCTGGTTTGGCAAGTCTTCAATTTGGTCCGGGAACAAAAAATGATGAAGAAATAGTCGAAAAATTACGTAATACACTTACTGAAGATACTTTGACAACAATCGATAAACGTAATTCAGATGATTTTATCGAATTTGCTACTACGCGTCACGAAGACTCCTAGTCAGATTAAAAAGTTGCAATCGGGTTCAGCTAAAAAGATGGAAACTACAATAACACTAAAACACAATCAGATGTCTAGTAGTTAGAATAAACTATGACTTCCAGCTCGTCAGATTAAACATTTCAATGATGCTTAAAAAGATAAATAAGGTGTTCAGGTTACTCTCTCTCTCTCTCTCTCTCTCTGCGGTTGCGATCAAAGACACCATTAAATCAGGTGGTATATTTCCACTTCTCGCTGCGTTACCAGCATTGATTTCCGCTGCCACCCCCGCGATCGCGAAAGCTGTTGCGTTTGGAGCAGTTGGAACAGCGACAGAAATGGCACTAAAGAAAGCGACTGGGAAAGGATATAATAATTCTATCCGTAAAGTTATTGGGTCTAAGGCTGCCATGGACTCCATATCCATGGTACAGCGGAAACGGCCTGAGGTTACATGGCCGGTTTACTAAAATCACTGTCAAATTTTGATTTACATGATCCTGCTTAAAAAAAATACGCGATTAAAAAACTTGAGAGGTGTTTTTATGCAAGACCAATCACCTTCCACACCAAACAGCGCTGAAGCCGGTATTATTAATCTCGACAACATCACCGGACCTTAACTCATTGGGTTGCATACGCGATTGATCCACGTGGAATTGTTTATTTTGATTTCTACGGGCTAACGCCACCTAAAGAATGTATGCGTTATATACACCAATTAAAATTCCCTCACAAAGTGAGGATCTGGTATTCGACGTTACCAACACAGACAATGACCGATCCACCAATATGCGGCCAGGAGGTAATTAATTTCCTTGATGCTATATAATCATCGACTAAACCACCCTATAAAACTGTACACGAATACACGAGTAATCGCTTTTTAGAGAGATCTTAAAATATAATGATTGATATTTACGAGAGAGCTCTCTCGAGCCTGAAAAAACCCACCGGGGAAATATTTGCAACCAGAAAATGTTTAAAAAAAAATATCGAAAATGAAATATCTGAAATGTTAAATCTCGCAAGTGTGGATCCAAACGAAAGACTTGTATTTCAATATAGACAGGGAAAATTGAAAACATGTAATGTTTCCTTGAATGATATTCTATTTAGACTCAATGAAGTAACCGAGATTCCCTAGCGGAATTTGATTCTACTGGTAGGATTAAACCAGGAGTTCTTTTTTTGAACTGTGTTAGATAGTATTAATGATCGAGTAAAAAAATCTAGTGACACAATGACGGGCGAGCTCAACATGAAATCGAATAAAAAAACGCACTTGGTAATCCAACATTAGACAGTGACGTTGTGACAAAAAACTACGTAGACGCGGCGCGAGACGAATACAAAACCACAGACAATAAATTATCAATGTTGCGAGACGAATAAAAGACCACAAGCAATAAACTATCAACGTTGCGAGACAAATATAATATCACAGAAGGTAAACTATTGACGTTGCGAGACGAATATAATAACACAGACGGTAAACTATCAACGTTGCGAGACGAATATAAAATCACAGACGGTAAACTATTGACGTTGCGAGACGAATATAAAATCACAGACGGTAAACTATTACCATTGTGAACTGAGTATGATGTTCATGTAGGCGCGTTTTGAAATCTTCGTAGGAATTTTAGAAAAATTGATGAGACCTCGGATGATTTCTTTAGTACTCCGCTGACTGTCCCAATGAAACTTGATGATATTAAAACAACTATTGATACGATTAAACAAACGCAGGATAATATCGTTAGTGATTTTCCTGCTATCGATGCACGTCTTGATAAAATTAAAATACCGCATAAACAAAATATCAATACCGTGTACTCTGTACAACACGGATTATTCACCTGGACACCTGACAATAACATCGTTCAAGTTACTGCAGATGTCCGAGCTGTTTATAGATTAACCGTGCTTTCACCGTTACAGTTTATTGTGTCCTCGAGTATGGTAATTATTACAACAAGTGCAATAATAAATAAAGGCATCATAGAGATGTTTACAATAACCTCTATTAATGGTAATTTAGCATCAATATCAATCACATGGTATGTAGAATTTGTAACTGATTTAAGTAAATCGTATAATAAACGTGCAACAATATCGATACAATCAAGTGCGCGAGTTTCAAATTAAACTAAAAAATTCTCATTGACGAGTTTACAGTAAAAGTAAACAAATACCGCAGGCGTATTACCCGTGTTGATATAATTGTGTATTCGTTTTTGATTGTTTTTGCTGGAACGGTTATATTGTTATCAACTGTAAAAATGATTACGCCGGTAGTTGTCACAATTTGTAATTTAGCGGCAACAATAATTACAGGGTTTCTTAGTATCATCACAAACAATATCCACATGCAGTCAAAATAAACTACACGAGTACATAATTAAGTTACATGTCGCAACGGATGCATCTTTTCAAATAACTTCGTTGATATCATCCAGTCACGACGATACAGTGATATCCGATAACGAGTTCTCGGTGATGACTAATATCTACCACACAGCAACATCAAAATTAGAAAAATATAACAATAATAAAAACAAAGTCATCGACAATGAACTTACTGCAACAGATAACCGCTAACACATTCCCGGCAAAAACAACCATGATCTCAATAACCTCAAATAACCCTGAATTTAATGTAAATTTCCCAACTGCAATTCCGGTAAGGGAAATCGCACTAGCAAAATTACGAGTATATTATAGTTGCCAAAATATTAGATCAAAATCATTTGGTGGGCAGCAACTGAATAATTCTCTAGTGTTTGCAAGTAAAAATAAACCAGATGGAACTCCTGATTGGTTTATTGCTTCTATATTGTCTGGTAATTATCAAATCGAACAGATCAATAATGAACTCCAGCTTGGAATAAAATAAATGACGGGTAAGGAATCAAAAATCGCTATAGCGGTTCACGAACCGACATTATCAGCCCCGACTGAGATAAACTCGCCTGGCTATGTTGTAGATATCTAACAGAGTTCCATCAGAACAGTGCTAAGATGACCTGAAATTTCTCCTCGGACATCCTTGCAAATACCCGAACCAACGAGGTCTGATTACACAACAAACACGCAATCATACCACGAAATTGCGCCGTCATACAAACAACATTTACTCGATATCAATACTACGAATGGTTCAATTTATGCAGGTGCTGGCGAATATGGCGGTGGACAATCTTGGGATTTTTATGAACTACTCTATGATAGAAAATATAATCAACCTACATATCGGGGAAGAAGGTATTACTAAATATTTGAAAATTATTAATCAAGAACACAAAACACAACTACAACAACTACGGCAATACTTCCAAGAACATCTTTTTGACATAACGAATTCACGCGGTGAAATCAATAAACATATTGAAATATTGAATCCGCTTGTATTCGATACGGAATATCTTAATCAGCGAATAGGTCAGGCAATAATGGATCATGTGGACACCGGCGATGATCGATATTAACAAATATTTTTCTGTAAACATAAGATAACAGAAGCCGATTTACCTAATTGAAAGTTTCCCGAGTATAATGCAGAACAATTAAGAAAATCAGTTGATGATCTTATCAATGAAAGCTTTCCTCTAATACCCGCTGCATGGAGAAAAACACTACCGGCAACTATCCTCAAACATAATAATGACCCATACGGAGGTGTAAGACATATAATATCTGGAAATGTCAAGATATCCTCAGTAATCGCAGTAAATTTAGTACGTGATGTTATTGATGGAAAGTTACCAAAAAAATCTCGAAAAATCAAACAAGGCTCAGCAAGGTTATTTTTTTACATCACCGGTTGCAGATATTTCCGTGGTGGTATTTTACAGGCTTGATAGAGATCTCCTCCAAATATCAATCATGTTATTTTATATAATTTCTCTCTAAAATGCGATTACTCGTATATTCGTGTACAGGTTTATCGGGTGGTTTTCCCGATGAGGACGTTTAATACTTCTATGCCGCATATTGGTGGGTCATTCATTTTCTGTGTTGGAAGCGTAGAATACCACATAGTAGTTCTTAAGTTTTTTATATAACGCGTAAATTCTTTAGGCGGCGCTAACCCATATGAATCGAAATAAACAATTGCACCCGGATCAATCGCGTATGCAACCCAGTGAGTTCCATGTCCTCTGCTGTTATCGAGATTAATGATACCGGTTTCAACGCTGTTTGGTTGTTCTGGTAATTGATCTCGCATAAAAACACTTCTAAAGTTTTTTTTATCGCTACTTGTTTGGCAGCATCAACTAAATCTAAATTTGACATGGGAACTGTTGTTAGTAAACTGTTCCTAGTCTCAGGCCGTTTCCGCTGTACCATGAATACGGAGTTCTTGGTAGTCTTAGACCCTTTCCTGATCGTTTCTTTTTTATGTATCCAAGTCCGGTAGCTTTCTTTAGTGCCATCCCTGCCGCTGTACCAATGGCTCCTAGCGCGGCGGCTTTTGCTACCGCTGGGGCCGCTGCTGCAGTTAATGCTGGTAACGCAGCTAACAACTGAAATATACCACCTGATTTTATCACGTTCTTAATCGCAGCCGCAGAGAGAGTGATCTGAACACCTTTTCATCTTTGATGGCATCATTGAAGTGTTTTATCTGACGAGCTGTCAATGACAGTTTATTCTGACCGCCAGACATCTGATTGTGCTTCAGCGATATTGTGGTTCTACATTTTTTAGCTGATTCCGATTGCAATTTTTTTAATTTAACCAGGAGTTAACGTAACACTAACATGACTATATGACATTTTATTAATAATAGATTGATCTAATTGCTACATTACATATTTTTGAAAATATTACATATTTTCCACTGGTGCATCAACTACTTTCATTCGTCCACCAACACCTTCGAGTAGCATTGATTTGTCACTGAGAATTACAGCAACTGCTCTGTAACCACCAGCAGGAACATTGGTTACACGAGCTCGCAAGTATAGTTCGACGACGGATTGTCTGGTTAAGCCAAGATGTTCCAATGAAAAGTAGTAGATGGGATATAGGGTTTTAAAATCCCATTGTGATATTTGCAGACTGGTATCTACATTATTATCGCGTCCCATAAATGAAAGCAAACGATGATTCGCGTGTGCTATTTGGTTTTGATTGTAATCAAGTAAAATATCCTCGGATGGTTCTTGTTGGCCGTTTACACTTAACGAGACTTCATTAACACCGAGTTGATCAAATATCATATGGCTGCGTGTTTGTGAACCCACTCGCGCCTTAACCTGTAACGTAACAAATATATGCCGAGGCGCAGAAATACCTTGTTTTGATGCCAGTTGCCATGTACGTATACCATTCATATTACTCTCCATCATATCCGTGGTAGTTGTTAGCCAACTTAGTAATGATTTGCCGCCTGTACTCATAAATGATAGTAATTTTTGCTCTATGATGATTGATGGAGTCATTACTGGCATCCACAGTGTTAGTTTTGTTATATTCACCTTGCCATCAGCAACACCAGCACCATGCCAGATTGCATCATTATCATCACCTTTTCGCACTAAGGCTACTTTATGCTTCGCCCCATAGATAACGTTTCTAATATTTCTGCAGAATCCAAATATATGATGTAGTGGAATCGCGCATGAGAATAGTCTATGCTCTCCTTTCAACATTGATACGCGTGTTGCAAACCATAGGTTGTAATGAGTACTATCACCTTTTACAATATCAAAGGCAGCAGCTGGTCTAGCTTCGTGTTCACCATCAGCTACTGGTTGTGGATGAACTGCAGTAGCTTGCGGTGTCAGCAATTTACGATACTTATTGTCATCAGCGTTATCAGTAATATCTTTAGAGAACATCATAGATGGACCTGCCGATCTTGTATAATCATCAGATTATCTTGCCAACCCCACTATTGTTGTGGTTACATCAACATCACGCTCTATGGATTGAATCTCCTTTCCATCAATCATGTATCTAGCGCTGTTAAATAGCGCCATGATACCATTATTGACAAAGCCGACTTTGATATTTGGGTCATCTGCATATGGCGGATCATTAGCAGCACGATTATCTGTTACAATTTCTCCTTCTACTTCGATAAACGCTTCAGAGGGTAGAAAGAATTTGCTGGTATTCTGGACTTGAAGTTCGATTCTTGATCGAAGATTCGGCTGTACTGCATTATAGGAAAAATACTGATAATTAAGTACAGAATCATCTTTGCGCACTGGGGCACCTAAATCAAACGCTGTGTCAGTGGACGATTTGAACATATTATTATATATTTCTTGATCTAAATCGTGATCTCGCTCGCGATTTCAAGCCACTTCCTGCTATCATATTTGCAGTAATATTATCCTGGCCGCTGCTCAGTGATGCTATCTTTTTATCCATCGCGTTATTGATTATTTTAATAATACTCGCGGGCATAATTTCCGTAGATAGTAGTGGTCCCAATGACGAAGTCATGGGTGACGAAGTCATCGGTTTTCTTCGCCGCCGAACGAACGCTACTAGTTTTTCTTTAGCCGCGGAAAATGCCCTCCCGGAAATATCACCAACAGCGCTAATCCTCTACTATTTCTTCATTTTTTTGGATCAGGAGGGGGATTTGTTAATAGCGCTGATGTTTTTTCAGTGTCCTTTGCTATTTTTTCAAGTATTGGTACAGTATCCTTAGTAGCAGTGGTTATTGCTTTGAATAGCTGTGAGTGTCTGCCGCAAAATAACCCTGAAATTCCTGTCTCGTTTGGAGCATATTTCGAACGGAATCACGAACTGGAATAAACTTCTTAATCGAAGCTAACCGTTCACGTGCTAATATAGTTGTTAGGGCTTCACCTACCATTATAAATATAATATGCGATCTAAATTGTAAGTGAAAAAAACCTCACCCGAAATTCTTTTGTGTGTTATACTTCCGCGTAGTGATAAATCACCAGTGACACCTGTCTATAGAATTCTATTTTAGGTGAGTAAATGCATACCTGTGTATAGTATGGCGTGTTTACTGTGTTAAGGCAATCAAAGGGGAATTTTCATTTTGACGGATAATCTCTTTATTGTTTTGATTATCGAGTTAATTGTGCTTTTGATTTCATATTGTTTCCCTAATTCGTTTCTGACCTTTTCGACAGCAGTGAATAACGGGATGAACTTATTGATGTCGTTATATAATGCAAGGGAGTTATAAATAGCGTGTTGAATTCTCTATCATCAATATCTTGAATTTGATTATAATCTAATTTATTTGACAATTGAATTCCTCGATTTTTCAAACTTGAAATCTCGTTAATAATGACATTCATATTTTCGAAATTCATATATGAAATATTATGTATTTAATACAAAAAATATTTAATATATTATAATATAAAACAAAAATAATAGCGATGATGAGCGGTTATCATTCACTGGGTCCCTTATTTGGCCTTTGCGTCTTTCATAGGGTTCTTCTTTGACATTTTTTCTCTTTGAGATTTCTCTCTTCCTTTTTTCTTTTGACATTTTTTCTCTTTGAGATTTCTCTCTTCTTTTTTTGAGATTTTTTCTCTTTGAGATTTCTCTATCGCTTTGACCCTATGACCGTTTCTTTTAGCCGATAGTTCATTCTGAATCATCCTGTGGGGTTACCCTAGTGTGACATAGAGCTTTTTGCATCCATGCTATTGTTTATTTTGGGAGCGCCTATTGTTGCTGTACACCTCCCCCAAAGAATTAATTTGCATGGGATGTAAAATCACACCGTCACGTATTTGACGTGACGGGAGGTTACACGAAGTACGCTTTTTGGGCTGGCGCCCTCAATTATATAGAAAAACCTCCAAATCGGTACCGTCGACAATAATGCCTGCCACGAGATTCGAACGATGGGCACCAGGACGAGATTCCATCTGTGTATACAATACACCAGTGTTCGTAATCCATAATTTTGAATATGATATATGTGTATCATGTGAAGGGTTTTATTACAGTCATTCTGTATGCCGTGGCATATTTTCCAATTTTTGTATCCACTTTGTTATTTTCGACAAATCCGTTATTGTTGTTGTTGTTCTGGTTTTTCTTTATCCTTCTTTCTTTCCATGTTAGGGAGAAATTTGGGTACATGTAGGGCAGATCAAGCTTGTGTTGTGTTCATGTTGTTTCACTCCCGTAGTGTTTGGGGAATTGTATTAGTTTCTTAGTTTGAGGCAGAGTGCCGTTTTGTTACATCTTGTCAGTTTGGGGTCAAAGATACCATCTGGTTGCGGTCAAATTGATATAATGATGACAACAAGAGATTGCATTATGCGGAAAACTTCTACCTGGTGAAACATTAACCCACACAAAAAAATGCCATTTAATCATCAAAAATCCCATTGAGATACGTGACTACAACAAAGGAGTTATCAGTGTTTCAAAACGACACACACAAGCCCACACGAGTTATTCCCCTTGGTGTTATAACACATAGTACAAAACAGAATTCAGGCATATGTAAATTGAATTCTATTTTGAATTTTTTTTAGAAAAAGTGGATTTATTTATATTCTCTGCAACAAATCGTACTAAGGACATACAAATATCGAAATACCTACCGGCTTCAGTCATTTATTGCAATACTCTTTCTTCGTTATTTTCTGTATTAATTGATTTTATAGTGTTACATGCTTAGGCTCGAATAAGCAGCAACACAGAAAGAAGTGAAAATAACAAGCTTGTATAATTTAACAAAGGATTGTATTAAGTACAATTATTTTCATAAAATAAATAAATTTATGGTTTTAGAGAATCAAATCCAAAAATAATCCAATATAGAATTCACAAAAATAATCCACTAATGGAATTGCAAGAGTCCTGATAAATAAATGTTCTAATAGCTCCAGGTTCGAATCTTGACGATGTAATCCAAAATGGCTGACGATGTCACGTGATGCAGTTCTTGTTTAATAATCATCCAAATGAAATTATGAGCACATGTTCTTTTCCATATAAATAAAATAATTCCTCTTGCTTCAACGAATTGACACAAATTCCAATATAACTCAAAACACAACTATTAACTTAAAAGCCCAGATTCTGCTGAATTGTTCTATCCCAAACAATAATTTAAATACCTGATTTTTTGCGTAAACAAGTGATCACGTGATTTTATGGAAGTTCATAGAAGGTCATAGAACAAACGTACGAGCATTTAAACACGTACGCAAGGAAAGATCTAGATAAGTTACCCCCAAAAACTATAAATAAAAAGATGTCCCTGGATTTAGCCAATCGTTTTAGAAGCTTGTTGACACTGTCTGAAGCAGGGTCAGAAATTAGGTTAACCCCATTGTTTGCAAATAGAGTCTAGGTCAGCCTGAATTTTCCAGAATAGATATCTCCCAATTAATGAATTTTAACCCAAAATGACAAATTTGAATTTGACAATTTAAAATAAGTTATTTAAATCAAATATACGTAACAATAGGGCTCTCATTTTTCGAGTATTTTCCAGTCCTTCCTCGTTTGGTGTTTTCACTCTGAGAAATAGCTTGAAGATTATCTAAAGAATTGTTCTTAGGATTGGAATCAATATGATCAATAACAAGACCATCCTCGATCAATGCGTTAAATACGTCACAGACGATTCTGTGACAGTAATATTGTTTCTCTCCAGCATTAAACTTCAAATATACCATACCATTGTCCGTCCCTAATGGTTTCTTCAGCCTGCGGTTTCTGACAATACCGTCACGAGTTGCTTCATAATTGGTAATCACGGGATGTGGTTGAAATTCTTGGTTCATTTATATACCATTATATTATTTGTCTACTTCATTATTTGGTTTAATTATTACTTGAGAATCTTTCAATGTAGTCTTGAGGTGTTCTTATGATTTTATCCTTGACAGAGTCAAGGACGCTGAAACAGTCAGGGTCATTGACGGAATCTTTGATGGAGTTTTAACTCGTTTATCATAATAGCGCTTTAGCTCTCTGTATCGCTTACCGGCATAATTGAGACGTTACTGCGACTTACCACGCACACCTACCCCACATCGTATGCAAGGTAAGCGCCCTAAGCTCCCACGACGTACACTTTGTAAATGATATCCACAGAATTCATTTCTACATGATTTGTTACAAGCGGTTACTGATCCTATCATAAGCCGCTTGCAATGATTCATTACATAATAAATTATTTATTTAAATACTTGTTTTAATAATAATATGGAGGAGTTCGAGAGATTATCGAAAATTACGCCTTGGAAAAATGTTGCATTCAATCTCGATAATCTCCACTGATGTACCAAAGAGTCTAATAAGTGATAGAAGCATGTTGGGTAAAATCCGTGATTGTATTAATGAATTCAAGCGCGAGAGAGCAACTCACTGTTGGTCGACATTTCGAATTGATGGTAGTGTTGATGCTACCATGAACGAAGAAAGAGCAGCAGTGATAATCTCACATCTTGACAAGAAAAAGTATTTTTTAGAGTGAAATTCATTATCCGCTCAGAAACGGGGAATTGGATTATACGCGACAAATTTGAACCCATCCTGAAAAATAAGAGAACTGTCACAGTGAGTCAAGATTCCAAACCAGGAATTATGACTGGGATTGACAAACCGTATTACGAGATATCCTATCCTGTAACAGCAGTTGTTTATGGAATCTATCCGATAAATGATAAACCGAGTACTGAAAAACTAAAACCCATGAAATTGTCAGGGAGAATAAATTGTGTAGCAGAACGAATAATAGAACATTTTAGAAATGAGTTGCGTGGAAACAAATTGACGGATCTAAGACACAAAAAAATAAACGAATGGGGTTTAACAGTGAAGGAGAGCGGAGCAACAATTCAAGATATAACCAAATTAGAAACATCATTAAGATTCCCAATAACCGTAATGACGATAACAGGAGAGGCAGGTATTACACGAATCAAAATATGAATCAAATGGAGCTCCAATCAAAATTATTGACCATAAGGAACATGCATGGACGCCTGCGGTAACAATATTTCCGCTGGATAGAACAATAAAATATTACATGGGAAATTTATTTGATTTTTTTTTTTACGAGTTAAGTAAAAAAGATCCTGTGTCAGTTTGGTCACTTCACAGTTTTGAAGACGAAGAGGGTAAAAATTCGATCAATTTGTAAGACCCAATGGCGAGTTATACCGTACTGAAGCCCTCCACAATGAGATAAAAAAAAATAGCTAGTAGTTTTTCAACGGATTATGACGAACAATTACTAACAAACTGTTTTACAATACCGTCAGTTACAGTTCATTTCACGAGAAAGAGAAATCTATGGAAACCAACACGCGCAGAATTTCTCTCAGATATCGAATCAAGCTGCGTGGAATATAACCATGGTGGATTATGGAATACAAAATACGACCCTAAAAGTATTATTTCGGTTGATATGATTGCGTGTTATCTAGGGAGTTTTCTTGGGTTTGGCGAGTGTTCTGAGTACTTCAAAAGATTTGGATATCCCACACATGAGATGACCGCTGCCCGATTTTGATTTAACCGGATTCGCTAGTGTGGTATCATTTGCATTGGCAAAAGGACTTCATCCGTGTTGTTATGTTTGGTTTGGTAGACACATCTCTGAAAAACACTGGATGTCAATAGTGTTATTACGGTATATGAGTGATTCTAAAATGCTGATATCGCTGATTGTCAGTGAAGCAATTATATCATATCGAGCGCAGACTGAAGTCTGGTTACCACAACCTAATAGTCTCTAAGCATAATCAGCGAAAACAAAAAGCAATTCCCCGATCTCGACAAAGAATATATCGTGAAATGGTCAAAAGAAATATTTGAAGCTACAAATAGGCACGCAAAAGATTTCAGTAGAAGAATAATTGGTAAATTCACACAAGGTGGAAAATACGACCATAAACGATATTCTTCGCGGATGATTATAGATGATGCTGAATACGATTTTATAATCGCAGATGTAACATCTTGGGGTATATATGTCGATCGTAAAGATGCTTTCTAATCCGATGGAACCAAATTGGGTACAATTGTTACTTACACAGATGGAGAAAATCCTCAATACGTTCATCTAAGGTCGTCTATGCTGGCTTATGCTTCTATTAATTTACTTTCGATGATAAATAGATTTCCTGACACCGCGGTTAGAGTAGCCACTGATTCATTTTATATAGACGTAAAACATAGCGAATCAGTAGCTGAATTCACTAATTCAGACGAGAGTTGGGGATCATCGAGAATTAAAAAAGAAATACTGCGTGATTACTCCAAATCAGCAGATATTACAATTGAAAACAATTACTTAAAAAATAATCAGATATCAGAACTATCTAATGCATCGTCGTCTTCCGATCCAATATGTAGATATAAAACCAGTTATTTAAACGGTTGTGGTGGGTCAGGAAAGACGACTTTTGCGATTGAATTATTTCGAGGGAAATCAAACAGGATTGTGTTAACACCAACACACAGACTTGCAAGAGAGATGAAACAACAAGGAATTAATGCTTGCACTTATCATAGTTTCCTTCGATGGAAAGGTGACGAATGAACTCCTGATCGAATGGGTGAGAAATATATTCCTGAAATCACTATTTGGGATGAGATATGCAGTGTCGTTAGATGTATTACCAAGGTTTCTTGATTGGCTATTGCTAGCGAATACAAAAGTGATAATGTGTGGCGATCATGGTCAACCACCACCATTTGTCGGTTTGTCTCTCACAGGATTGGCTAAAGAATTTTGTAGACTATTATGAAGAAATTAATACCGATCATAGAGCACTTGATAATGAATTACGCGAGTTCAAGAAACTAATCAGATTACATACGGATAGAATCCAGTGTGAAATAGCTCGTGAAATAATTTAGGAATCCCCATTAAATGATTTCTGGGAAGCGTGGAGACCAAACGATTTGATAGTAGCAAGTAGAAAGATAGTCAGATATACACTTCAGATGAAGTTTTTTAACACGCATAAAGAAAAATTTGCAACACTTCTAGTGCCGCTGGGTTATAGACCCAAGGATACACGAAGACAAAATATCGAAGTTGATATTCCAGGCTTGACAGAGTCAAGAAAACAAATTCTCGTGTTAAATGATATTGTGTTAGTTGATATCAATGTCGTCGAAGATGCATTGCATGCTGATAAATCCCCATGGAAGCTAGGATACGCAGCGACGATGCATTCTTCGCAAGGGTTGACTATATCCGATACAATTGTTTGGATCATAGATAATCGCATCGAGTGGCCGAATTTACTTTATCTTGCGGTGTCCAGAGTACGAAAAATAAATCAACTAATAATGTCGCTACATTACGTGATATTGTCAGCGATGATATAATCAGGAAAAAAACTCTCTGGTTATAAACAACAGGACAAAAAAAAAAATAACAGAAAATTTGATATTGATGTCGAATTTATAATCACACTAAAACAACAACAGAATAATCACTGCGCGAATTGCAATTGTATAATGCGTTGGTGTTGGTCGGATAAAGATCCCTGCAAATTTACCGTAGACAGAAAAAATAGCAGTATTGGTCATACCAGAGATAATGTGATGCTGACTTGTCTTTAGTGCAACAGACGCAGAGGTGCCAGTTAAGACCACGCGGCGGTAATTGAGTATCCTCGGGTATCACTTGTAGTTGTTCACGAGTAAACGCTCGTTGAGGAGCAGTTGAATCCAACCTATATACTGGCGGTCTACCCGTAGATCTCGGTATACTAGATATTTTATGTACAGTAACACTCCAAATAGGATCAGTAGCTCTTTTTTTTGCCACCTTCGAGCTCTCCTGGTTCATATAAATACCTAACAGTGACATTGCCGAGTATTGGTTGTTTTGAAAAATCACTTTGCGGTTTTACGGGTATATACTTTTTAATTGCGTTGTTAGGTTTCATATTGATTGTTCGAGTAATCTCATTATTCAGCGCGGTAATTACGCCTGGTAATCTCTTGACCCATTCACGGGATCGTTTATCCTGAATAAACTCCTTCGGGTATTGATATCCAAATAACCGCTCAGCATGTGTCCGATTAAATCGTTCAATAAATGCCTGATCGCGATGTAGTGCAGTATGTCCTCGTCTCATGGTGACATTATGATGCTTCATTGTTCCTAACACTACACCCTGAAATTCCTTGCCAGGATCAACTTGTAATAGATTTGGACAATGCAGAGGACCCCTTCGATAAATCCTTTCAAACGCTGAAACCACTTCAGTTGATGACTTCGTCTTTAGCGGTTCTTCTTGTTTGTATCGACTCGCAACATCAACTACGGTTAGCGCATACTTGTAAAAACCATCATGCGGCAGAAATAATATATCAGCCTGATGAACCTCATTAGGTGCGCTGACATCAAAATGCGAGTAGTTAATTTGTTTAGGCTGTGGGAGATAAATTTGCTATATCGCATATATTTATAATCAGTCCGCTGCATTGTTATTTTTCACCTTTGCGGCGCTAGCTAGTTTGCTGATTGCTGATTTACCCATCCAGTATCCTCTTGGAGAATAATACATGGATTCCATGATGTTATTAATTACCAGCACCCAACATCAATTTACTTTTTATCGCCGATTTTATCAACCATGAAGCCAATTTTTCCTTGAAGGATTTATCAGTGATTGAATTCAATGCATGAATCAATTTTACATCTGCGATATGTCTGTTTTGCAGATTACTGTTTTGATAAGCAACATCATGAGCATGACACGCCTTATCAATAGCGTTTATTGGATATTCACTGAGTCGGGGTTGGTATTGATCATCGAGTCTGATATCGAGTATGGTCCCCGGTCCACAATAACTATATCCTGGAAGGTGTTTTTCTCCCGGATATTTTGCCCATGGTGTTCATGGGAGTTTTACTAACTTGGCTGCAATATCACCTGCTCGTTTTTTTTTAAAAATCATCTGCAGATTGCATAGAAACAAATCTAAATTTTTCGTACCACATTGTACACACTTACCAGCAAGTGCTGATCTGTTATTTTTAGTTGTAATCGTTGTCAAGTCATCTGTGTCGGTACGCTTCTTACATTTCACACAATATAGATCCATAATTTATTTATAATAACATGAATGTAATTGATTTTTCGGCGACATAAAAACGAGAACCAGTTAAACATCATGCAGTGCTACCGAATGATATTCGCATGATTATAATCGGACCATCTGGAAGTGGCAAGATAACTGCTACTTAATTTGATAATGAGATGGATGAAATGGAATAAACTATATTTGATTGCTCCTAGTGTAGACGATCAGCAATGTTACGAGGTGTTAATGGATTTTAACGAGAAAGCAAAATCGGAAATCGATGAGGATATTATTGAGTTTATAACCGATATCGAGGAAGCACCTAGCACTGATGATATTGATGGAAGTATGAACAATTTAGTCGTATATGATGATGTCATATTAGACAATCAAAATAATCATGCTAGGATATTTTCCAGAGGTAGGCATAAAAATACCGATATGATATATGTCACTCAACGATACACTCAAATAGCAAAAGTGATCAGAGATAACTGCAATTTTATTCTTGCTGTATTCAACGGAGTTGACACACATACGCTACGAAATATTTGGCAAACTTGGTGCGGCAGTGATATGGATTATAATCTCTTTAGAAATTTCTTTAGTCACGCTCAGTCAATTTCACATGGATTTGTAACGATAAATGTGCATGATTCTAGATCAAGATATCGTGTCGGACTTGAAAAAATATTCGGTTGAAATCCTGAAACGATTTTAACCCTATAGCAGCAGAGGGGTACGACAACGACTTTGCGTTCCCAAAGAAAACTTTTTTTTACGATTTTGGAGGAAGCCTTGGTTTGCCAAATAGACGCCTCTAAAAAGTTGTTGGATTCACCCCTTCTGCTAAGTCTCCATAAGAAACTTTTTTTTACGATTTTGGAGGATGCATTGGTTTGCCAAATTGACACCTCTATAAGTTTGTCGGATTCGCCCCTCTGCTGCTAACTGCGATACAGTCCCGTCAGTGGTGGATCATTTCTCCAGAGAGAAAAAATCTGTGGAAGCCAACACAATTTGAACTTCTCACAGATGTTCAAGCTAGTTGTGTAGAATACGGACACGGTGGATTGTGAAATACCAAATATAATTCTAAAATCGTTATTCCGGTTGATATGGTTGTGTGTTTTCCTGCAAGTTTCTTCGGGTATGGAGAGTGTACTGGATATTTTAAACGATTTGGACATCCCACACACGAGATGACACGCGTTGCGATAAATGGACCACTACCCGTTTTTGATCTAACCGGATTCGCTCGTGTGGTATCATTCGAATTCGCTAAAGGACTTCATCCGTGCTGTTGTGTTTGGTCTGGTAGACATCTCTGAAAAAGAACTGGATGCCATTAGTGTTTTTACGATATATGATCGATTGTAAAATACTGATATCTCTGATTGTCGGTGAGGCAATTATTTCATATCGAGCGCAGACTGAGGTTTGTTTACCATAACTCTATAGTCTTGATAAGATTATTAACGATTACAAGGAAAATTATACTGATCTCGACGGAGACTATGTTGTTAAAACAATCCGAGGAGATATTTGAAGCTTATAACAAAAATGCAAAGGATCTCGTTACAAGAATCATCGGTAAATCCACCCAAGGTGGAGCATATGATCACAAGCGGCGTTAGTCACGATTAATTCTAGATCACGCTGAATACGATTTTATTCTCGCGGATGCAACTGCTAAAGATATATATGTCAGTCGTGAAAATGCCTACTTGTCCGATGGAACAAAGTTACATATATGGCGAATCTTGTCAGTATATTCATGTATGATCGTCTATGCTGGCTAATGTTTTTTTCCTTCAATTTGCTATCGATGATAAATAGATTTCATGAATTTCCAGTAAGAGTCGCCACGGATTAATTTTATATAGATAGCGATTATAAAGAAGCAGTGGCTTGTTTTACAAATTCTGCTGCGCAGTGGGGGTCATGGAGAATAAAACAAGAAATGTTGCATGATTATTCGGAACCAGCAGATGTTACGGTTGAAGTTGATTACATGAAAAATAATCAAATATCAGAACTAACGAGTGCTCCTTCGTTATCCGATCCAGTATGTAGATATAAAACCGTCTACTTAAACGGATGTGGCGGCCCTGGAAAAACAGCACGAGTGATCGAACTATTTCGGAAGAAGTTAGACATGATTGTGCTAACACCCACACACAGACTTGCCAGAGAGATGAAACAACGAGGAGTTAATTCCTGCACTGATCAGTTTTTTTCTGTATTAGGGTGACGCCTGGACTCCTGATCGAGTGGATGAGAAATATATTCTAACAATCATTATTTGGGATGATATATGCACAGTGTTGTCGGATATATTAAAAATGCTTCTTGATTGGCTCTTACTCAAAATTACAGCTGTGATAATGTGCGGCGATCATGGTCAACCACCGCCGTTTGTTGGTTTGTCTCCACACGATTGATTGAAGAAGTTTGTAGATTACTATCACGGAATTAATACTGATCATAAAGTGCTTGATCCAGAATTAAGCGGGTTCAAGAAATTAATCAGATTATAAACGGATAAAATCCAGTGCTAAATAGCGCATAAAATAATTTCAGAAACCTCGTTAAATGATTTTTGGAAAGAGTGGGTACCAAATAATTTGATATTGGCAAGTAAAAAGATAGAAAATACTTCAACGACAATTATTTATCGCGCATGAGGAAACATTTGCAGCGCTGCCTGTACCGTTATATTATAGACCAGCTGATTCACGAAGACAGAATATTGAAGTTGATATTCCTGGGAAGACATAAAAACAAACTCTCAAGTTAAATGATATTGTTCTGGATGAAAAGAGTGTTGTCGAAAATGCATTGTGCGCTGCAAAATCTCTTTGGACGCCAGGATACACAATGATGAAAAACCACCACGGAAATATCTTAAACCGGTGATATCCGAGATGTTGAACTTAGCAAGTGTTGATCCCAATGAAATAGTTGTATTTCAAGATCGTCAGGGTAAATTGAAAACGAGTAATGTTTCTCTGGATGATATTTTAGTTAAACAACGCAACGCAGTAGAAGATACTATCGCGTTGTTTTCCAATCAGGGTAAACTCAAACCGGGTGTCCTCATGTCAACAATCACATATAAAATATTAACACTCGATAACAATTATATATCCTAGGCGAATTCATTGAAATCACTCAATGATAAGTATGACGATCATATAGATACATTTAATAAATTTACTGATTTACAAAAATCCATCATGTACAATATTGATAAACCCGTGTTAGAATTTTTGGGTAATCCTCCAGTGACCACACCGAAGCTCACAGAGATAAAAACTTCTATGTTGGAACTAGCAACACTTCAATCCAGATATGCAGATCACGTTGAAAAGTTTTCATCATTTCGTAAAAATATCATTGATAAATTTTTTACAACCCCGCGGGATAAAATTGACATAAAACTCCCTGATATTAAAAAAATCCATCGAAGATATGAAAAACTTTATCGAGGCAATCAAAGATGATTTATAGAGGATGATAGCAATCATTGAAAAAACAAAAATTCCTCACGAACAAAACAATGTCATAAATAAGGTGTACGCGATCCAAAACGGATCATTTACGTGGACACCTAAACAATATATTAAGTATCACAGCAACCGTCAAGGGTATTTATCGATTAACACTAGTATCACCAACTCAATTAAATATTTCATCAACGAGTTCATCTGGGGTCAACAATACGATATCAACGATCATCGACAAGGATACAACTGAACGATTCACAATAGCATCCACTGATAATAATTTAGCTAGGGTTTCAGTAACATGGTACGTTGAATTCGTAGCGGATTTAAGTAAATAACTAAATTGAAATCGTAAACGATTTGAAGATAAAATGTCATCACTAATGATTTCATCACCGACGATACCTTCGGTATCTCAATACCGCTATGATCAGGTCAGAAAATTTCAAACTAAACTCAAAACCCTCACTGAGGGTTTTCAAGTAAAAATAAAAAAAAATACCGACGATGAATCACTGCACTTGACGTTACCATGTACTCGGTGAGTGGTGTAATCACCGGAGCTGGTATAATACTCTCCTCGGTGATAATGATTGCCCCGATAGCTGTTCCAATTTGTATATCAGCGGCGACAACAATCGCGGGAATAATTTTGATTATAAAAATAAAAATATCATCGTGTAGCCAGCGCAAACTACAAGATTACGTAGTTAAATTTCATGTTGTGTCAACAGCGTACTCGCAATTATCCTCGATGATATCGTCGTCTCTCGATGACACATTAATATCAGATAGTGAGTTCTTAGCGATGGTACGTATTTATGATTCCGCGATGTCAAAATTAGAGCAGGATAATAATAATAATAATAATAATAATAATAATAATAATAATAATAATAATAATAATAATAATAATGGCAACACCGCAAGAACTACTTCAACAAACAGCGGAAAATACCACACCAGTGAAAAAAGCATGATCTCAATAACATCAACGAATCCTGAATTCAGTGTGAATTTCCCTACTCCGATTCCCGTGAAAGAGATAGCGTTGGCGAATTACGAGTGTATCACAGTTGGCGTAACATTAGGTCGGTAGCATCTGGCGGTCAACAACCGAATAATTCCTTAGTGTTTGCGAGTAAGAATAAACCCAACGATGAACCAGATTGGTATGTTGTTTCGCTACCATCTGGGTCATACCAAATCGAACAAAAATCAATAAGGAATTAGAACGCAGAATAAAATTCATTACTGGAAAAGAATCGAAAATCGCTATAATGGTTCATGAGCCGACATTATCATCTGCAATTGAGAAAAACTCACCCGGGTATGCCGTAGATATCTATCAGAGGTCAATCAGAACAATACTAGGATGGCCTGAAATACCACCTGAAGCATCTTATCAAATACGCGAACCAAAACAATCCGACTATAATTCTGATAAGAAATCATATCATGATGCAATGATATCATACGATAGAAATTTTGGAATTTACGATTTCTTTATTGGACAGATAGAAGGACCAATAAGATACGGATGGTTTCAACCAATTCAAAGTAAAATTTAATGAACACTTTATAAAAATAAATAATGAATTTGAAATACATAGAAATATATGGCGAGAAAAACTTTCCAAAGAATCACCTCGAGATGAGATCATCAAATACATAGAAATATGTAATCATATTATCGCTGATATGGAAGCATTTAATTCATGGATTATTCAAACAATCTTAAATGCTGTAAATCCTAAATCAAGAACAGAATTTGCAAAAACATATAATATACGCATAGAGAATATTTCAGAATTTAAACTCCCCGGGTATAATGTAGATCAATTAAAAAATCAACCAATGATCTCCTTGATGATTACTTTCCACGAATACTTGCCACATGGAAAAAAATGCCACAACCACAAACAACTATCCTCAAACATAATAATGATCCAGACGGTGGTGGCAGGCATATCGCTCCTCAAAATGTGAATATATCCTCGGTGATAGCATTGAATTTAGTATGTGATGTTATCGAAGGAAGATATCAAATAAATCTCGAGCGATCAAATGAAGCTCAACAAGGATATAATTTATATTCATTTGCACCAACGGCTCCTCCAGGATTTCTAATCATTGAGGATCCCACTAATCCAGTCTATATGCGATGTCATAATAATTCGTTAACGAGAATTACTTTCAAACTCACTGACCAGTCCAATAATCTGATTGATTTACGAGGTGAGGTTTTACAAATTAGTTTATTTGTGAAATCCTAAATGACTTTCATCGTAAAAAGGATTGTTAACCCCATAGTAGCAGCAGGGGGTGCGACAACAATTGTGGCGTCTTTTTTTTCGCCAAATGAGCCTCTATAAAGCATTTACGAGGAAGTCTTAGTTTGCCAAATTGACGCATTTTTTTTAACGATTTTCGAGAAAACCTCGGTTTGCCAAATTGACGCCTCTAAAAAGTTGTCGGATTCGCCCCTGCTGCTGCTTTTGTTTTCCAGAATTCCGTGGTATCCGTAAGGTGAAAACTTTATCATCAGATATTCAACTCATTGATAACATAAATTGATTTATTTGAAGATTTGTTATTCAATCTTAATATTGAGAAAATTCCATAGTTTTAATTATATTTATGACTGAAAAATGTATAATACCGTATATTAATAAAATAACCACCGTTTACCGTATGTGAATAAATAGTTAAATATGTGATAACTCGAGGAATCAAATATGCATATATTCATTATAAATTAAATTATTTTGTAACATAAAAAAATATTTGAAATAAACTTCAAATATTTTCCTTATTGTTAATGCATAAAGTGACATTTTAATTATGTGTATATATTGCGTCAATCATGCTATGCAGACTGAAGTCATCCAATAAACGTTCTTTCAAAGCTGGCCGGCGTAGAGAAGGAAGAAGAATTCCAGTTATCTCCCTTTCGTCCGTAACGGATAAACAACTAAAAATTATTAAATTTTAATAACCTGGTTCAAATTCCTCTTAAATCGTCAACCGTTGTGTCAACTGTCCCAGGGATACCACTACGTATTGCATTATGCAACGATCAATCAGTAGGATCACCAGAAAAGCGCACAGAAATTGTTAATTTTATCAACGACCAGAATATTGACGTCTTCTTCCTGACAGAAACTTGGTTACATTCCGCAGGTGATGAATGTAAGTGTGCGGATTTAACACCCAGCGATTACTCCATCAAGTCGTTGCCCCGCAACTCTCGCGGAGGTGGAATTGCTGTAATTACAAAGAATTCCATGATCAAATGCCTTTAGTGCAACACAACCTTCAATTTCTGCCACACATCGTTTGAACTAGTCCAAACAACGCTCACACTGGAACAAAGGTCAGTCCATTTTTTCTGTCTCTACCGTCCTCCTCCAAGTAAAAAAACAAGCTGACTGAATCTCTCTTTTTGGAGCAGTTTCCAAATCTTCCAGAGTATGAAAATTCGATAGGTGGCAACCTAATTATTCTTGGAGATTTCAACTTTCACTTTGACT
This sequence comes from Unio pictorum, assembly GCA_030141615.1. Lineage (NCBI taxonomy): Eukaryota > Metazoa > Mollusca > Bivalvia > Unionida > Unionidae > Unio > Unio pictorum. The sequence continues at coordinate 22,307,458 of JARLTB010000107.1, forward strand.
GTCCTGGTAAACCATACCTATCAAAACTCCTAGATTCCATTCATGTTTTCAATCTTAAACAGTCAGTTAACCAACCTACCCATAAAATTGGTCACATTTTAGACTGGTTTCTTTATAGACCTGATGATAATATTCTGCAATCCACCCTTGTATCCCACGAACTTGCATCGGATCACCTCTGCATAGTATGCCATCTCGACGTATCAGTCCCTAACCCTCCACCTCTATTTGCTACTAAGAGAAACCGCCGTATGCTAAATAGAACCAAATTCATGTATGACATCCAAGAAAACCTAACAACTTTCTTACAACCAACAGCGGAACAACTTGATAACTGCCTGCGTTCATTGCTTGAAAAACATGCCCCAGCCACCAAATGCAGAGTATCAATAAAAAAAAGTGTTCTCCATGGTATAGCAGTGTTAGGGAACGTCACAAACATAGTCCATTTAGCCAAATCATCCCACTTCAGTTCTAAGATCACGGAGAGTTATAGCTGCAAAGAGCTCTTCGAGATAACTAACAAACTAATGTCAAGGAAGAAATGTACACCACTTCCAACAACCTTCTCTCCACTCGAACTACCAGACCAATTTTCAAATTTCTTCGATGACAAAGTACAAACCATTAGAGATTTGCTTGACAGCACAATTTCAACTGATTCGTCACCATACAGTTATGATGCAGAATTTCAGCGACAACCGTTAGGAGCATTTGAACCTGTTTCTATTGATTTAGTACGGACAATCGTGATAAAAAGTGCACCAAATTGATCCAATTCCGACATCACTGCTGCTTGAGTGCTTAGACCCAATATTGCCTTCACTAACTGATGTTATTAATATCTCTCTCTCATCAGGAGAATTCCCATCATTTTTCAAAACTGCCATCGTAAAGCCACTGCTGAAGAAACCAACACTGGACCATAACGATTTAAAGAACTACCGCCCAGTTTCTAATCTCCCATTCATATAAAAAATCTTAGAAAAGGTTGTTCTAACTCAACTTGTATCTCATTTGAATTCAAACAGTCTTTTTAGCAATGTACAGTCTGCATATTGCCCTTACCACAGTACGGAAACTACTCTTCTGAAAGTATTTAATGACATTCTCTCTGCTTTGTATAGTGGAAATATTACAGTCCTCACTTTCCTGGATTTATCTGCAGCATTTGACACAATAGACCATGATATATTACTTCACCGTCTCCAGCATGTATTCGGCATTCAGAATATAGCCTTACAGTGGTTCAAGTCCTACTTAGTTAACAGGACACAAATTATATCTGCAAATGGAATACACTCCAGCCCAGTTGACGTATGTTGTGGTGTTCCACAGGGATCTGTGTTTGGACCTGTTCTCTTCATTCTGTATACTCAGCCGCTCTCAAGTGTCATAAATCATCACCCAGTGTCGCACCAATTGTACGCTGATGACACCCAGATATACAAGTCTAGCCACCCAACTGAAGTTGATGCTACCATCCATGGAGTAGAGAAGTGCATTTCTAATGTAAAATCATGAATGACATGCAACAACCTGCAGATGAATGATGATAAAACTGAGGCTATTCTGATCACAACACAAAGACTTTCTCATTCACATCCTTTACCTCAGAAAATAAATATCAGCAACACCAACATTAAATTCTCACAGACAGTACGGAACCTAGGCGTTACTCTAGACAGTACTCTCACATTGCACCAACATATCATGAACATATGCAAGGCTGTATATCTTGAATTGAGACACATCAGTTCCATTCGTAAATATCTTTCAGTTGATGCCACTAAAACACTTGTGTGTTTATTAGTACTTTCAAAACTGGACTATTGTAACTCAATTCTGTCTGGTTCGTCACAATATGTACTCCAGAAACTTCAATAAGTTCGAAACACAGCTGCACGGATCGGCTTTAGAGTACCTCGATCAGAGCACACCTCACCACTGCTCTGTACCCTACATTGGCTATCAATTCGATACAGAATCAAACACGAAATTTGTTCTCTGTGCTATGTTTCAATGACAGACTCCAGTCCAACATACCTATCTGGCCTCACCCATGTGTATACACCAGCTAGATCCTTACGTTCTTCTTTTGATAATCGTATACTCATTGTTCCCAAGGTGAAAACAAGGTCATATGGACAAAGTTCGTTTGCACACCAGGGCCAGGCGACGTGGAACGAATTGCCCATTGAAATTAGACACAAAGACACAGTGGTCCCTTTTAAGAGTGCTCTTAAGACTCACCAGTTTCGACTGCATGGACAAACTTAGCGACCTTGTTTGTTTGTTTGTTTGTTTGTTTGAATTTTAACGGCGCACCAGCACTTTTAGGCTATTTAGCGCCGTACAATAGGTTAGATGTTCAAACATAAGAAAGGTTTAACATCGACCAGCGATATAAAAAACCATAATAGTGAAATATAAAATGGTAAGATGTTGGTGACAGAAAAATATGAAGTTTCCCAATCAACGAGAGATGTATATGGTGTATGTTGATGATAAGATGTTGTAAATAAGAGGTGATATTTGCATTAGATAAAAATATTCTAGGTGATGGCATACAAGTTATAGTTTAAAATAGAGATTTACTTCCTTTAGGAAATCTAAAATAGAAGTGATTTGTATTGTATCAAAAAGTTCTTTCATGTCATGTACATTATAGTATTTAGCACGCGTAGGTTGCAGGTCGGAACACTCGGTCATAAAGTGTTTAACAGTGAAGGGCTCATTGCAAGAAACACACTCTGGTGGATCTTCACCTTTTAGTATGTGAGAGTGGGTAATTTATGACTGACCGATTCTGATTCTTGCAAAGACAACCTCCTCCCTACGGATAGTTCTGTAGGAATGAGTCCATTCTCCCAGGGTTGGTTTGATGGCATGAAGATTGTTATTGACTGCATCATCCCATGACGCCTGCCACTTCTGACGTAGGTACTTTTTGATACAAGGTTTAAAATCAGTAAACGGTAATTTAAAATCCGATGGTTCTTGGGATAGAGCCAGCTTAGCAGCCCGGTCTGCTTCTTCATTACCGGTAATACCAATATGGCTAGGTAGCCAACAGTATACTATATTGTAGGAGGTACTAAGCTCCGAGTTTTTGACGAGAATATCGACTAATAATTGATTATCCAGTTTTCTATGGTGTAGCGACTGAAGTACTGACATAGTCATAGAAAAAAATGCTATTTAAAATGCGTTTTTGTTCAATAAATTTCAGAGCAAGGTCTATTGCTCTGATTTCCGCTGAAAATATGGACGCATCGTTTGGCAAGCGCACTTTGGTTATGTGCTTGCCACTAACGAAGGCTGCAGCAGCCTTGTCATCAACTTTTGATCCATCAGTAAACATTTTTGTGTAGTTTTTAAAATCGTTGAGTAGTTCATGATAAGAGTTCTGGAAAATGGCAGGATTTGTCTCAGATTTTTTCCCATCTTGCAACGTAAAATTCACTTTGGGTTGCTTAAGGAGCCAAGGTGGTGTTTCCGAGACAAACGTGTTCTGAACTGTAGGGAGACTAATTTTGAAAGTGTCAAAACTGGATGATATTCTGATGCCAAATGCCAAATGAAGGTATGACATTTGGTTTGTTTTCGTATAAAGTTTTGTATTTTGGTTGAAAAACAGCCGAAAAAGCAGGGTTCAGAGGGTTTGATCTTAATCTAAGAGCGTACTCTATAGAAAGCATTTCTCTGCGGTGCGATAAAGGTGGTTCATTCGCTTCCGCGAGAAGGCTTTCGCATGGAGATGTCTTAAATGCTCCTAGAGCAAGTCTTATACCCTGATGATGAATTGGGTCAAGCATTTTCAAATAAGGCTTCCTAGCTGAACTATAAACAATGCATCCATGTTCTATGCAAATTGAGGAGCGACCTAATCGTGTTTTGTATCTTATATGTTTTCAGCATGTTTTTATGTTTTCCAATTTCATTGTTTTTGTCATTTGTTGTTCTGTAGTGTAGTCATATCATTATTGATGGTGTAAAGCGCTTAGAGCTTCGTAAGATTAGGCGCTATACAAAGTCCTCATTATTATTATTATTATTATTATTATTATTATTATTATTATTATTATTATTATTATCCAAGCAGTATTTTGTTTACATGTGTCTACGTACAAACTGTACAATTTTATTTATTGATTACATGCGTCTACGTACAAACTGCACAGTTCTATCTATTGGTTATATGCGTCTATATACAAACAGTACAATTATATTTATTGATTACATGCAAATACGTACAAACTGCACAGTTCTATATATTGATTACATACGTCTACGTACCAACTGTACATGTCGATTTATTGCTGACATGATTCTACGTACAAATAGTACAATTCGATTTATTGATTACATGCGCCTACGTACAAATGGAAAAGTTATATATATATATATATATATATATATATATATATATATATATATATATATATATATATATATATATATTGAATATATGCGTCTACGTACGCATATTTCTATATAATAATTACATACATTTACGCACAAACGGCACAGTTCTATCTATTGATTGCATGCGTCTACGTACGAACAGTACAGGTCTGTTTATTGATTACATGCGCCTACGTACAAATGGAAAAGTTATATATATATATATATATATATATATATATATATATATATATATATATATATATTGAATATATGCGTCTACGTACGCATATTTCTATATAATAATTACATACATTTACGCACAAACGGCACAGTTCTATCTATTGATTGCATGCGTCTACGTACGAACAGTACAGGTCTGTTTATTGATTGCATGTGTCTACGTAAAACCAGTACAGTTCTGTCTATTGATTACATGCATCTACACTCAAACAGTTTATGTATGTATGTATGTATGTATGTATGTATGTATGTATGTATGTATGTATGTATGTATGTATGTATGTATGTATGTATGTATGTATGTATGTATGTATGTATTCGTAGGCAGTCAGGCCAAAGAAAAGTATATGTCGTTTATTGTTTTTCCCCCTTACTTCAAAATTCAGTAAGCGAAATGATTCTTGTCTTTTTTTTTTTTTTTTTTTTTTTTGCTTTTCTTGTCATTGCTTGTTGTTTAACACCTAAGTATTAATCAAAACACTATTTTAACATTGTTGTATAGTCATTATGCCTCCTGTCACAATTATCTAGGCATCAAATATCCACAGCTGATACATGATGAGCAAACATAGCGTCATCAATATCATAAACTTTCTGAGCCATACACGCTTGTTTTGTATATCATACAGGTAAAGAAAAAAATTTGATGAATGTTCCTTTTAAATTTATTAAAATTATATATGTTTTATTCATCACAATAATGTTTGAAAATGTTTTCCAATTTTAAAACCAAACGATGCTAATTATCGGAAGGTGAAAATCATTGGAGCTGCTTATAGATCAGCTGGTGCATCTTATTAAGGGGTTTTGCTGGAAGTGCACGTGTGACAGACTACATATAAATTTCCCCTTAAATACAAGCATGACAATTAGTCTGGTGCCAAGTTTCAGAGAAGACCATTACATGATATAACAGAAGGTAAGCTTTATAACCAGTCTTATTTGATATATTTGCTACTGCGTACCGTGTGATGTAAAATGTGTTAATATTTCAATTATTAAATCATTTGGAGTCAGTGGCAGTTTATTCAACTCAGCGATTAAAATGATAATGTTACAAAATAGCCATCGCTTTTAAAAAGCGTACATAAATTTAAACTGCATACACTATCCTCATCAAGACAATTGTGTTATAGATTTATGACATAAAAGGTTACGGCGGTGTTCTCCGTGTACCATTTCAAAGAAATTCATTTTAATTATCCTCATCTATAACTATAAATAATGTTATGATCGTTTTCTTTATGATTTATCCCTCTCAATGTGCTCTAAATAATTCTTTAAGGGGGGGGGGGCCTCTGGTGCCAAACGTCTAGAGGTGCCAAAGCCACGTGCACCAGAGATCTTGGGGTGCTAGTACCCATTAAGGCCTTCACGGTTTCCTCGGGCGCAATTTACCCTAGTAAGCCACTGAAGTTAGCAAATATGCCAAGATCTGCATTTGATGTTGATATTGACTATAAAAGTGTAACTTTAGTCATTTCAATTCCCAAAAGTTCTTGTTGATCACTATTTATGTCATAACTAACGTTCCCTATAAGCGAATGGTAGATGTGCGCGCAGTGCTCGCTGCACTGCGCAAGAATTACGAAGACCAAACTTTAACGTTGAATTGAGCTAAAATTGACAATTCAGCTGCGCGGGGATGCCTGATGTTAGAAGGAACGTTGGGACTCATAACCTATTGAAAATTTACTACTGTACATTAGCAAGTTTTGTTTTGTTTTGCGTGTGATTTTTAATTTTGTTTCCGCAAACAACGTTACTTCCGTTTACATGTCTGGCAAACTCGAGTGTCTCACATTTTCTAACGTAAATATTCGCAAACGATGCATTATACAAAAATAAACATATTTGGGGTTTTCATGTATGAAAGATTTAAGAGTATGTTTTAAAAAAATATATATTTCGCTTTTAGGATATGTCTCGCATACTACTTAAAAGCGCCATGTAAATACATTTATTACTAACAAAACAACAACGCTAGAATTGAGTAAACTTAAGAGTCATTTTATTTGAAGAGTTATCAAGTACAGATTATTTGGAAATACCATTAATACTTATAATACGTTCCATGGTATTGTAAAGGTTGGATGCTTAGGACTATAAATACTCACAGCGCCTTATATTGAGAGATTAAGGAGGTCGAATTTACAAACTAATTATTCTAATAAGTCTCGTAAATGCTGTATATTATAGTTCTTCTAAAACGTTGATAATTAATCAGTTTGATATTGTTCTATGGTATTTTAATGGCATTTCCGTTGAAGGTAAGACTCAACTTTTATTTGATATTTTTATACATAACATTATCAGTGACCTAACACACACACACATGCATAAAATTAATTTTTTTAAGAGCACGTTAATTACTTTCGATACAAAAGAAAATATGTATTTCCTGACACCCTCGCCGAAACGCACAATATTACTGTACTGCTGAAAGCAGTGTTACGGTGGCAGGGGACAGTTTCGTAAAGAGTGTGTCTCTTAGTCACATTTGCATCAGTATAATCCATTCTTAACATTCTTTTTACATTGTTAAGGAAGCTTTGCATTTTACTGATTATAACAGAAAAAGAAAAGACAAAAAATATTTTTCATCATACCCATTTTCTTTTCAAGAAGGCAGTCTTTGCAAACATGATACACAATGCAGTGCTTTTTGCAACAGTGTGATCACTTTTCTAAAAGAGTAATAACATTATTAATTTGAAATAAAATATATAATTTTCTTCATAGCATCTTGCTAGATAATATCTAAATATGTGATATGTACACAATCTTTGACAGAAATTATTTAGCAAAAACAATTATTGTGGCATGGAACAGTTTATTAGCAAATTTCTTGATTCAAAGTTGTGGTGTCACTGTTTGAGCTATTATTGTTTAACTATGTGGTCTTTCCAGCTTGTGCTGTTCTATAATGTGATATGAGGCATGTACAGCTCGTGCAGTCACTGCAAAGTGTGTAGCCAGTGCAATACTAATAGCCGCATAGGAAGCAAGCTAAACAATTGTTGCAATAGACATGATGGTTTAAGGTAAGAAGAATATCTCAAAAACTACCTGGATGACAACTTTTTTAACTGCACCAAGCCATTATCAAAATATTTACTCAAGCAAAGAGCATGTGTTTGCACTGTGAGCATTACAGTCGCTCCACAATGGCTTTTTGGACATGACAAAAATGCATGTATGAATTTTGTTGTTGGGGTGCAACAATCTTTTATTCTATGAATTTCAACGGACTTGTCAGGTCAAGTAACCGCTAATTGTATGTTTGGCTGTATTATACCTATCCCAAATGCGGACGATTTTGAACTCAATCATGTTTTTTTAATGATGTTTTAATCTTTAAATCATGCAAGTGTCCATACAAATTGCCCCTTGCATCCTACAGTGCAAATTGCTTCCGGTTCTCAATCACTTCTCACTACAGCGTTTTAAGTTGAAAATCCACTGGTTAAAAAACAATCCCGTGAAGGCTTTTAACACATGTTACGGAAAGTACGCCGAAACGTTATCAGTGTGAATTGTTGTAAATAATTGCAATTGCCTTATGAAACACAATCGGATATCGTTATGATGAAATATATTTACTGGAATCTGTATATCTAACCCAGAACGCTCGCCTTCTACGGAGCAATAAAGTTCATGGTAGAATCGACTATCGAATAATACACGATTATGTTACACAAACTATATATTTTCAACGCCACGTATATTTATGTTGTAATGGTGAGTCACGAAACAATCTTGTGGATGTACCACACTCATACACACTGATGCAAAACTAGCACCACAAAATACTTCTACGTAACAATCCCAAGTAACGCTTCAGACTGGAGCACTTTAAGGTATAAAAAAGTACATTAAAACGCTCCAAAGGGATGACGTGAAGATATTTATGTCGTAAACAGAACAGCAAAGAAGTGGAAATAATGAAGTAGTTAAAGAACGTTTTCAAAATAATATAAAATTAATTAGTAAAAGATATTGAACGAAGCAGGAAATCTCAAATTATGGGTACAATTAAGATTATAATTATTGAAAGAGAAAGACAATTCAAATTCAATAAATCTTTGTTTTGACTTCATGAGAATATCTTATAAATAATTTTAAAATATTCAATTTCGAAGAAAAAATAGACATGAAAAAGACACCCAACAAAATAGAAATATCAAGAATCAATGACAAATAGGCGCAACTCTACCTAACACAGAATGATGAAAACAGGCTGACACATTTCTTTTACAACCGAAAGTGTGAAAAGGACTGTACTCAAGTCTTTAACATTAAATCACTAAAACCTTTGTTGGTATAAAGCATTAACATAGATCAGTCTTCAAATTTCAGAAATATAATATATACCATAACCAGCTTGTTTTAAAGAAAATGAAGATGGAGCAAGCGTGATTGGTAATAGTGGTGTGGCACCCGCTGACATTGACCAGACTGACAATATGACTATGGAGGAAATACTAGATCAGAACGACGAGTTCTATGCAGGAAACTTGCCGCCAAAAGCTGTAAGATCAAAACTAAATACCTTCTTCCGTATGGAGTTGCATGATAACGTGTTATTGGCATACCATCCCACCCCACGGGATGCCAACACATAGACTTTGGAATCAACACGAGAGCACCCAAGTAAGCCTTAGTCTTGACGACACTATATGTGATGAATTATGATACTGGGAAGATAGAAGCGTTACAAAATTCGGGCTTGAACAGATATATGCTGTACCCGAAGAACAAGGAGGTAAAATTTATAGTTGTGTCATACATTGTAGTAAAGGGGTTGACGCCAACGGTACAAGATGCCCCACAAATTGAAAGGGAAGTAGGGACAACAATTGTGGACGTACATGTTAATGGTTTACCTTTTGACATCACAACCGAGGAACTAGTACAGAAGGTAGAACTTAAACTGGGTGCGATTGTAAAATACGACAAGATGGCGACGATATGGGGTTGTGCCCCAGTATAATCTGGAGCCAGGATCCTGATCATGACAAGGGAGGATGCCAAAAAGATACCCATGTTCTTCTACCTCATAGGTTTGAAACTTAGAAGCTGGTACAAATCTTGTGAACAAAACAGAAAGTTCCCGAAGTGTGGATGCACGGGTCATGGACCATGGGACTGCACGTAACGAAAAAACGCCTGCAACGAACAGCAACCCTCCATCAACGTAAGCAGAGGCAGTTGCGAAATCCCACCACAAAAAAACAACCAACAAATCCACAGGAAGAGAGCAGTACACCAAGGCATGAATAAATATAGAAATTCTAAGTCATAATAATACGAAAGAAAAAACACCAGCCAATGATCCAATAATCACTTAAAAAAAGGTTTCACATTCTCAATGAGGAGGAGAGGGAGAGAAAGAGAAGACAGACACGGAAGCAAACGAACTATCAAATCTCATGCCATTAGTAACATCTACCCCAATGGAAGGATAAAAGATAAAAAAGGAAGGCTAGTAACCTATCAACGTTCTATACTGACATTGCATGGAACGAGGAAATGGAAAAGGAGGATGATAAAAGGAAGAAAGAACAAACCAAAGGAAGACCAAAAGAAAAGAAAAGATTCAAAAACAAATAAACGACACAGAAGACAGCGAGGGAGAAAGGGAATATGACAGCGCGTCGGACGGGACTAAGGTGACAGAGAGACATACAGCGGGACACGCAAAACACGTCAAATGTCACAAGTGATTTTTGTATGTCTAGAAAAAGTAACACGAAATTCCCTAAATAAAATTAATACTAGACAACTAAAAAAAACAGTTAAGAAATAACAAACAACCATAACAAACTAATACAAACAAAGTGATACCTCATACGGACATGAAATGGAGGAACAGAACTTCCGTTTGATGTCAATAAATGCAAATGCAATAAATAATAAGAAATTAGAGAAGCTAAAAACAGAAGGCGACTTTGACATGCTTCTCATACAAGAGACTCTTAACGCTCTAACAAACGAACTGAAAACTGAGGGACAAAAGATGTGGACTGTATTATCATAACTAACGACTTCATAGGGAGAGACATACGGGGAGGAGTTGCGGTTTTCATTAAAAAATACAAGGGGATTACAATGGGAAAGGATACAGGAGGGAAGTTGGTGGGGTTCATTTAATCAATGTGTTATTCCAACAAATAGGTATAGGAAATAAGAATTTATAGACGAATTGGCAAAGTATTTGGAGAGGTTCACTATGGGAAACTCGATAATAGGAGGAGATTTCAATTGGGTGGGAGATAAAATTGACAGGACTGGAAAACTAACAACAGAGTACAAGAAATTTAAGGAAAAAATGGAATATATAATGAAAACTCAAAAATTGGTTAACATTTACAGGAGACTCAACATACCCAAGGTGGATTATAGGTTCGAGTACAATGGCAACATGGGAAGTAGGGTAGATACATTTTGGGGTACATCTACAGCGAATAATAAATACATAAAATCGTGGATCATACATTATAAACTTTCGGACCATAAATTACCATACTTAGATATAGGGAAAATAAACAGAATAAAATGGGGAAGAGGCCAATGGAAGATAAACAATAAGATAGTAGAAGATAAGGAATTCGGGAGGGAAATAAAGGATGAAATATTTTTTTTAAAAATTATAAAAGGGGAATTTGGATATAATAGAGAAATGGGATAAATTAAAAGAGGGATTCAAAGGCACAGCAATATAATATTCGAAACTAAGGATAGGGAAAATAAAATTAGAAAAAGAAGCCATAGTCAATTTACTAAAAACATGTACATCGCAGAGCAAAAAAATACACTAGAAGAAAGATTAAAAAAGATAAAAGGGTGAAGAAAAAAGGGAAGGAAATAATAGCTGGGAAATTTACTAAGCTATACAAAAATGCAGAATGATTATCTAAAAGGGAAGAACTTAGAAGAGGTGGGGAGCAAACATTAGAATCATTGAAAATTGAAGGGGAAAGGAAAATAAAACACAAGAAGAGGATACTGGAATAAATACACAACTACTATAAGGAATTATATACATCACAAAATATAGATGACACAAAGATAGACGATTACTTACGAGAGACAGAATGCGTGACGATATTCGCAGAACATAGGAACATTTGTGAGGATTTCGTCACGCAAGAAGAAATATTAGATACAATAGGGAAATTAGAAAAAAAAATAATAAAGCACCAGGAAATATTCGAATCTCAGCGGAAGTTTACAGAAAATATAGCGGAGAGCTAACGCCAGTATTAGAATGGTTGTATAATAACATTGCACAGTGGAATAAGAAAATGACAAGCAGCATAAGGGAAGGAATTATAACGTTAATATATAAGGGGAAAGGGAACAGAGAAGAACTTAAAAACTGGAGGCCCATCTCCCTCCTTAATATAGACTACAAAACTATCATCAAAATGTTAGCGGAAAGAGTAAGGAAAGGATATGATAATACATATTAACCAGACAAGTGGGGCAAAAGTTAGGAACATACAGGATAACATATTAAGTATTAAAACAATAATACACCATATTAGTATCACTCGACAGAGGAGTATTATGGTACTCATCGATAAAGAAAAAGCTTTTGACAGATTAGAACAAAACTATCTATATAAAACATTAGACAAATTTGGATTTGGAAGGAACTTCCAAAACTTGACTAAAATTCAATACAGAGACATTAACTTGTATTTACAGGTAAATGTAGCTAAAACGGAAAACAACTGACATAAAAAGACCAGTGAGGGAGGGGATGCCGACTATGTATGCTATTATACGTAATAGCCATTGAAATTCTGAGCATAACAATAAAACTGGACAACGATATCAAATGAGTTAAAGTTCCAAATATTTGAGAAGAGATTAAAATGTTACAACATGCAGATTGATTACACAAACTTTGTACAAGATACAAAATCCTATATGAAACTCATAAAGGAATTCGAAAGATTTTTGGGAAAGTATTGGGATCCAAAACAAATACCGAGAAAACTGAAAACACGGTTTCTGTATTTTACTTGTTTGTCTTGTCTATGTTCTGTATTTGCCTTTGATAAAGACTCATTAATAGTCGAAAGCGCTTAGGCTAGAGTGATTCTAGTTTTGCACTGTTGCGTGTCAGTTTTTTGCATATATCTTAACCAATCCCTGACAAACGTGATCCCTTGCTGGATCCAGTGCATTTGAAAGGACTGTTATATGCCATATAATTTGTATTCTTTATATATATATATATATATATATATATATATATATATATATATATATATATATATATATATATATATATATATATATATATATATATATATATATATATATATATATATATATATATATATATATACACGATTCTTTATGAAGCAGAGAAAAGACATATACAATAATAATAATCTTATAAATTGATAGAAGTGCCACGCAAATTAAGATCAATTAAAGAATTACTGAATAAATACAGGGAGAGTAAGGAATTATGGGAGATAGATACAAAAACTAAATACAAATTGGTGACAGATAACACGATAAATAAGATAAAAAGCAAAGTTGAACAAGAAAACATAAATATCAATTGGGATAAGGCTTGGGGAAATTGGATCAAATTAGGATCGCTTAAAATTCAAAGCCTCTACTTCAAATACATGCATAATGCGTGGTTGACAGAAGAGGTTGCAGTGAGAAGGCATATGATCAGAATTACGCCTAAATGTCCACTATGTGATAAAGCTCCCTTTACAAAAAACACGTATTGGTGTAATGTTAAGGGAACAGAATAGAAGGAGTCCAACTTGTACTCAAAATAAGGGACGGTCAACCATATAAGCAATGGAATATTTTATACCTGAAAGATAATCTTACTGAAACAATATTGTACAAAATAATAGATTTTATTGTAGGGAGTATGACGGCATGCGAACAGATAACAGTCATAGGGAAGCACTAGATAGGAAATTTTAATATAAGAGGAGGGAGGGGACAAGGCCCCTCATGCGGAAAGTACGAGATTAGGACGCCATGAGGCTAAATCACATGACGCTTCGCGAAGTGGAAAGGCTCATGGAAGAGTCAGGAATTAATTCGCTTAGAGGTAAACCAATCATACAACATATAAACAAGGAATAAGACATTAATTGGTCTGTTTTATAAGTGCTTCCTAAAACCCATGCCCCGCATAGGGTAGTAAAAATCACTTGTGAGCTATACTGAACTCTACTCGACTTCTTTTGTAGCTATCGCACTACACAGAGAGCCCTCCTTCCAGGGCCAATAAACCATTTAGAAATTTTTACTAAGAAAATTATTATAACTAATTTGAGACGACTCGAGGTGAGAAATGTACAATAATAATAAAAAAGTACATTACTCATTTCGAACGCAGTCGATCTCAATATACAAAAATAGAATCAGGCAAAGTCGACACACAAAACATAGTAGGGCATTGTTTTAAAAAAAAATTGTACTTATAAATATAAATAGAAATTAAATACACCGGACTTTGCAGAAAAATCAAAAACGTAAAATAAAATAAAATCACTGTTAAAAGGAAAATGGTGATGATCTGTTTATAGGTCCTGATCACCAAAAGAACAAAGACAACTGGGAAAATTCGATTGTAGAAAAGGCTATCCTAACATAAACACATTGTATATATGTGTATACATATAGCACACAGACATATAGCAAAAACAATAATAGCAAATTCAGGTTACAGGAGACCCCTAGCCAGGGTCAAACAAAACTTTTAGGGAAGGAACCAAAGAGAAGGTGGAACCAAACCAACTCTGAGGAACCACCCTATATAAATATTAAGGGAAAAGGGAAAAAATACCCCTTTCAAAATATTTTATAATCCCGATGGGGAAAAATAAAGTTCAAACGAGTTAAATGGAAATAAAAAAGCAAGATAACCAACACATCAGGGGGAACACAACACACATGAATACAACTTTTAGCTTTTTAAAGGGGGGGGGGCGGGGCATCTGTCTGGTGCCCCTCCCCCCCAAAAAAAAAAAAAGTATTCAAGTCTTTAGATACTAGCTAGTCAGCAAGACAGAACTTAATTAGTCACAACTTTATATGAACTGGCACTTACACTTTCAAACTTTTTACTTGAACATTCACTTCTACCAGGTAAATATCTCAATATTTGGAAGGTAACTAATGGTACCACTGTCCACGAAAAAGGCAAGAGTGGCATGCATGGATATAGACACATCGTCATGGCAAAACTAATGAAAAGTTACCTTTTCCATTATTGAAACAAATTCACATTTTATGACTAATATTGAGAATCTGTTGTTTTACCCGGATAGATTACTGTGAACCTACTACTACATTTGTATTATCGTACTCTTGTAGTTACGGAATATGAATAACTTGCCTTGAAGTAAAAAGCCTTTGCTAGAGAATGGTATAAGGGACTATTCATTACATTATATAGAGTCCGTGTCAGGGACAATATATTCAACTGGATAACCTCTCTGGCAGCAATGCGTAGTTTCAATTGGCAAAAAGGACTAGTCATTCATTGAATTGTATACAGTTCGTGCTAGGGGCAGTATATTAAACTGGGCAACCTCACTGACAGCAATGCGAAATTCTAAATGGCATAACTAGTCAATAAATTATATTCAGCCTGTGTTAGGGGAATATATTAAACTGGACAACCTCTTTGGCAACAATGTTTAGTTCTTAATGGCATAAGGACTATTCATTAAATTATATACATCCCGTATTAGGGACCATATATTAAACAGAACAATTTCTCAGACATAAATGCGAATTTCAACTAGTCATTAAATTATATACAGGAATGCGTGGCAATTTGAAATGTGTGCTGTTACTATTTTGAATAAGTTCTACAGTGTTAGCTTCGTGAGCAAATATCTAGACTAATACTTCATAATAAACCATTAATTACACACCCTAATACTCCTTGTGTCTTGGGTTAAATATTTCTCCAAAATTTTGTCATCTTTAATTGTTCATTTGATCTTATGGGCAACGTTTGATTCAACTGATAAAACAGATACATTGTCAATGAAGTTGTCGAGAGAGTGCGCTCGATTCGTTCAATCACTTTCAAGTTTTGTTCTTAGGGATTAATCAAGCCTCACGGCAAGGTACGAACATAACCGAATGACAAAACTCTTAATTTTGATTGGTTGCTTAGGACTATAAATACTCATAGCGCCTTATAAGGGTTCATTCATCATCCGTTCCACATCATCATTCGAGCAGTGAACACCGAACAGGCAAGACCGGTCCTCGCTCGGAGACGCAGCAAACGGACTACAGCAGAAAAGAAGCCATGAGGACTGCATAACAAAAACGAATTGCGGCCATAGGCAAATACGGTATCTCATCAAATGATAGAGAACTACCCTGCTGAAAGGAATCGTAGCTGTACTGAACTCCCTGGAGGAAATAACTTCAATACATGGCAGGACGGAATGGTAAATGGCGGACAGCACGAGGAAAACAGACGTGCGGCTAGTAAGGAAGTTGGCGGACGACACGTGACATTTTTTGAATTTATGCTCATGTGTAACGAATGCTGAAGCTTGAAATTACCCTGCTGTGGATCGTGATACAAACCATAAATCTGGCCTGACATCTTGTTGAAGGGAGATGCAGCTTTTTCAATGGAATGGGAACCATGAGGGACTCTGGGAACCCATATACCTGAGAAGCTAACCCAGCCATTTTGTCTAGACGAAAAGCAAAATGACACACATCGTTGCTTTCATTGCCTGGTTGAAATAGGGTTCTCATTTGGTTACGAGAACCCTCTTCGAATAATCTCTATTAACGGAAGCCGACTTGATCAATTTAGAACACCGCTCACAATTAACAAACTTTATTACCAAACAGTGACTACATTTTTATATGTCGCAGAGACATATTAGTTAATCAGATTTGTTAGGGACTTATAATACGTACACTTTTGTACTAGAAAACTGGTATAGTTAGGATGCTAAAGAAAATTCTACGACTATAATATTTGATACAATTGCAGAGGTGGCTAACACAATATTGGTATTTTTTACGTCCATTAGTACAACTGGACTTGATTTGAAATAAGTATGGCTAAGGCGTTTCAAGGCTAAAACGACATCCAAAGGCTGGCTTCCCGGGACTTTTTCCTCCTTTTCTGCGACCAGAACCTCTCAACATGACGATATGAGAAAACTATTTTTCTCTCGTCATTATTTGATGCCATTGCATCTCTAGTACACCTCCGCTGATTGGTTGATAGGGTTGAGTGCGTGTTGGTACTATTCCCACTCACCTGAAGGTCTTTCATTCATGTCGATAGTCCCTATTTAGGGACTCTAATTGACGACCAAATTAAATAGCACACTATGTGTGCATTAACGCCCGTGGGGATGTGGCACTATTCCTTACCCCACGGGATTAATTAAATATCCAACATTGTTGGTATTAAACGGTGCTAAATGTTCCTCGTGAACGAAGCTCTATAGTTAAACTATTCTATTCGATAATAAGAATGATGGAGGTCGATTTTACAAACTAATCAGTCTAATAAGTTTCGTAAATGCTGTATATTATAGTTTTTTCTGAAACGTTGATAATTAATCAGTTTGATAAATGTTCTAAAATACAAGCTATTTGTTATCAAGAAAGGATCACTAAACTCTAAAAAGCTATAAACATAGACACAAATATAAATAGCACATATCATTGTTTCATTGCAATAAAAACAAACGATTGCCACAAAACAATAACATACAATTAGTCTGTGCCCTAAAATAGTCTTATTTGGGGTAGGATATATCTGATATTCTTTCTCGGACTTGCAATAACATATTTCAAATACTTTATGCAGTCAAGCATTTATTGAACATGTCGAGGCTTCTTTGCACAGAAGGTATTGAATTCCTGTTTGTCTATACCTTAAACGTATTTACCACTTGCCACGCGTAATTCATTTGATTCGTAAAGATGGCCGTTATCGATTAACTGGCATGACGTAGCTTTTCCGTGTTTGTACTGTTTTTTTCATGATATATGTGCTTGTTGTCTATCTTTGTATACATTATTGTGTTTCATCATGCATTGGCTGTTCAGTTCGTATGTGTTTCTTCATCTCCTTGTTTTGGAAACGAGAACAATTATAATTTTCCTCGGCTGTCTTGTTCCACTGTTAAGACGTCCTTCGTTGTTGAATTTATCACCATCATATGACCGCCAGTTAACCCGTTTATGCTATGATTGACCCTCATTAATAAATATAATAACCACTCCTTGGCTTTTCATACTACATTGTGCTCAAGACTAAATGAACTGGGACTACATTCATCATTACTTAAATGTAAACGGAAGCGAAAAAAAAAAACAAAACCTTGTTTCAAAACTGGCCGGCGTAAAACAGGAAGAAAAATTTCGGTTATCTCCTTTTCGCCTTTTCCAACAAAACAGTTTAAAAAAGTTCGGCCGTTAATTTTGATAAACTGGTGCAAACCCAATTTAAATCGTCAACCGTTGTATCAACTGTCCCAGAGATACCACTGTGTATTGCAATATTCAACGCCCAATAAGTAGGACCACCGGAAAAGCGCACAGAAATAGTTAATTTTATCAACGACCATAATTTCGACGTCTTCTTACTGACAGTAAAATGACAAAAAAAAACATCAGACGATGAGCCCAAGTGCGCGGATCTAACACCCACCGCTTACTTCTTCAAGTCGTTCCCCCGCCACTCTCGCGGAGGTGGAATCTCCCTCCTTAACATTGATTATAACATTATTAGCAAACGTTTAGCAGAGAGCGTTAAAATGATTAGATAGAATAATTAACATTAATCAAACATGTCGGGCAAAGGGAAGATATACACAAAATAACATTCTAATTATTAGTACGATAATAGAAACATAGACATCACTGGACAGAGAGGTACCATGGTACTATTTGACCAGGAAAACGCATTCGACAGATTACAACAAAACGATTTATACAAAACATTAGACAAAAAGAATTTATAAAACTGGACTAAAATCCTGTACAGAGACATTAACTCGTGTGTACAAGTAAATGGGGCTAAAACAGAAAACACTGACATGAAGAGATCAGTGAGAGGGATGTCCACTTTATATGCTATTATACGCAATAGCAATAGAAATACTTAGTATCAAAATAAGACTCAACACAAACAAATAAAAGGGATCAAAGTTCCAAACATTAATTCCTATAAAAAAAACCATATAGGAACTTGAAACATTTGGAAAAGTATCGGGGTCAAAATTAAATCCTGAGAAAACTGAAATATTACTATTAGGAAACTGGAAAGGTAAACAACAGGAGGTTCACAACAGGGTTTACCCCTCCCATTCATTAAAGACAAAGTAAAGGCCCTGGGATCTATTTTGGTAAAGACGAGGAAAAAGAAAACCTCAAAAAATCAAGGAAAAGATAAAACAAAATTTGTAAACCTGGGCACTCACGCCATTATGCCCAATGGAATGGGCCCAAGTAGCAAAAAACTACATGTATGTGCACTTAAACTACATTATAAAATAGATAGACATTAAAAATGAACATTTCAAAATAATAGATAACGAAATTATCAAATACTTATGGGGCTTTAAAATGCAATACATAAACAAGGACACATTATATATGGACGGAAAGAGGCCAAGGGGCTTTGCCATCCCAAACCCCGTCCTCATTAAAAACACGAACATTTGAAACAGATTTAAGGAAATTAAAGCGAAGCCCAAAATACCTATATATATATATATATATATATATATATATATATATATATATATATATATATATATATATATATATATATATATATATATATATATATATGGATTCTCTGTGAAGCAGAGATATGACATATATAAAAAATAATAAGCTAACAAAAGTTATAAAAGTGCCACAAAAATTAAGGTCAATAGAAGAATGATTAAATAAATATAGGGACATTAGAGAACTATGGGAAATAGAAACAAAGGCAACATACAAATGGTTAACAGAAAACACAATAAATAGAAAAACAAATAAAGTTGAACAAGAACGCAAAAAAATATTAATTAGGATAGGTGAAGTATAATTTAAAAAAAAAAATGTCCTGACCCCGACTCGAACACAGTCGGACTTAACAAAAAAAAAAAGGCAAAAGGCAAAGGACGACACGGAAAAAGGTGCAGTCATTAAAACATTAGGACTTTTAATTTTTGTTTAATAGTAAACTGTATAAATAAAATAAAATTAGTACACCGGATTTTGCTGGAAAATTCAATATTCTAAATAAAATTA
Organism: Unio pictorum; assembly: GCA_030141615.1. Lineage (NCBI taxonomy): Eukaryota > Metazoa > Mollusca > Bivalvia > Unionida > Unionidae > Unio > Unio pictorum. The sequence goes on from JARLTB010000107.1 coordinate 22,327,411, forward strand.
AACGGATGTATTAATAAAAATTAGTGATGATCTGTATATAGGTCCGTATCACTGAGTAGACAACTGGGAAATTTGACACGAAAAGGCTATGCTTACAAAGAAACATAGTATGTCTTTTTTAAAAAAAATATCATATTACGTAGCAACTATTTTCTTCAATATTTTGTACGTACTAGCGGTACCCGGATGTTTGGTACTAACATTTATCTTTTCTCATTTCATGGTTGTCTTTTTTTTTAAATCATAAGATTATATATGTATTTTATGTTGTATGTGTTTTCTAATGTTGTAAACCGCTTAGAGCTTCCAATGATTAGGCGCTATACAAAGTCCTTATTATTATTATTATTATTATTATTATTATTATTATTATTATTATTATTATTAATAATAATAATAATAATAATAATAATAATAATAATGTTATTATTATTATTATTATTATTATTATTATTATTATTATTATTAGATCACAACATTCTATCTGATAATGACCATTGCACATTTTTTACAGTTCTTTTAAGTCTCTCAAGACGCTTGACAGATACATGAAAGTTTATAGTTGAGATGACTTGGGATGAAGCCGTGAGAACATCGTTCGGCTCCACATCAGCGAAATTGGCTTGACTTATATTTTATTGCTTGGAACATTGTTGAAGTGATCGTTTAACGAGGTTGAACAGTTGAAAACTACATCGAACTAATCTTTGTCAGACACAATTCACATCTTGTATCAAAACAATGGCAGACTTACAACAGAGTTGCACACCCGTCAGTGAAAAATATATTTCGTCCAGTAATATTGCAAATTCGAACAACACTGGACTTGTAGGACTGATGTTCAGAGATAAGGTGACAGATGACATAATATTCGTCACAGAATATTTTCTTAACCCGATCATTTCTGTGTTTGGGTTGATTGGCAGCGTCATCAGCATTGCTGCTTTTCTCCTGCAACTCAAAATTCGAACTTCAACATCCATCTGTATGGTGGCTCTTGCTGTGTCGAACAGCCTATTCCTTATCACTAACGCCATCTGGAAGTCCACCTGCATCATCAAGAGCTCAGACATGGCCTTGTATTGCAAATATAACGCTTACAGATTCTCTGTTCTATTCTACCTGAAAAGCAGCTTCAGTCGGATATCTTCTTGGTTGATGGTGGTAATTGCCTCGGAGAAAATGGTGGCCGTCAAGTTTCCTCTGAAAGTCAAGATCTACTTTACAAAAAGAAATATATCGGTACTTATAATCATTATATCGACCGCAACCTTTCTCTTCATGTCACCGTTTTGTCTAATATTTAAAGTGGATTACATATATGATCGGAGCTTGCAAGCCATTAGGGTTTACATGAAGGAAACGAAATACTACAGAGATTATACAGACCTGATTGATAACTATATAAATTATTTCCTGGTTATTGCTTTCAGATATTTACCAATGGCTTTGGTAGTTGTCGTCAATACCAAAATTGGGATAGCACTATGGAAGAATAGGCGCTTTAGACAGATGACTTTTCCTAACAGCAGAAATGTGTCCAACTCTGGAGAAGAACGTAGGGTAACATTCGTGCTGGTTACAGTTGTGACAGTTTTCATAATATGTCTCCTTCCCGTAAATGTCCACGTCGCCGTCACGATGGTCGTTGAGGAGTACAGCTTGTACCGAAAGTATCATGACCTATACATCATCATGAGCAATATTTCACTCCTGCTCGAACTGCTAAATTCCTCGGTTATTCTCTTCGTATATATGGCGACGAATAAACAATTTATGAAAATGTTAAAAGGCATATTTTGCAAATGCACATATAAACATTGAATCGTTGCTTTACCGGATAACTCTCCTGAGGATAAGTTATTGGAGACCCAGCCAAAAGCTGAGGGAATGTCAACATTTGAGTTGCCACATACGACAGCAATTGAGTTTCCAGGTACGACTAAGACCGTGTTGGCACTTGAAGTGAGAAGTACGAATCATCTTGACCAATCCAGCCAAGATGAAAGCACGATGATCTAATTACCTTGCCCTTTATTTATGGACATGTAGAATAGTAAATTGTCGGGTTCAAACACTTTGAGACATGTGTTACGACTCTATGGTCTCAAAATAAATAAAAAAAAGAGCGAAGACCAATAAATTTATTAGGATAAAAATATAATTTATTCCCCACCTAAAATAGAAAGTGAACAAGTACAAATAACTCACAGTATGGTTGTTGTTGTTGTTGTTGTTGTTTTTGTAGGGTTTAACGCCATTTTTCAGAACAAGATATGCTATACATGGCTGCCAGTATTATTGGTGGAGGAAGAACCCGGGAAAACCCCCAGAAAGAACCACCGACCCACGAGAAGCTACTGGCAAGCTTTCTCACATAACTACATTCGCCGAATCTTAGACTCGAACCCACGCAGAGGTGAGATGGCAGTGATCCGTAACGGAGAGTGCTTTAGACCACTCGTCTACTGCCCCCCCCCCCCAGCTCACAGTATGGTAAATGAAATCTTAACAGTCCGACGTATTTTACCAAGTCCAAAAATAAAGAGTAATCTAAATGAGCACCAGTGGTATTCCGAATGATTCCCACTAATGTACTGATGTTTCAATAGTAACGAATGAATCACACTGATATAATCCCAAGATGTCTCTCAACTAATTCACATTAATCCCGAAGTAGCTACCATTCCAAATCTAAATAATTCGAGCACTTTTTAAACCTCGAGAATGCTTGAATTAAATAAATTAATTCTCTAAATTAAATACAACTGACTACCATCCAAGACTGGTGTTTATTACTAAGGATATCTCTATTTTCAGAAACAAATTAAAGTCGCATATTTTAAAAAAAATATGATTGCATCACGAAAACAATATAGATGTTAACCAGTCAGAATTCGTGATAGCCTCGTCCTGAATTAGCATAATAGTACAAACCAATCTTAGAACTTTATGAACCAATACGCTCTATGATTATAAAAATGACTTCTAAGAGCACAAACGGATTCATAAAGAAAGTTTATTGAAGATATTAACGCAATAACCCTCGGAAACTATGATAATTAAAATAAATACACAGAATATATACGCAGATAAACATAATACAAGTAGAAGTGACCATTATTTACAACGTCAAGGATTTTAAATTGGTCAACCATAAATAATGATGGGTATGATGATCGTGATCCATCACTGTTAGTTTTATTTATCTCCTTACTCCAGGAAATAAGGCTGATTTGTAACAGTATACTATTTAAAAATTTTGCCATTTTACCGACAAGATTTTATCTTTTCATGGTGTCACTTAGACTTGTTTTGAGTCAGCTGTAAATTACTGTGCGATGTGCGAAACGTTTATAATATCTCAAAGACGCTTGAATTGTAATGCAATTAGTACCATCTGTTTTATTTTTTATTGCAGTTTGTTCTTAAGACAAACAATTTTTTGGATCTTTCAGAAATGAAATTGAAACACGGGAAATTAATCGCAACGTGTTATAATGATGCTTACAATAACAAATTCTCTAAAATACATTAAAATCGCCAACATGAAAGAAGGGAATGCTGCTGATGTCACATTTTATGTTTTTTGCTTTCCGGTACAACAAATCCATGACGTTTTTAATGCATTAATTGAGTATTAGCAGAATAGACAATTTTGAGAAGATGGGGTTGATCCCGTTTTTGCTAACACTGTATAAGAACACAGTGTAATTTTTATAATTTGCACTGGACCACCAACTTTCCAACACCAAAATACGTTTGTGAATTAAACATAAGCAAAACTAGGGCCGAAAACACATCCATATATGAAAATGCATGTTTAGGAGGGCAAATAAATATTTAGAAATAGAGGAATCTTGGTCTGAACGGTATGAATAAATTAGCAGATTCTTTAGGACGAAATGAATGCGAATGTTATATATCAAATGGTTGTATTAAAAGGAAAGATACCAACATATTCCTAGACCTTGCTAATGGAAAACAGTCCGTGCTAATGGATTTACAGAGATCTGCTCCGGAACTTTCATCCACCGTACAACTTAAAAATAACACAGTAACTTCATATTAAAATCTTGCATTAACCTTAAATACCATTAAATAATATATAATTGCGGTTCGCTAAAATAACCAACTGAGATAGAAAGGAGGAATAATTGATGCCAACTATGCAGAGACAACTCATTTAGGAAACAGCTTAATGGTGGTGGTGATGGGGTATAAAAAGCAGAGCTTTGCATCAGTGCAGCTATTATGACAGAATTTTTAGTGAAAGTAAATACGATTGACATTTTCTCTAAATTGTATTAAAGTAATGTTTCACTCATTTATATTAAAGTAATTTTCTAAAATATATTAAGATTAATTTCATTTATCCGTAAATCACAACTATATATTAATGGAATAAAAGTGAATGCTCTTACAAGCAAAATGGCACTGTACATTACGTGCTGTATCAACCCAGCAAGAGTCAGCAAGCCACACGATTAAACATTGGCATAATTCCAAGAAAAAGTTCTCATGCAGCAAACTTTGTGTCGAATGACTTAAAACAATATGGTTCTTATGTAGTAAAGATGAGAACATCTTTCTAGCTAGGATGAATTATACACCCGTATACCGAGGGATGGCCATATTTGGTCATGCCGTTGTGCCTAGATACATATTAATAAGCGCACAAAACCGCCCAGGCCAGTTCCTTTCGTCCTGAAGCTAGAAAATATTTGTCTCTTATTACAGGTAAGAACTGTCTATGTTCGAAAACTTCTTTAAGAAATAGGCACTTTTAATGTTTGAGATTTGAATGGTAAAGTTCATATGTTTGCAACATTGTTCACTGAATTCTTTAATTTATAATACATTGTAATGGAATGATTAATTGTTTTAAAGTATTCCTATTTAATTATATTTATGGTAATTTGTATTGTAAAAGACAAATTTCGCTACGAACTTCATGTTTAGATTGAAATAAAGTATTCTTTAAATAACAAAGAACAATATCTAGCAACATATTCCAAAAATCAATATTCTATTTCAAAATGAGTAAAATACATTTCTTAAAATTGATTGTTGCATTAATTACAGCTATTACATTTTATACTCTTTGACTATCATGAAGTTGATCGAGAATTAACTATTCGTATTTTATTCTATAATGCAGAAATTATATAAATGAATAAAGTTGGAAAGCTTAAAAAGAATGTGTAATTGTATAAGTATTTCATGTATTTTGAATATAAAGTTTATAGGTGTGTTTCTAGAATGTAGTAATATATGTGTGTTTATTATTTAAATAAAGTTCCTTTCGTACTGAATCTAGAAAAGATTTGTCTCTCTCGTTACAGATCAGATCCCATACCCTTTTTCCCCCAAGTCGTTTTTCATCATCTTTATGACACCCTTTTCTAAGGAACTCGTTCTTTTCTTCTCTCTATCGTTCCGGATTCCAAAATTAATGCCTCTCTAAGTTTATGAGGACAATCACAAAAATCTCATAAAAGTTCGCATAAAACAGCGTTTGATGAATAATCATCTATGTTTATATGTAGTAAGATATATTTCCACCAGAACGCTAAATCACAAATACATACTGAGTATGAACAGGAAAGTGAGGCATATATTTTAAATATGATAGAAAAGAATAATATCCAGCAAAGACATAGAAATTGTATGCGTTTGCCAATGAATCAATATAAACGAGTGAGCCGTGTAATGAGAGCAAATGCATAATAGTTCATAATCTGAATGACTTTTCGAATGACTCACTGATTAAAATTCCAAGTAGTCTCGTGTACTTATAAACCATGTATACCTCTCGCTATAAGTAACTTAAATAGCCTTGTACACGTCTCATTATAAGTAACATAAATACAACGTACACCTCTCGTTATAAGTAACTTAAATAACTTGTACACCTCTCGTTTTTAGTAACTTACATACATATGACGTTATTAAGGCTAGCCTACTGAAGGATATAAATGTCGACAAAGTGATGACCCAGAAGGAAATCAATACCTGACCTCGCTGTGACCAGGAAATACACAACACAAGTCTCAGTACAAAAATTTATTAGTGATATATTCCAGGTTAAGTACTGCATGACTGGAGGAATAATTAAAATACAGCCTGTTTTAATCATGAACACACATAAAGGCAGATATAAAATCTTTGAAATCTAAGGAATTGTGGTACAACAATATTTCAAACTGAAACATAGACATACAAAATTGTAATATCTGAGAAAATTAATTTATCAGCAGGATATATCAAAACACAAAGTAATAGAAACTGAATTAACTCATTTTGGTCTATGGTTGAAGTAATAATGCAAAAGATGATGGTTTGAGAATAATGTACAAGAAAAATTTTAAATATATAATTGAGCTCTTATTAGTATCGAAAGCTATACACATAAGACCAGATTAAGAAAATATCTCTACATTTGAAAACCTCCAATACGTAGCATAAAGAAAATCATATTGCTTACATATGATGAAACATGTTAAAGAATCTCGTATATGCCAAAAAATACAGAAAAAATTAAAGTAAGATCAATTTTGAAAAAATAATAGCGTGCAGGTGCAAAAACGAAATTAAAATATAAAAATGACCCGTATGGGCGTCGTAAATCTCACCACGTTGACAAACGGACCGGGGACATTGTCTGCTAAGCTGAATAGAACAAGATAAAATCGAACATCCAATCGGAATTGAGAGAGGGTGTGGTTACCATTTCAATCAAAATTTCATTTTGTATTTTCGAGCTAGGAACTTTGTAATTGCCCAAACATCGTGTTGGAAGGTTATAAAGTAATAATCCGAGGAAACCATTCGCACGTTGGCGGGAAATCCTAGGAAATTCTAAGACAGACAAAAGTTCGTAAAGGGCAATAAGTTATTTACTCGATTGTTGTACACCTGTTCGGAAGGCGATATCAATTACAAAAATGTATATTCAATAAAGTATTTTCCCATTGATGCTAATTTTAACATATATATTTTGAATTGCAAATAATTATTATTTTAGCATAGTTTTCACGTAACAAGGCGAGTTAGGGATTTCCAACATCTTTCCATGTTCTCCACTATAAAAAATGTTTCCAATAGTCTTCCAACTTTCATCGGTTTTCCAGCTAAATTCCAACTATACGGCAAATAAGACCTGGGAAAGTTCGAATCGTTGGCTAACAAGATGGTGCACAAGCAATGAAACAAAAGAGCAGCTGAATTCCAAATCCGTTGATTACAGCAGCAGTCAGGTTTAAGGGTCAATACAGCAAGACGTCGGTGTCTACTTTAATTTAGATTTCAGTTACGTCTGTCATTTATTTAGTGTTTATTCTGGAATTATTTTATGGCATTAACAATTTGACTAGTAAACGAATTTAAAAAAGATATAATGAAATTGTAGTACTTCAATGTTGAATTTCATTTTCTTGTATTATTCTAACATGAGTAATGTTTTGAAAATTCTATATTTCATCTAAAATTCATTTTATGAGTTTTAACTATCTATATATTCAACATTTAGTCCCTGTCTTCTGAGAAGATTTTTTAGTAACTCTCAGTTGTATAAATGCAAAGGAGTTCTTCTTGAACTCGGGATATTGTTACGTATATTTGATTTAATTTATTTTTAATTTGTCAAATCCAAATTTGTCATTTAGGGTTTAAAATTCATTAATTGGGAGATTATTCTGGAAAATTCAGGCTGACCTAGACTAGCTGTAAACACAGGTTGACCTTGGTTTGTTGACCTCATTTCTGACCCTTCTTTAGAGAGTGTAAACAAGCCTTGGAAATGATTGGCTAGATCCAAAAATATCTTTTTATTTTTAGTAATTAGTGGCTGATTTACTTCTGGATCATTTTATTATTACGTGATTTGGTGAAGGTAGCCTCTTCCTCTGACCTTCTATGAATTTCCACAAAATCACGTGATCCCTTGTTTACATTAAAAACGGGTATTTAAATCATTGTACTGGGAGAGAGTTTCAGTAGAATCTGGGCTTTTAAAGTTAACAGTTGTGTTTTTCCGGTTTGAGTTATAATTTTTATTACCTTGTACTGGACATTGTGTCATTTCGTTGTAGCGAGAGGAATTATTCCATTTATTTGGAAGAGGACATGTGTTTATGATTTTCATTTGGATGATTATAAAACAAGAACTGCATCACGTGACATCGTCGGCCATTTTGGAGTACATCGTCAAGATTCGAACCTGGAACTATTAGAACATTTATTTATCAGGATTCTTGCAATTCCATTAGTGGATTATTTTTGTGAATTCTATATTGGATTAATTTTGGATTTGATTCTCTAAAGCCGTAAGTTTATTTATTTTATGAAAATAATTGTACTTAATAAATTTATTGTTAAAGTTTTACAAGCTTGTTAGTTTTCACTCTTTCTGTGTTGCTGCTTATTCGAGCCTAAGCACGTAACAATATAATGTAGTTATACAACTTTTTTGGGATGATCAGTGCCGACTTTTTTTATAATAATGTGCGTGTTGTCATTGCATGAATCTATTTTGTCTTCGCATACCACTCTTATACTAATAGAAACTGTGTCATAATTGGATAAGAATAATTGTCTCCTCACATCACAACTTTTTCATTCTAAAAATGCATTTGCGATCAGTGAATGCGTAATATGTCTTAAATATGTCCCTTTCTTAGACCGAAACGCTCAATATGATGAACTGCAGTGCGTTCGTCAAGCGAACATAATGTTTCTCCAGATGCCACACAAAACTTGAAGTAGCAATTGTTTAGGATGCGTTCAAGGGTCACAACTCTTTTCTGTATCAGCAACAGTTTCGGGAGAAGTTGTCCTACCTGATCAATTGCTGTATTAGTAATTCCAGCTTTCATCATCACAATTTCATGTACTAAAGTTGCCTTCTGCTTATGATTGTTGATTGCATGAATAAAAAGAATCCTCCCAACAGCATCCCCCCATTAATCAGAGAATGATAACGGTGTAGAACTCAAGTCACAGACGTACATATGACTAGTGTCATTGTTCCCTGCACATCAGTGACTGTAATGTTGTATTGAAATCGACTGTTCAAGAAAATACCCAACTGTTAGACCCGAAGTCAAAGTTCATATCTCTATCATCGTGGAGTATTTCCATGATGCCAGGCAAGTGCTGATTATTCGATATTTTTTCTGCGTATTTTGCTTTGATTTTCCATTTTGAATAAATGTGCATAGTATGCACACAAAGGTCTGCTCATCATACTTATGATCCAGTTTATTGCATAAGGTTTCTTTAACAAAGAAACGGTCAGTAGTGTCTGGGTTGTTGTATTATTATTAACGTCCATATAGAATGCCATGCATCAGAAAACTCCAGTCATCCATATAAGTGATTATTGAGTCTTACATGATTTTTAAACAAATATATCTACTTAAGCAGCAGAGGGGGTGAATCCGACAACTTTTACAAGGCGTCAATTCGGTAACCAAGGCTTCCTTAACAACAACTTTTACAAGGCGTCAATTCGGTAACCAAGGCTTCCTTAACAACTACATTTACAAGGCGTCAATTCGACATCCAAGGCTTCCTCGTAAATGCTTAATAGAAGCCTCCATTCAGCAAAAAACAGAATGACGCCGGGTTATTGTCACCATGTGTTGCTGCATCACGGTGAAAATTCTAAGAATTTTCCAATCGAAGATTTTCATCGAAGCAAAAATAACGATGCCAGGTCGTCGTCACGCACCCGTGTTGCTGCTGCTGATGCTATCGACAAAGTTTTTGGTAAGGATGTGAAACCAGAAGAAATTAAAATGACCTTTGAAAATATTATTTCAAAACTCGATGAAATAACCGCGATTAATTCCCGGTTGTGTGTTATTCGCGAAGAGAGATCAATTTAGATTCAATCGCGGTTATTAAAAAGGCCATTGATGATCTTAAAATGGTCACCGATGCCATCAAAGATGATTTACCGAGGATGATAGCAATCATTGAAAAAATAAAAATTCCTCATGGGAAAACCAACAACGTAGTATACACGAATCAAAACGGATCATTTGTGTGGACTCCACTAAATAACATATTAAGTATCACAGCAACCGTCAAGGGTATTATCGATTAACACTAGTGACACCGAATCAATTTAATATATCATCGTCGAGTTTATCTGGGGTCATCAAAACGATATCAACAATCATCGACAAGGATACAATTGAACAATTTACAATAACATCCACTGATAAATCTAGCTAGGGTTTCAATGTCGTTGTATGTTGAATTCGTAGCGGATTTAAGTAAACAACTAAACTAAAAACTATAATTGGAAAATCCACATGAGATTTTAAATAAACAAATGTCGACATCATCTCAATATCGTTATGATACCGTCAAAGAGTTTCAGAATAAACTACAAGCGCTGATTGAACAATATCGTATAAAAAAAATATCAACGAAGAATTTCCATCATTGACGTATCCGTGTACTCGGTGTCTGGTGTTATTGCCGGCGCTGGAATAATACTATCTTCGGTTACAATGGTTGCCCCGGTTGTTGTTCCAATTTGTATATCTGCGGCGGCAACAATCGCGGGAGTATTTACCGGAATAACCAAAAAATATCATCATGTTTCCAACGTAAATTGCACGATTACACGGTTAAACTTGTTATTGTGTCAAAAGCGTATTCGGAATTGTCGATGTTGATTTCGTCATCGATCGACGACACAGTAATAACCGGTGATGAATTCTCGAAGATGGTTCGGTCGTATGATTCAACGATATTAAAATTGGAAAACAATTTCAATAATGATAATTATAATAACAATGTTACAAGAACTGCTTCAACAAATAGTAGAAAATACAACTACGTCAAAGACAAAGTTGATATCGCTGGTAACGAAAACACCAGAGTTTAGTGTTGAATTTAATCCTCCGTTGGCAGCATCTGAGATAGCGTTAACGCAATTAAGATGCTTTTACAGTTGGCCTAATGTGCGATCAGAGCCATTTAATGATAAACTCCCCAACAACAGTTTTACATTTTTATGGAAAAAACCGGGTACAACCGAACCAGAAACGCATACTATACACCTACCCACTGGCGCATATGACATTGAAGATATCAACGCGGAGATCATAAATTTGATTGAAGCAATCACAGGAAAAAATATCATTGACGTCAAAGATGAACCTGATAAATACCCGATTGAAATAAAAGGAGATGAACCATTGCTGTCAATGGTCATTGAGATAAATTCACCTGATTACTCCGTGGATATATACAATTGCTCAATTAGAAATTGTCACTGAAGAAACTCATTGACAAATTTTTCCCACAAATTCATGCATTATGGTTTAAAATAAACACTCCCGTGGAAATTCTAACGTCGACGAATTCAGTGTATCGCATTAACAAACACAGATCACCCGGCAACGTTGATATATCATCCACGATTGCGTTACATATTATTTGTGATGCAGTGTTAGGAAGTTACGCTGTCGATGTTTCAAGATCAGATAATGCAGATCTTGGATATATCCTAGATACGTTTTCCCCGAATGTTTCTCCGGGGAGTCTCATCACGTTGAATCCACCTCATTTAACCTACTTGGAAACCACCAACAGACTCATAACAAGGATGAATTTTAGAATAACCGACCAGGATTTTTCCTTGATTGATCTTCGAGGGGAAAAATTACAATGACGTTAGGAGTGAAATCGTAAATGGAAAATCTACGAATTTTCCATCCGTAGGATTTTCAAAAAGGATTTTCAACAAGCAATTTCAATAAAATAATTGAAAATCATAAAATGATTTTTATTGACTAATTTTCACTGATTTTCATTGATTTGTATGTATTTTTCACTGATTTGTATGCATTTTTCACTGATTTTGATGCATTTTTGATGCATTTTTATTACATTCAGTTGAAAATTTCAAAGAAATTTTACGGTCAAATGGTCGATTTTGTATGGGATTTTCCATAGGGAAAAGCTGTTACGGTTTTACATTTTTGGTGGTTTTCCATGGAAATCAATCAAAAATCAGTACCAAAAAAAATCAGTTAAAATCAATGAAAATCAATGAAAAATCATGATTTGTTCAGTCGGGTTAAATGGTCGATTTGTAATGTTATTTCTCGTAGAGATTTCTCATTAGAAATTATTTTCAATTGAAGATTTTCACTTACAATTGCAAAGCAATTCAATTGCAATTTAGAGCAGTGTAGACTGTTTCAATAATATGTATCATCATACGCGAATAACCATTTACGAGAAACATAAACTCGAAAACGCAATAAGGGAAATTTTTCATCATCGTGAAAATGAAAAATCCTTTGGATTTTCACCTATGGATTTGAAAATCGAAGATTTTCAGGTTGAAGTAATCATTGATGGAAATCCTTCGGATTTCAATGACAAATTTATACTTACTGAATCTCAATTGCAACAGCTGCAAGAGAATACTATAACAACGATTAATTGTGACTACAATCAAATCATGCAATATGTCCATTCACGCCTACACGTTGACGAGTTACTGAGAATACTAACCTGAATCTGAAAATCCAAAGGATTTTCTATCGAAGAGATTTTCATCATAGGATTTTCCAGAGATTTTATTTCAATAACAAAAAAAAAATATTTTAGTGTTAAAATCCGAAGGATATACTATAACTGTTACAACTTCCTGGTTATAAATTTCACCGCTATTGTTTGTTAGTTGAATGGGCTATACCTGTATTTCCATTCATTGATAGCGCGCGTGGTGTGCTAGCTAGTATAGAATTTCACCGCTATTGTTTGACTAAAACTACCTTAAAATACCTGTATTTTATACATGTCTGACTGAAGTATTTTACACACAGTTATACAACAGGGGCACCCGGAAGGATATTTTCATTCTGATCAATTAGTTTCTTGAGTAACCTAACTTTTGAATTAATCATCTTTTTTGTTTCATACTCCCCCCCCCCAAGCTTTTCTTGAATCATAGTTTTTTTTTTTGTATTATCAATGCACATACTACAATCAATGAATCATTGTTTTTTTTTTTGTATTATTCACTCTGCGTGGACTATAAAAGACTGTGTGTATTGCAGGATTGATCATAGTCTTGGACACAATGTAGTATGAAGAGCTACAGGTAAGTCAAACTTATTTACTCTTACACAATAATTGCGCATTGGTAAGACTTTCCTGTATAAATTCCATTGACAACGCTGAAGCAACACCGAATACAAAAAAACAACAAAATACAGATATTTATAAACACTACGTGTTACAAAAAGCGATATCAGCTGGGCATTAAGATCCGTAACTCCGTTAGGTCGTAACATACCTAAACGAGTTATTCCCCTTGTTGATATCAAAATACATAAGTAAATTTAATGCTGTTTTTAAAACGCTTTGAAAAAGCCGTCTTGGTTATATTCTCTGCAACGCATTGAATATAAGGCGGACAAATACCGAAATATCTACTGGCTTCGGCTATTTACTGAAATACTTTTTCCTCGTTATTTTCAGTATTAAATGACTTTATCTGTCTAGCATTTTTCGAGTATTTTCCAGTCCCACCTCGTTTTGTGTTTTCACGTTGTGTAATAGCTTGTAAATTCGATAAAGAATTGTTCTTAGGACATCCATCAATATGATCAATAACAAAACTATCCTTGATCAATCCATTAAACACCTCGAAGATGAATCGGTGACAATAATAATTTTTCCCTCCAGCTTTAAATATCAAATACCCTTGATTATTCACAACACCAACTGGCTTCTTCAGCCTACGATTTCTGACAATACCATCACGAGACGCTTCGTAGTTGGTGATCACTGGGTGAGGTTGAAATTCTTGGTTCATTTATATACTATACTATTATTTGTCTAATTCATTATTTGGTTGAAATATGATATTACCTGAGAATCTATGAATGTAGTCTTGTGGAGTTCTTATGATCTTGTCGTTGACGCTGTCAGATTCATTGATGGAGTTTTTGATTCTCTTATCATAATAACGCTTCAACTCTCTCTATAGTTTGCCACCGCAACTGAGACATAACTGTGATTTTCCTCTCACTCCTACACCACATTGTATACAAGCGACCGTGCCAAGACTTCCGTTACGAACGCTTTGCATATGATACCCACAGAACTCATTTCTGCATGATTTGTTACACGGGGATACTGATCCAATCATGAGCCATTTGCAATGATTCATTATATAATAAACTCTCTATTTGAATACTTGTTTTAATTATAATATGAAGGAGTTCGAGAGATTATCGAAAATTAAGCCTTGGAAAAATACTAAATTCAAGCTCGATAGAGTCTCTGATATACCAAAAAGTCTAATAGACGATAGAACCGTGTTGGGTAAAATTCGTGATTGTTTTAATGAATTTAAGCGCAATGGAGCATCTCATACGTGGTCGACATTTCGAATTATTGATGATGATGTCAATGTACCCACAATCGATGCTACCATGAACGACGAAAGAGCAGCTGAGATAATCTCACATCTTGGGGGGAAAATGTATTTTTTTTAGAATGAAATTCATTATCGTAGATGACGGAGAATGGATTATCAGAGATAAATTTGAACCAAACAACTACAAGTGATACCCGAGGATACTCAATTACCACCGCGTGGTCTTAACTAGCACCTCTGCGTCTGTTGCACTCAAGACAGGTCAGCATCACGTTATCTCTGGTATGACCAATACTGCTATTCTTTCTGTCTACGGTAAATTGGCGAGGATCTTTATCCGACCAACTCCAACGCATTATACAATCGCAACTCGCGCAGTGATTATTCTGTTGTTGCTTCAACGTAATTATTAATTCAGCATCAATGTCAAATTCTCGTTTATTTTTTTATCCTGTTGTTTATAACCAGAGAGTTTTTTTCTGATTATATCCTTGACGTTGTCAGCGCTGATAATATCACTTATTGTAGTGTCATTATCATCTCCTGACTCTGTCAGGACAACTCTTCGAAGTTGATTTATTCTCCTCACTCTGGACACTGCAAGATAAATTAAATTTGACCACTCGATACGATTATCTACTATCCAAACAATTGTGTCTGTGATAGTTAATCCCTGTGAAGAATGTATCGTCGCTGCATAACCTAACGTCCATGGGGATTTATCAGCACGCAATGCATCTTCGACGACGCTAATATCAACCAGCACAATAACATTTAGTACGAGAATCTGCTTCTCACTCTGTCCAGGAATATCAACTTCGATATTCTGCTTTCGTGTATCCGAAGGTCTATAACAGAGTGGTACTGGAAGTGTTGCAAATTTACATTTATGCAATTCAAATAATTTTATCTGAAGTGCGTCTCTGACTATTTTTCTACTTGCTACTATCAAATCGTTTGGTCTCCATGTTTCCCAAAAATCATTCATGGGAATTTCTGAAATTATTTTACGAGCTATTTCACATTGGATTCTATCCGGTTGTAATTTGATTAGTTGTTTAAACTCGCGTAATTGTTCATCAAGTGATCTATGATCAGTATTAATCTCTTCATAATAGTCTACATGATTCTTCAACCAATCATGTGGGGATAAAACAACAAATGGTGGTGGTTGACCATGATCGCCGCACATAATTTTTGTTGTTTTCGTTGATAACCATTCAAGGAATATTTGTAATATGTTCAACGATACCGTGCATATTTCATCCCATATAATGACATCAGGGATAAATTTCTCACCCATTCGATCAGGAGTCCATGAGTCACCTTTCCATCGAAAGAAGCTGTGATAAGTACAAGCATTTACCCCACGCTGTATCATCTCTCTTGCAAGTCTATGGGTTGGTGTTAGCACATTCATATTTGATTTACCTCGAAATAATTCAATCACACGAGTTGTCTTTCCTGACCCACCATAACCGTTTAAGTAAATAGTTTTATATCTACATACAGGATCAGATATCGGTGGTGCATTAGAAAATTCTGATAATTGGTTACTTTTCAAATATTTATCGTCCATCGTAACATCAGCAGATTTACAATATTTGTAAATCTCCAACACCCCCATTTTTCCTCCCGATCTGTAAATGCAGCCACTGTGGATCTGTATTTGTTGTCTATATACATCGAATCAGTGGCTACTCTAACCGCGGTATTAGGAAATCTATTTATCATCGAAAATAGATTAATAGCAGAGAAACTAAGCAAAGATGATCTTAAATGTGCATATTGGGAACTATATACATCACAGTAGGTAACAATTGTACCCAACTTAGTCCCATTGGATAGGAAAGCGTCTTTACGAGTTATAAGTTTTCCTTGTTTCGTTAAATCTGCTATAATAAAATCACATTCAGCGTTGTCTATGATCAACCGCGAAGAATATTTTGCATTGTCATATCTTCCACCTTGAGTAAATTTACCGATTATTCTTCGTCCAAAATCTTTTGCTTGTCCGTTTCAATTTCAAATAACTGTTTAGACCAATCCATGGTTTGTTGTTCATTAAAATCAGGAAAATGTTTTCGTTGTTCGCTAATTATACTATCTAGATCGGGTTGTGGTAGCCAAACTTCGGTCTGAGCTCGATAACATATAATTGCTTCGAAAACAATCAACGATATCAGCATACCACAATCAATCATGTTTCTCAATAACACAGTTGGCATCCAGTGTTTTTCAGACATATGTCTACCAAGCCAAACATAACTACACGGATGTAATCCTGTAGCTAATTCAAATGATACCACGCGAGCAAATCCAGTTAAATCAAAATCAGGCAATGGACCATTAACCGAAACACAAGTCATTTCATGTGTGGGGTGTCCAAATCGTTTAAAATATTTAGCACATTCTCCATACCCGAGAAAACTCCCAGGATAACACGCAGATATATCAATTGAAATCATACCCTCGCGGTGGTATTTTGTATTCCATAGTCCTCCATGGCCGAATTTAACACAGCTTGATTTGACGTCCAATAAAAAATCACTTCGTGTTGGACGCCATGAGTTCTGTTCTCGTGCAAAATGAGCTACCACTGATGGAATTGTAAAACTATCCGTGAGTAATTTTTCATTGGAAAATTCTTTAGAATTTTCATTGGAATTTTCCGAGTTTTCAGATGAATATTTTACAGCGATATTTTGCATCCTCGAGTGTAACTCTTCAGTGTGATATAATTCTCCATTAGGTCTTACAAATTGATCAAATCCCAATTCTGAATCTTCAGTGCTGTGAATTAACCACACTGACACAGGGTCATCTTTACACAATTCGTGAATAGCATCGAATAACTTCTCTTCGTGGAAAATATCCTTACAAAACTCCACAGGGATATATCTTACGGTTCGCTCCCGTGGGAATATCGTTACTGTGGATGTCCATGTGTTTGTTATGATCAATAATTTTGATTGGAGCTCCTTCTGATTTATATTTAGATTCGTGTAATACTTCTCCGGTTATCGTCGCTACCGATATTGGAAATCTTAATGATATACGTTACGAAATATCTGGCAGACTTGGTGCGCCGATATGGATTTTAACAAATTTCAAAATTTCTTTAACGGCGCCAGAGCCACCCCACATGGATTTGTAACGATAAGTATACACAATCCTCGGACACGATATCGTATTGGATTAGACCGTATCTATGGCTAATTTTGTTAACCCGCAGCAGCAACACGGTTGCGTGACGACGACCTGGCATCGTTGTTTTTGCTTCGATGAAAATCTTCGATTGGAAAATTCGTAGAATTTTCACCGTGATGCAGCAGCACATGGTGTCAATAACCCGGCGTCATTCTGTTTTTTGCTGAATGGAGGCTTCTATTAAGAACAGTAGTTGATATCAACAATGCAGTCACACAATAGGTGCGTCTTCTTAATCCATCTTCATCTGAGGTTTCAATTAAACAGTGATTGGAACATTTTAAATTATATAAGCCTTAGTCAACACAGCGTGCCAAGAACAGGTCAAAAATTGTAGTGCAATCAGAAGGAAAGAATATGTCAAACAGATAATTTTAACAAGTAGATTTCAAATCACAAAAAGAAAGTTTTGCAGGAATCTGAAGTTCCAGATCATTTGTGGCAGTTATTGAAAAGTGCAAGTCAACAACGAACAGAACACGACAACATCATACTTGTGAAAATGCTGACAAAATATGAGTATAAGTTTTGGAATGACGAAACAGACTTAGAACAGGCAGTACAGGATGAGGACGTCATTGATACCTGAAACGCGTCAACAATTAAACAACGACCTTGACGTGTTGCATTGGCCTTTGCTATGGGAAAGAAACCAATCATCAAGCAAATGGAAGAACATAAGATCATCAAAAAATCAACTAAACCATTGGCGTCTCCACTTGCTAGAAAGAAAAATAGGAAAATTAGGCCTTCTGTTGATTATCGACGACGGAATCCCGATGCGTTTCCTATACCACGTACACAAGAATGTCTCAATGCCTTGGCTGGAACCACGTTCTTTTCTAGCTTCGATATCATATCTAGTCACCATCAGATACCAGTGAAAAAGAAAGACGTATCAAAGACAGTTGTTTTTTTTTAATCCAAAATACGGGCTGCATGAATTCGTTGCAATGCCATTGTGGATGTCTAACTCAGGGTTACGGTCCAGATAATTATGGAAATGGATTACAATGGTATACCTGTCCCGTCTATTTAAATGATATAAGGTTTGGATCAAACTCTTTATGGACCACTGTAATAAGAACTAAGAACGAAGAAGAAACAAATAAAAGAAAACTAACTAATAAATGGTATCTCTGTTTCACCAAATATAGTGATATAGTATTTGTTCTTAATGCACGGAGAATTTTAATATAAAGGCAAGTTTTTTAAAACAGCAAATTATAAGGCAGTTATATGAAAATATATGCCTCTCTCTCTCTCTCTCTCTCTCTCTCTCTCTCTCTCTCTCTCTCTCTCTCTCTCTAACAGTTGTTTCATCTTTTTGAATTTAGATTTCCATCATCGTATTCTAAAGATGAAGCTTTCTTAACTCTATGACTCCGATACTCATTATCAGCATGTAAATATTTCTACACCTTGTACAAGTTGTATTGCTTGATATCTGTAAAATACTGTCAAAGTCAGATTGAGGTCTTTATTCAAAACACATGGCGATATTTGTTTCTAGTTCTTGTATCTTTAGGTCATTTATTATGGGTCAATGCAGTTAATTTATGTGTTTACCATGGGGTGACTATACGAGTAATACATTTCTCCTGGATAGGCTTACAGTAAGTATTTATAATCATAGATAAAGTGTACTTAATGAGAGGATAAATCAATAATAGAGCGTACTCAGTTTGTCTAATAAGCCATAATAAACAGTCCGAGAATGACAAATGGCCAATTAAATTTAGATCGAACAGATATAATATACTTTCATATGTTTATATATCCTTTTTAATGTAACAAAAACCAATGAAAATAAAGAACGTATAACAAAAACTGGATTCTTTTTTATTGAAGAATGAGCAAATGAGTCAGAACTATATTATCAGACTCCAACGTTCTCTCCAATGAAGTTCTGTCAAACCGTAATTTCGCTTTTGAATTGCATTGCTGTATGCATAATTCAAACATAATAGGCTTGAATGTTCAAGACATAAAGTTTGACCTTTGACCCAACTGAATATATTTAAGAAGGCCAAATTGCGTAAAAAGTTTTATAAGACCTTTTACTAATGTTTTAGATTTAAATTTCCTCAAAGGAATTGTCTCTGGAGACCTTGTTGACGCACACAAACAGGTATTGGTTACCTCACCTGGTCTTAAGTAAGGGACCAAAACAATCTACCATAATTCAAATGCAGGAATTAGGTTGCAGATGCGCCTTAGGTATCTTCTGACTGGGTTTTCCTACCATGTGACAAGTATGACAAGATCTACAGTGTTTGGCAACATCACTTTTGATTTTTGGCCAATAAAAGTATTTCAAGATCTTGTGATAAGTTTTATTAATCCCCAAATGGCCAGCCAAATGAAATTCATTTCATTGGCCAGACTAAGTATTTCCTGCTTATAATGTTTTGGAACTACAAACTGATACTTCACTGACCATTCATCAGCAGCAGGTACCTCAGGAGGTCTCCATTTTCTCCACACAAAATAACCATTTTTATGAAAAAGAGACAGATACTTCATTGGCTTCAGTTTCAGTAATGGTCTTTTATAACAAATATGAGATCTCAGATCTTTTACCTGTTCGAAGACAAGTGATTGTCGTTTGTCACCCTGATTAGAATAAAGAAATTGAGTAGTTTAAAATGGATCCTTATGATAAATACCTGCTAATTGATCCAAAGATGGAGTGAAAGTGATATCATCAAAAGCTTTACCAATACATGCGTCAGCTACCCTAACAAGACTTGTTAGTTACAAGCGAATTAACCACGCCCTTGTCTCCAGTTAGGTCGCTGCCTAGTAATAAATGAATGCCCTCTACGGATAAAACAGATTGTTCTAACTGTCACGGGTCCTGAGACTAAGTCTGATGACAAATTAAACTAAAAGGAGAAATATTAACAAAGTCACACTCTACTCCCTGAATAAGAACACACTCATTAGATAAAGACTTCTCAGAAAAAGACAAAATACCAGGCAATAAACGACTCTGAGAAGCTCCTGTGTCATTTTATATTTGTATATGGGTGGAATTGGCCGAATCAACCAAGAGGCATATATAACCCTTCGATATGAATGGTTCATACTTCTCCATAACACAATTGGACTAGGGTTTATTAGACCCAACAAATGCATTGCCTTCAATACACGACTGTGACCATCACCTTTTAGAAATAAAAATATTTGGAACAGGTCTGTCGTGATGCTGATGCCTATTTTTCAATTTGTAGCAATCAGAAATAACGTGTCTTTGTTTTCTTGCAATTTGTACACGTAGGAAGAAACGTTGGTCTAGAATCAAACTTCTCTGAAGCTTGAATTTTACAAGTTGTGCCAGTTTGCGTTTTAGAAGGGCTTGTTTTAATCTGAACTACGTTTCTGCCAAAAGACTGTCAACTAGAAGTCTTATTTACAAAAAGAACTTATGAGTTAAAGATTACTCATCAGATGCACAAGCAACATGTTCCAAGGTTTTGATCTTGTGATCGTGAAGATACGTCATAATGTCAGTATGGACACAGTTCTTAAAGTCCTCAAGTAATACCAGTTGTTTGAGACTTTCATGATCGCTTTTCATTTTCTTGGCTAAGCCTCATCTCTCAAATAACTGCTCCTTTTCTCTAATACATTCGACAGGAGTTTGTCCAGCTTCTTTTTATTATAGTTTTTTTATAATTCCGTTTGTATTTCTTTTTCTTCATTGTCTAACTGCATTTGCATTTGTTTTTCTTGTAACTTCATTTGTCTTTGTTTCTCTTTTTCCTGACGCTCGAGCTTCCATAGTTCCAATTCCATTTTGTCTCTTAATTCTTTTACATTTATATCAGAGTCTGATACAGACTTACTGATCGAAATCAAATCACTTTTATCCTAAACATTCTTTTCCATCAAATACTGAACCAAAACATTTTTTATTTCTTTTCTCGTTAAGGAAGCTTTCACTTCGGAAAGATCATAGTTTCTAACAAGTTTAATTGATTCATCTTTTATGAAAAAGTCTAGGATTTAAAAAAAGGTTTTTCACTTTTGATGATATTTTATAAAATAAAGTTAATGATCTCACTGATGAACTTTGTTTTAGAAACTAGTAGAATTAAAGTTTAAAAAAAAGGTTTCTGATTTTCTTTAATCTAGATTTCAAAATATAATGGACGAGCCCCCAATTCTTCGTTACGATTTTTTGGTCTAATAAGCGGTAACAAAGTTAAAGTGAAAAGAACAAGCTTTGTAAAATTTAACAGATAATTTATTTCCCTGGGAATTATTACTTTTTGTCAAAATTGAAAAAAAAAATCAACAGTTTATTAACTCAAATTGCAAAAAAATCCAAAAATGATCTACGAATTAAATTACAAAAGTCCTAGTAACGAAATTTTTTAATGGATTCGAGTTCACGTCCTGTTGGAAAATCCAGGATTGAAGACGATGACGTATGATGAAGTCTGTTTCGTGTTTACCTGTACTTCCTTGTAGAAACGCAATATTTAACACTCCGGTTTTGCAAATCGGAATACATTTTTGATAAGCTGTCTTTGTCCAAGAATTATGTATGAACACATCAAATATTTCCAGATATATGAAATTATCCTTTAAAATACAATTGAACTGAAGGAAAGTTAACATGGATTCAAAAACTGACTGCAGCAAAAGAAAAGCAATGACCTAATTTATTTGTAAAAACCACAAAACGCACAATATTTCTCTAAAGCAAGATTTTATCGTATTTTAATAAGCAATTCGAAAAAAATTCCCAAATTAGGAAATCACAAAGGGAAAGGGAACGAGTTACATGATCGTTTATGTCTATGTCACGTACTCCTAGCATGGCCCTGACGAGAACCAATTATTATATAATATGAATGAAACCTGTTTATCTGATACCACTAACCGTGAATCAATGTCTGTGAGAAGAAATTTATTTAATAATGGTAATATGATAGGTGAGCTTATTACTCGAGTAAATGTTGTAAAGACGAACAAATGGAATGGATAAACGGGAAAAGATTAGCAATGTTGCAGCCACCTGTTGATAGCTTTCGGGTAAATTAAAGATGTAAAGAATATTGTGTAAAAATGAGAAACATGTTCATTCGAACTTATATGTTCAAGCAAAGTGACAAATTAGTTTCACTATTTGTACATTTTCGTAACATTTATGTAACACTACTTACACAAATACTTTGTTTTCTATTAAAAGGTCTGACATATCCTGACTGTCACAGTAAGTGAACTACCATTTACTATAAAATATACCCAAGTACTTCCACATAGCTGCCTAACAATGACTGTCTGTGTCTCAGTTAGTGTATGCTATCAAAACCCTCTGTTCTCATCATGGTTAGCTTAGTACTAAAACAATATATTATTAGTGTTATTCTCTCTCTCTCTCTCTCTCTCTCTCTCTCTCTCTCTCCTGGTACATAAGACAGATAAATTTGACATGTGACATCTGTCATATGAAGATATGAAAATCATGTGATATAAGTGATTAAAGTAAGTATACATCAAGACAGTCGGATTATGCGTGTTGTTTATCCACAGTTATTCTCATATCCGAAGACAATGATTTATTGGGCATACAGATTATTCATTGTAACAACAGTCCTAGCGGCTCTAGTATGTGACGCTACCATAGTAACCGAATGGCGGGATTGGAAATTGAGATATAACAAGCAGTATAGTCCAGAGGAAGGAGAAACCCGAATGAAGATATGGTTAAACAACAGGGAATACGTCTACCGCCACAATAATCGAGCTGATGTCAGCTACTCTCTTGAACTCAATCAATATGCCGATGAGGTAAATGACTTTCAATCGTCCGTCTTTTATACCTGCCTTTAAATGCTTTTTCTTACAACTGTTTCGTCTCCAGACAACATGTCAGTCAAACAACCACTCTGCGTTGGAACAGAGTGCGGGTTTATACAGGATCAGCCTTACAACGATTGGCCCGATTTGGCTACCGCGCTCACATGAGACCCGCGTGTTAGCAATTTTTAAAAGATTTATCTGTAAAGTGTGTAATTAAAAAGCGATGGAAGATACATTTGAGTTCAATATTGTATAAAGTTTGCTAAGGCATATATATATATATATATATATATATATATATATATATATATATATATATATATATATATATATATATATATACTGTATAAATTTTCTGCTAAGCGAAACATTACCACATTGTGCATTACAAATTTACAAATGCGCATAAAGTAGACACTATGCTGTTTTGTTTCACAAACGTACACAAGATACTGCACTCTAGTGACCAAGATAGTGTACCGATACGAGCGAGTAATGCACTTCAGTGAACAACTTAGTTGAATTTAATCAGTAAGGTATAGAACGCTTATCTGCAATCAAGGTCATCATGATATCTTAATGGTACGAGTTATTATAGTGCTGTGTTTAAGGATATTACGGTGGACCAATAATTAGGGAAAGTATTATGACGATGCAGATAATAATGGCTATAATTCGGTTGATTAGTTCCTTTCTATTTTTTTTAATTCAGATAATAATTGTAGAAGGATGGAAGTTAAACGCCTCTGTGGAATTGTCGTAGTTGTAATTTATTGCGTTTTGTTAACATTACTGCTGTTATTAATTAATTAATTAATTTATTATTATTATTATTATTATTATTATTATTATTATTATCATTATTGGCAGTAGCTATATTTGTCTTTGTGTCGTGTCACATCAATACTGAAAAGATGGATTGATGGTTTAATCGATTTAGGAATATATGTTAACTATTCGTAGAAGAATTCATTATATTCAAAACTCTTGTAGAGAGAGAGAGAGAGAGAGAGAGAGAGAGAGAGAGAGAGAGAGAGAGAGAGAGAGACAGACAGACAGACAGACAGACAGACAGACGGGTGGTCATTGCCCGCCTCATATCTTCGAAAGTAATTACCTGGCACATTACAATTCAAGCTGAAGAAATTTTCTAATTTGGAAGGTCTCACTGGATGGTTTCATCACTTGTGCTGTCTTGGTTAACGTAGGTATGTTTGCTACAGCGGTATCTCAAACTCGAGATGGTTATTCGGTGATTACAAACATTCATTTGTTGTAATACGAATGAACTTGCATACGGCCCATACCACTTTTTCGAGCTACCGTGTCACACGAACAGTCTTTTACTGTCAAAAACTATCACTCGAGGAATTAACCTGAACACCTTAATTAAAATCTGATAAGCATGCTTTCCACAAAAATCGTTGATTAGTTTTTGTTTGCTCTTTCTTGTAGAAAATATTCTCATTTTCTGCGGACTTCTCCGATGGCCTATGTAGTTAGAGCGTCCGCCTCAAATGGGCGAGGTCGCGCGTTCGACCTTTATCCGAGTCCTACCAAAGACTTATAAAAATGATACTTATAGCTGTCTCACTGGGCTCTTATTATTAAGAGGTTAGTGTTATGATTGGTGTTAGGATAATTTTACCGGGTGGATAATAATGTCATTTGTCTTCGGCATGATGCCTCAGTGATAGATGTCACTATAAACTGCCACAATTAACATAGGCTCGTATCGTTGCTTACATTTGACCTGTCATACACGTACTATATAAGAACTACTAGGGACTACACTAGTATCCTTCCTCACACGATTTATTTAAAAAATTAAAAGTTGATATTTCAAGTTACGCTTTGCGTAGCTTTAATACATTTGGTACCGATATTTATCTCAGGCATTCGACTGTATATCCCTATCCAAACTTTGGCTTAATATCATACTTTTAAGGAATGCCAAAACATGGACCCACGCTTTCGCTCAGCATGGCCGTGATTGTGCCCGCTTAATAGGCAACAACAATTGGCCAATAAGTTATAAATTCGAGACGTCATTTTGTATTAACCAATGAGAGGACATTATTCCATTCAGCGGGATCTCACTTGCATATTAACCAGTCGGGGTCACTGTCAACGATGAGTGCAGTATTAAAGTACACACGTTATGGTACGGTACTAATTATATAGAAAAATTCTAACCAGTCTGGAAATGGGTGAACATAAAGTAGAGTATATATGGCTTTGGATGGCCAGGATTGGTTAGTAATGTAAATTATGTTTTTAGGAAAAAGAATTGTACATTCAATTTCAACGTACAAGATAAAAACCGCGGTAACTTGGAAAATTAAAATAATGGGGACAAAACTACAATGACAAAATTTTCTGTATCATAAAATTCCGTGTAAATAGACTGTACACTTTATCATTTTTAAAAGAAATGCTATATCATGGAATCCATCATAATGCAGTATAAATAAAAAATAACTTTACAATATTTATGTAAAATTAAAAAATAAGTAGAATTTAAAATGTTGGTACTCTGACTACATTTAAAAGAGTTTATTAATTACACATTATTATCATTGTTTTAATTATTATTATTATTATTATTATTATTATTATTATTATTATTATTATTATTATTATTATTCACAGAAAGAACCATATACATATGCATATAAGGTCAAACTTATACTCATCATATTCAGATGACAATATTTTAAAAACCAAATCAATGATGAATACATGTAAAAATTGTTACCAAACAAATTGATATTTTGTTAATGATTTTTTAATTGTAACACTTTATGAGATTGGAAATATAGAAATATTAACAATAATAACGTATGTGTCTATCCGATTTTTAAAAAAATTATTTAGGAATTATTTGTATTCTATTGCAATAAATCATCACCATCACCATTATCATCGTCGTCGTCTTCATCGTTATCATCATCGTCGTCATCATCATCTCTACAATATTTTTTTTAAAAAATTGTTGGTAAAATTGTTGGCATGCTAAATACCATCCAAATATCAGTCAAACATATTTCCTGAAAAAAACACACATTTGTTTACAACGAATTATTGTGGACTGGTTTGCATAATATATATATATATATATATATATATATATATATATATATATATATATATATATATATATATATATATATATATATATATATATATATATATAAATGACGATTAGAAACTATTATCAACGTATAAGACATATTTATGATTTAGACAAACCCACATTTATGGTTTAAAGAATATTTTTGTTGTTGTTTTGTATCTCTTTATGACGATTGAAGTTAGTAAAATGGTATAATGCCCGGCGAATACATTATAGATGTTCCGATTACGTTTTAATCAATGGGTAGCATCTGCATACACAACATTGTACTTTACCATGTACTTTACCGTGTATATTATGATACTCCGTCTGCTAAAAAATAGTGTCCTTATATCATTGCACTCGTCCTTAACGAGTTATAAACGTTTACTCTGACGGAACAATGTTTGGTTTGAAATATGTTTTGACAGTTTCAAGAGCTCCCAAGTAAAATTGTGCTAAAATAAAACAAGATTGCCAATGCCCATGAAAAGTAATATCCTAAAGAAATTGACTCTTTTTCAGGCCATCAGACGACCATCCTTTAAACTAGAAGTTCCTGTTGAAATGTCCATGAAGAGCAATGACATTGTGAATAAAGGCCCTACCCCACCTGCCAGCTGGGACTGGAGACAAAAAGGAGTTGTATCCCCTGTCAGAAACCAAGGGATGATGGGAGATGTGGGACCCATAGTTACTACAGGTTTGAACAATAATCTATCAAAGCATGCTGCTATCTTTGCATACACTTTCGCAAATTCTATATTTGCCTTTTTTCCTCTTTGAATGTTGTTGAGAGCACCTTGCTACCGCCTACCCGTCCTTCCGTCCGGTTGAGATTTTCACATAGGATGTTTTACGTGTGATTTAGTGGAGTATTTGTGTTTGTGAATGAAAGCGTTTCTAACTTAAATAAAGTAGATGATAAGAACTAAGTACAAAGAAATGCAAAATGAAAGTAGTCATTTTTAATTTGAAGTGTTAATGTTGATTCCACAATCATGTTTTCAAACGGTGCCTTTGTCAAGGAAACATTTTAACAATAATTTAAATGGTGACACAATAAAATATCAACAACCAGTTTCCTCGAACTGAAAAATCAAATATTTTTGGCACGTATACACTATCGTTATTCAATTTATATTTGTGCGTAAACGATATTAAATTCCCGTATGTGGTCTAAATGAAATGTATTTCAGAGTGTGTGGAAAGTTACCATGCCATTCATACTGGCCAAAGGGTGTCCCTGAGTGTTGCGGAGGCTTACGATTGTTGTATCCAGTCCATGCTAATAGCGAATGTTTTCGGCTGTGTTCACAATATCGGTAAGAGTAATGTAGACAGTCCCATCCCATGGACTAGGCAGCCATTTTGTTTACCATTCCCATATTGCAGTAGCAATACACATATATTAAACGACATCCGTTCTTAGATGTAATATTAGCTTTCCTGTGACATGTAGGGTTAGTGTAATATTTTCTTTTGTTACGACTTTATGGTTACAAACTAAGTCATAGAAAGAAAGAAAATTCAACACGTTTTGGAAAACTTAACAAATAATTTAATTATCAAAGTTATAAACGAACATGTGAGAAAAACGTACATTATTATGATGAAAATCCAAAGTAATCCTGATAACGTTCTATAAAGTTCTAGAAAAGTCCAAATGAATGAAGAATTCCCAAAAAATTTCAAAACCGGAAATGCACTGGTCCGCCAAGAATCGTGAAGTTGTCAAAATGGGATCGTCCAGACTCCTTTAAATAATTCACAATAGTTTTTTTAGTAAATAGTGAAGTCCAAAAATGAACAATTTCTATTTCCAGTGAACTCTCCAAACAAATGTTTTCCTCTCGAATTATGTCTAAGTACAACATAAACACGCCTGCAGGCTTACAGTAGGAACACAAGAAAGAATGACTCCAAATTAGTAATTAATCTGATTTACATAGTTCTCTCTTTATATACACCTTCTATTACGATTATATTTTACAACATGCCCAAAGTGACAGATCTTAACACTCAATTTATTTCGAAATTGCCTATTCATGTGACATAGTCCAACAAGTGGAAAATTACTAATTAAACATCTTTACATCAGACAAAAAATGGAAAAACACTGCATTGTACTGAGTTCAGCAGTTTTAAAAATGTGCGATAATAACGACCATTTGACTACATGTTTCTACTGGTTCAGAGCATATGATAAAACTAATTGTGTAGAAGATTAACATTCAATAGAATAATGATGTTAATTTTTTATTTTAGTGATTTTAATGTAAAATATAATCTCCTATCATTATTCTTTCGAAATATAAAGAATAATGGTGTTAAGTTTTTAATTTAGGTATTTTAATGCAAAATATACTGTCCTACAATGCGCTGGAAATATAAAGAATAGTGGTGTTAATTTTCTTTAATACGATTTTCATGTAAAATATAATGTCCTACAATGTGTTGGAAATATAACTGATTTACAAATAGCACCAAGACATGTGAGCAATATTATTAGAACAGTACAGTATAAAGAAGGGATTTCACGCATTTGATGTGCTTAAATAGCACGCATACGTTGGATTAAATGTACAGTACAATAATAAACTTTACTGTGATAATCTGTAAATAATTAAGAGAATAGTTTATAAAATATAGGAGAAATATCAGATTTAAAACAGCACAAACTGAATCAGTTTATTATATAAGCGTTTAAGAATAAATCATTGGAATAGCCAAACTAGGAATAACTCTGACATCAAGTTAAAAGGATATTGAAATTTTGGCAGATTGATTATGAGAAATATAGTTTACTGGTGTACAGCATCACCCTTCTTTGTCTGTATCAGCTAAAGATACATTATTCATGGACCTAAACGCAATCGCACATTAGGCTTATGTACCAAAATCTCCAGTAACTTATACAAAGTCAATTAAATGTGGTAATAATTAAAGGAAACGAAAAGGAAGTGAAATATATGCAAAAATTGATTAACGGAACTAATACTCATTAGGACAGAATTTTTAGTGAAAGTAATAAGATTGACAGTTTCTATAAATTGTATTAAAATAATGTTTCACTAATTTATATTAAAGTAATTTTGTAAAATACATTAAGTTTAATTTCATTTATTTCTAAATAACAACTATATATCAATGGAATAAAAGTGAATGCTGTTACAAGCAAAAGGCAGTTTACATTATGCACTGTTTTGTGTGTTCAGCAAGAAATATAAATTCAGCAAGCTATAAGATTTCAAGATTATACATTGGCAGATTTCCCATGTTCTTTCTAAGATACTAGAGCCAACGTTCTGTTGTATGACGTAAAAACAATATGGTTCTTATGTAGTGGAGATGAGAGCATCTTTCTAGCTAGGATGAAGTATACTCCGGTATACCGAGCGATGGCCATATTTGGTCATGCCGTTGCGCAATATTACATATAAAAAAGCGCACGAAATCGCCCATGCCGGTTCCATCCTCCTGAAGCTAGAAAAGATTTGTCTCTCTCATTACAGGTAAGAACTGTCTATGTTCGTAAACTTCTTTAAGGAATAGACACTTTTTAATGTTTGAGATTTTAATGGTAAAGTTCATATGTTTGCAACATTGCTAACTGAATTCTTCTATTTTATTTCATAATGTAATATAAAGTTTAATTGTTTTAAAGAATTCATATTTAATTATATTTATGGTAATTATTTTATTGTAAAACACAAATTCTCTACCAACTTAATATTTAGTTTTAATGTTGAAATAAAGTATTCCTTAAGTAGCAAAGAATAATATCTAGTAACATATTCCAAATTAATATTCTATTTTAAAATGAGTAAAATATACATTTGTTTCAAATTGATCGTTGCTATTACATTTTATACTCTTTGGCTATCATGAAATTGATCGAGATTTAACTATTCGTATTATTTTCTAAAGTGCAGAAATTATACAAATGAATGAAGTTGGAAAACGTAAAAGAAAAGTGTAATTTTATATGTATTTCATGTATTTTGAATATAAAGCTTATAGGTCTGTTTCTAAAATGTAGTAATGTATGCGTGTTGATTATTTAAATAAAGTTCCTGCCTCCTGAAGCTAGAAAAGATTTGTCTCTCTCATTACAGATGTAGCTGTGTCTCATCATCGTCGCGACACTTCTACTTCTTTTAAGAGAGCATGAACTCTCTCTCTCTCTCTCTCTCTCTCTCTCTCTCTCTCTCTCTCTCTCTCTCTCTCTCTCCATGGTCATTGACATCCCTTAACTTATGAGTAATTCCTTTTCATAGCAAAAAATGAGAAGAAGTTTATGATAACTCTACAACAAACTTACAAAACAAGCTTACATAACAAATCGATGGTGAATATTACAAATTTCGTACCTTTCCCCAAGACGTTTTCATTTTCTTTGTGACACCTTTTCTAGGGAACTCGTTCTTCTCTTCTCTCCATCATTCCGGATTCCAAAAGTAGTACATCTATGACTTTATGAGTTAACGGTTCTCATAAAAGGTTTCATAAAATACTTTTTCATTGTACAATCAAGCGAGAAAACCTGCAAAATACAGAGTGATGAAGTAAACAACAAGAACAATAAGTATTGCACACAAAAAAGGAAAGTATTGAATACGTTTCAAGTTACTCACCCTATAAATATATAATAGAACTTTGGAGTTCAGTACGCTGAACATTTCACTGAAAATGAAACCCTAGACTTAATTGATGTTTTACCAGATTTAATTGACGAAGAGATCATCATGTCACTAGTGATTACTCAAGCATGAAAGCGCGTGTAATTTTTTAATTTACAAAATGATAGGCATCAAAGAATTTACTTCCAGAAACATAAACAGTAACATAAAAATGTTGCATATAAGGTAAATAAAATGTTGACATTATGTAAGCAAAATAATAAATGTCATTAATGCAGAAATAAAAAGAGATAATATTCACAATATGTATTTCTGACCGCATGTTAAAATCTGAAAAAACGAATTATAAAAATGTAAAACTGGCTTAAGAGATTTGAAATAAAAAGTAAAATGAATTGCAAATCACATAAATGTTAATGCATTCATAAGGATAATTGAGCTTATTGTGAATTGTATACAACTTATGCATATAAATAATACCAATTACACCTTCAACTTTGCTAGTGGTTTTAGATCGTTCCTCAGTTGTTTTCGATAAAGTTTAAGAATCTCTATTTTACGAATCTCTATTCCTTGCTCCTTGTATGTTCTACATCTTTGATCAACAGTGGAAACAAAGCTACTGATGCCATAAGAAGTAAGATAACATTTTAATTAAGACAATAATTATTTGGCCTGAAATCTTAAGCAGCCTGTTGCTCAACTGCTTAAATAATATAAACAAATACTGCTGCTGCTTGTTTGGCAACTAAAATAAAATTATCAAGATTTATTATTCCTGCGTTTTGGTCAATGTTTGAATCAGTATTGTCTCTTGATGGAGTACCACTTCCTATTCAACGTAATTTACAGAATGAACGAAAGGATGAATGCACAATCCTAACTAGTATTGGATGCTTACTGAATACTTGTCATTTAAGCTACGTTTGCAATTAGTGTAAGATTGACAACTTAGGATCATAATCTGCATAAGGCTACTGACAGAGTTGTACAAAGTTAAAAAGTAAAATATTAGCATATCTTTTGCTATCAGATAGAAGTATTGGTCCGTAAATGAGTACAGTGGAATACTTAATATATATATTATATATATATATAAGAACAGTTATAATTTTAGAGATCAAACAGCTTGAAGAGTATCGACACGATAAACAAAGCTATACGTGACAGTCAAAATAATAATCGGGTGCATTTTTAAATCACAAGAGAGTGAAAAAGTCTTTTAGGAACGACACGTTTCAGTACAAATGAAAGGAAAGAGACATAATCGATTAATAAAATCTTCATATTGCAAATTTGAACTATAAATGGTGCAAACATTTTTGCTCTTGCCTGTTGAACCTCTTTCTGCAGTAAAAATTCTTAGATTTTGCTTAGGAAATAGCAAAAATCTAGTATCGAGGGCTTCCTGGGTGGGAAATCAGTTTTATCAGTCCATCTGTTACCAATTAAAACCTATCTATTTCTTTACAGATCAGAAATTTTGGTAAACCTACCACAATGTGTCCTGTGAACGTTTCAATATGAATTATTATTTAAATTATGATTGTGTTCACAACCTGGAAACTCGCGAATAGGAAATTACTGAAGAGTGACCCAATATCTAGTAATGATGCTTAATGTCTAAAACCAATTCGGAAGTTATTATCACAGTTAGTATTAATTACGCACTGCTAATTACCAGTAACAATGCTAAGTTATTTATATTTTGTCCAAGTAAACTTTGTTTTATAGAAAAATGATAGTTAACACGATTATTACATTCACTTAAAGAGGGGCCAAATCAGCATTTGGAAAAGTGCAAGACTTTCAACGTATGCCTGTATACGTATTTCACGTTATGTCCACAACGTTAGATGACAGAGAGATATAAACGAGAGATCCCACTGACCTAATGTTTTTCTTTCAGCATTGGGACAAAAAGCTGAGGAGAAATATGTAACACTACGTAAAACGTTTAAGACCACTCGAAACTTCATCAATAACCGTAGTACAAATTAACGTGCTATATTAAGTAATCTGATGCGGCTACTTGTCGGCTTCTGTAAAACATGTTAATGAGCAAATTATTTAAAGGAAAATAATTTGAAAAATATCGAATCTTCGCATAAACAAATTTGACAATATTCATTTGTGTTTTAATGGCTTTTGCTTATTGTTACTTAGTGTATATGCCATATATTTCATTGCTAAAGAGAAACGTATTATATATATATATATATATATATATATATATATATATATATATATATATATATATATATATTGTTACGGCTATTGGATTTTAATTATTTATTTTTTAATTGTTAAATCCAAATTTGTTATTTAGGGTTTAATATTCATTAATTGGGAAATTATTCTGGAAAGTTTAGGCTGATCTACGCTCTAATTGTAAACAACAAGTTTTGACCTTGGCTTGTGGATCTAATTCCTGACCTTGCTTTGGACATTGTCAACAAAGATCTAAAACTATTGGTTAATTTCAAGGACAATATTTTATTTTTAGTTCTTAGGGGTAGTAAATATCTAGAGTATGTGATTTTTAGTGAAGGCAGTCTCTTTCTGTGACCTTCCATGAACCTCTATCAATTTCTAGAAAATCATGTGATCACTTGTTTACTTAAAAAAACAGTTATATAGACTGTTGTTTTGGATAGGAGTTCAGTAGAATCTTTGGGCTGTAAGTTATTAGTTGTGTATTTCATGTTTGAGTGTTAATTTGAATTATCTTGTTCTGGACTTTGTGTAAATTCGTTGGAAAAGAAGAATTATCTGGAAAAGGACATGTGTTTATGATATTCATTTGGATGATTATAAAACAAGAACTGCATCACGTGACATTGTCAGCCATTTTGGATTACATAGTCAAGATTCGAACCTGGAACTATTAGAACATTTATTTATCAGGACTTGCAATTCTATTAGTGGATTATTTTGTGAATTCTATATTTGTTGGATTTGATTCTCTAAAACCGTAAGTTTATTTATTTTATGAAAATAATTGTACTTAATAAAATCATTGTTAAAGTTTTACAAGCTTGTTAGTTTTCACTCTTTCTGTGTTGCTGCTTATTCGAGCCTAAGCACGTAACAATATATATATATATATATATATATATATATATATATATATATATATATATATATATATATATATATATATATATATATATATAAGATATATAGATATATCTTGATTATATGATTATATTCGCATTGAAAGCTGACAGTAATAAAATATATTTTAACATTAGAACCGTTAAATATAACACCGTGAATAAAGTGATTTACATGTATGCCAGTCTGATTCATCAGGAATTTATTCTTTATTGACACGTCTAACCTCTAAATAGATGTAGGTTTTTTCTTAGCTTGTGGTCATTTTGAGTAGGGTTCACTGCAGGCGTGACACAAAAAGCATAATCAGTTAAGAAAATACAATTCAAGTAATTTTAGTTTGAAAACAGTGTACAAAACCATTTTAATCTAATCTATATAGCAAAAGGATCACACATTTGATTGTATATTGACTGTATTATCCAAATGATTGTGATCTAGATGACGATGTGGCGAGAATGTGTACGCTATTCACGTATTCATGTTTTGTCTTCTCGAAAATTATGTGTTGCCGTATATTGATTAACCCGGTATCATTAAAATTGGGAAAGATACATTTAATTCTGACTTTCAAAACATATGTAAGCTTAGCTGGTCTACTAATATTTAATTTGTTTGTGTAAGGTTTTGATATCACCATACGAGATACTAAAATAGTTCAACATGGGAGGCCCTTGAATAATGTTCTTCATTACCTTATGGCTTTTCTAGGAGGTCTTTGTTCACAACAGAGCTACCCGTCGCCTATGGGAACATGCCGCAACAACACGTGCACAGCGGCTGCAAAGGTAATCGACAGTACAATACGAGTTAGAGGATAAATGTTGGAGTGGTAGATGAATTGTTTGCAGATTTTGAAAGACATAACTTGATCAAAAAGGATAAGAGAGGAAAAATCATTAAGATTGTCAATTTAAGTATCTTCTTATTTTCTTACTCAAACCAATCACTCGTTGTAATTGATTCTAAGCTTCCATATGAACCATTCAGTCACTTTGTAATAGATGTAATTATATTGCATATGTAGTTTAACTTATTTATGCATGCAATATTTTCATCCATATGTCTGAATATTTACTTATACATGTGGCATTTTCCAATCGTTATAGATAGAGAGAGATAAAATGTATATATTTGCCATCTTCAGGTTAACGGCGGGAAGAGTGTTTCTAAAGGCAATGAAGAACAGCTCAAAATGGCAGTGTTTCTGACTCCTGTATTTGCTGCTATAGATGCTAGCCACACATCTTTCCAGGTTTAAACATTTTGGTTCTTAAAATATTAGCTGGCAACACATTCCAAATATTTTATTTTCAGTTATCGTTGATGGGTAATTCTAGATCGATTAATACTATGTTTAAATAGAGCATACTTGTCTGGTACACTTATAATCTTCATTTGTGCAATATAATTAGAGAAACATGGTTATTCTGCTATGGAGTTTAGATCACTGTCTGTATTTCCGCCGCGCAAAGAAGGTCTCCGCCACCATTTGCCCCTGCAATTCAGACAACGACTTGTCCAGGAGAAGAAAAACATAGCGGGTTAGGCAGCAACTTCTAGATACCCCATCCAGATCCACGTCGGCACGGGATCTCCTGGTTTCTAACTGTTCTGATATCAATTAGAATTAGGTGATTAAATTGTGATGTCTATTATTTTGTTCATTTAAAGTAATCGTAGATGTTTAGAACATCTATTAAGGTTTATACTAAAATTCCTTTGTCTTAGCTCCCACTTGAGAGCACGGAGATCTATGTGAAGAGTTGTATTATCATGTATTGTCGAGTACACGCAGAATTACGTGGAAGGAAAGTGGGACATTAGAGGGTTCAATCGAGTTACATGGAAGGAAAGTGGGACATAGAGGGTTCAATCGAGTTACATGTTATATGCCATTAGGGGGCAATACTCTTCGAGTGCGTCTTTACGGACAGCGACAAACCAAAGAACAAGATCGACATACCGCGGTGCGACAGCAGTTTCTCAATGGATTTATGTTGATGAGTTCAACAAAGATTTAAGTGTACATTAAAATGTTCACTTAGAGTCATTTCTACGATTAGGTATATTCGTAAAGATGTTATATGCAGATGATCTCGGATTTCTACATTAGTTGTGTAGAGGATTTGAAAATGAGTCATATTCTTAAAGCAGATCCAGGGACAAACATCTCCATAGACAGCAGTCATTGTATCGCCTAAATACGTATGAGAGACCCATATTCGCGGTATCGGCTTTTGAATACACAGATGTTCACCCAGTCTCGGCCTACCCTTCCTCTGGTTCAGAAAACACCACAGCCAACTCCGATACCGCGTTAAGATGCCTACACGTGGTCTCGTCTTTTGAAAAGACCAACACCAACCGTGTTTACCTACCAATGAGTTGATAAATTGGCCAGTACCTTGATGAAATAAAAAAAGGAGATGCCCCACACAGACAACGTTGCAGTCGAGGTTGTGGTTACAGGATACTATGTTAAGGCCTGATATGTCACTCAGTGCCATAAGGGATAATACCTGGGAAAGGTGGTGTGATTGTCACTAGAAAAACGCGCATAACGCGTTCGTGAGGAACTAAGGAGACTGGCTTCATCCGATGATAAGATTATTACCGAGCACTTCATGGAAATGTACGAGCGCGACTGGCTAGAATCGCGACAAACTCGAGTCCTTTGTGTATGTAGCTGTTTTTAAGAAGACGGTCAGCAAATTCCGCAACTAGGCTGTTAGGAAAAGAGAACGTCGCAAAGATCAGCATGCAGTCTTCTCTCCTACAGTAGCCAATCTGTCCCACTTACGACAGTTTTGACTTTTCTCCTAATCGATATCTCCTATATGTCTTTTTGCGAGAAGTACAGGGCCCCACTCAAAACGTCCTGATAGTATCGATTTAGATTTCTTCATAAAATTAAATAATGAAACACTAACGAGTCTATCAGTGAAGCTTGAAAGGCAGCCATGCAACCAGGGCCACTCACTGTAGAACATGCATGAATGCACCCGCGAATATACATTACCGATGAGAGTTCCAAACTGTAACAATTCAGACAGTGTTGACACCGGTTTAAGAAAGAACGAGGCGATGGGTGATCTCACTAAGAGTACTTTCAGAGAGTTCATACAATTGGTGGCATTGACAACGCATTACTAACTGCAGTCACTAACATTGGAGCCTGTTATATAGGCCTACGATCTATCATTATTGCTGCCGGCTTTGTTGTAGGTTAGATGCAGCCGCCTTAACACGTGACCTGACCGGGATTGAAGGCAAGTTTTTTAGCCAACTTCTTCAGGAGAAAGAAACAAAGCAAGACGAGATATCACGTTAGTGTATGAACACACCTCGTCTTACGCAAGTATAATGTAAACAACGTTAGTTTTTCTCCTTGAAGTCGAAGCGGGTTCTAAAAATATCAAACCTGTCAATGGGTAATTTTTTTAAACTTTGGGCCTGACAGTAATTTGTTAGATCAATCAAGTGAATCTTAAAAAAAAACCATTGTGCTGGCGTTCTACAGAGCGTAGTTGCTAGTGTAGCTCCTATCTAGATAACACGTTCCTACATCGATTAGTAACCAATATGCTCTTCAATTTATTCAGCATGACCGACCAAGAGGATGAGCGGTCACTCGTGGCTTTAGATTTATTTCTGTCGTCACGTTGTTTGCTTTTTTGAAACCTTCTGTGGATTCCCTTCTTGGCACTGCTGAAGAATATGACGTGGATTCCCCAAACATCCTCACAACTTCATTTATACGTGTCAGAATATGTACATGATGACTAGTGACAGGACATGTCTAAGACATAAATTAAAATGGATAAATAAACAAACGTTTGAAGAGAAAACCAAACTGTTTCATAACTCTTTATCGCAACCAGTTATTAACTTCTAATAGTTGACTACTCAGTGATTGGTTGGTTCTTAAGTATTAGATCAGTATTTAAAGTTCATGCGGTCATTTTCTTGCTATGGGTTTAAAATAGTTCATTAAAACATGCCAGAGCCAATCTTCATCAGTCTAGTCCTGTGGATTGGCTTTCGTCCGTAAATGATTGACCTTAAAGGTCAATGACTTTAGAAAGAATAAACATATGTCACAGGTATCGCTTAACGTTTTGTAGTTGTGTCATATCAGCATTCTTTGTTTCTTAGCTCTACAGGGCAGGCATTTATGATGAACCAGAGTGTAGCGCATCGCAACTTGATCACGTGATTCAGGTAGTAGGTTATGGCAGCATGGATGGGAACGACTTTTGGATCTGTCAAAACAGTTGGGGTAAGTTATCAATACGTTAAACTGCATTTATACAGTAGGCAAATGTTAAAGTAATTAATGATGTATCTACTTTTCGTAGCTTTTGTCATTTTTGAGAAGCTTGTCTTTATTTTATTTGAAATTTACAGACAGATTTCTCTAAAAATAGAGGCGCATTTCTCTGTCTCTGTCTCTGTCTCTCTCTGTCTCTCTCTGTCTCTCTCTCTCTGTAAGTACAAGGCTGAGTAAAGAAAATATCAAAAAACAAATAATTAGATTCAGCATAATTGTACGTAACATTAATATCACGCGATTGTATGCAGCTAGCAATTAACACCTTTAATCTTTGCAGATTCCATATTAGAAAAGAATAGCCATCATCTAGAAAGCTCATCAGACATATGACTATACGAATTGCAGAGTTTCACCGACGATAAACTATGCTCAAAACATTTCGCCAACTCATTTTACATTTGTTTTCATTTCCAAATGAAACGCACAAAGGCGTCTTATATCGTTCAGGTTGTGCACAATATGGATGAAAGCCCGCATTAATATTGCATATGTAAACTGCACTGCACTGGTATATATTTAGACGCATTTTGACGTCTTTATGATCCCATGTCACATGTTGCTTGATACACAATCATACGCTATGTTTTGTTCATCATTAATTCCAACATATCTGAAAACCGCACATTCCAGTTGTACGTTTTGGTTATGCTTCAATGTTTATCAAAAATATTTGATAAATGATACTTTAAATGGTATTCGAGACATTGTGTTAAATCTTCCCAATCCTTGTAAAAATCAAATGTTTAAATTTGGTAAAAGCATTTCAGATTTGGTTTCTTATTTAGGTTTTGGGCAATAGTTTATATTAGCAGCATGTTTAGTTCATTCCCGTAGTCTGAACACCTCATCTCCTGTCGTCTAATTAGTTCAGCTTACATGCAGGAATACATTTAACGTTACAACTTTAGAAATATGATATATCTACGTACTTTGCGCCAAGTTTAATATTTTCTTTCTGCGTATATGGACGCTTGCTAAGATATATTGATACTCAGCATCTTTTTTAAAAAATCGGTTAAAACAGAAGAAAAAAACAGCCACATGGCACGGGACATCGTTAATTAATTTACTTTGGTGTATTGGTTCTAATCCAGAAACAGTGGTAATAAAGGTATGTGATGCGAATTCACGTGCTCTTCACATGCATAATGTGGTGGCATCTGTTTATAACGATTTTGTCCATCAAATATATTAGGAACAAATCCAACGTTTCATTTTGCACTTTTTGGTTCTTGCACACGAGGTTTATAAACTCTCCGTAACAAAGATTTTATCAGTACGTGGAGTCTAATGATCTACGTTGTACAAGAGTTTCTATAATTTGTAGGTACGTCTTGGGGCATGCAAGGTTACATCTTGATGAGTAGAAACAAGAACAATCAGTGTGGCATCGCCTCTGCGGCGCAGTATCCATACTAGACGACATGCAGTGATGTTGATTTGAATGGGCGAGCATCAGTGATAATGTTAATTGTATAATAAATCAATGAAATTTGAACACATATGCAATGTTCTGTTGCTATCAAATGGTTAGAAATGAAAGCAATTCGTCGTTCAAATTAATTATTTTATTGTTTATTCAGAATTAGAAATAAAGTGTTCTATCAACATTAATTATAGATATAACACAAAGAGATGCCGCTTGAACGTTTCGTATCTCATGACGTGATATTTCCATTATATGCATGTGAGCATGTCAATGCTTGTGTATACAATCTGGGCCTCAATTTCACTAAACGTCTAGAGAGTTCGTCCTCAAGTTGAGGTTTGTTAGATTGTATGTATGATTACAGTGTTGTCCCAATAGTGTTTTCAAGCTTCATGAAGTTAAACAAAAACACACACAACAACAACAATATAAACAGTAACAAAACAAGACAGTCATAATATATTGACCATTTTTGCAAAAAATTTAAGAGTTTTGCTTTATTTCTGAGGAAAATCTTAACATTTGATAAATTCGCCAACTGCTTCTTGGATTAAAGATATGGTGAATAACTTAAAAGCTATAGATATTCTTTTATCTTTACTACTATCTCTGTCTTTGAGAAATATCCTAATATTATCATAAGTACTATAAACAAAATATTTTAAAGGACCATTACTAAAATTGTCTAAGCATAATCAACATGTGCCGACGTACAGTAAAACATCAAAACGAAGCCAGCTCCCTGTTACCCTCAATACTTGTATTAATTTTATCATTGGATCCTTAATAATAACATTGAACCTCTTTGTATTTTGTCTCGAACACACTGGAATGATTCTAATGTTTCACAGATTAGTATGATGTTCTTATAAAGCATGGAAGCCAATATCATGAACCCGAAACGAACAAACAGGTGATCCTTAAAATATATAATATAGTTTGTCATGTGATGGACTTGATATCATCAAATTCTCATACAAGACCAAGATTATATTCTAATGATTCACACCCAAACACACGCATGTATATATATATATATATATATATATATATATATATATATATATATATATATATATATATATATATATATATATATATATATATATATATATATATATATATATATATAATTGGCATGGGATGCAATCAGTGCAAAATGCTTAATTTGTAAATGTGATATCTGCGGTTAAATAGATAGCTTTTGCTCATGTAACATACTAGTCTCGGAGATGGTCATGCCTTAAATGTATTATCAGAGAAGAGGTACGTAATGCGCTGTGATGACCACGTGGACTCGTTGTTTAGTTTTATCGTGCACGCCAGCAAAGACTCGCCAACACTATCGTTGTTGAAAACCCCGATGTCAACGCCGTTCACAAAGATACAGAAGTCAATGAAATAATAGCCAGGATTGAAGCAAGCGCAGCTTTTAATTCTGGTAAAGTAAACATATATTAAAATATAATTGAAGGAATAAGCAATTAGACAATGATTTTATCTTATATACCATCACGGTGACCGTGAAAGATGAAAGAGCTCAGATAACTGGTGCAAGAGAATGGAATCCGAATTCCAAACGATATGCGAAAGTCAAGCTTGCTCAAACTTATATGACGTTTCCTAGATGAGTCGCGTTCTACTGTGAATCAGCTGCATGAATGGATTCGATAACATCTCTCATAACCCGTATATATTATTTTAATCCGTGATAACACACGCGAGGTTTATGCGAACAGTTAGGGCTAGACATATCATGGTCGCTTTAGGACAGGTGCCAAAGTTGGTGATGATTGCAACATCGCTGGTGGGTGCAGCGCAGATGCATACAGCGCATGCAATGTACATCTCGTATTTATCCCAGTAAGACAAAATTCCCATGGTGCTTTATAACGTGCGATGATATGTTACTTAATAATGCAAGGTGGTGCAAAGGCATAAAAGGCGCCAATAAGCGTCATTCGGAACAAAAAGGACAATACATGATCTTTTAACTGGGTCAGATGCAGTTTCCTTGATTCGATGCAGTTCCATAATTGAGGCCTAGACAGACTTGTTTGTAACCTTGCAGGGATAGATTCCCTTTTGAGTAAACAAGTCAAACCTTTCTGGATCGGCAGAGAAACATCTCCACCACTACATGAGCGACTGTGACAAGTATACTGCAACTCAGTTCTTCCAAATCGTGGCATTCCATTCGTCGTGGTCTCTCGCGAAGGAATTTCCGCCAGAGACTGCCCACGCGATCAAAGTCTGGTCCGATTTCGGTTATAAAGATCTCGATGACTACCACAATTTATTCCTGCTTTTGGTTCACAGATGTACATGATAAC
Organism: Unio pictorum; assembly: GCA_030141615.1. NCBI lineage: Eukaryota > Metazoa > Mollusca > Bivalvia > Unionida > Unionidae > Unio > Unio pictorum. The sequence continues at coordinate 22,369,830 of JARLTB010000107.1, forward strand.
TTGTATGCAGGTTTAAAAACTAGATATTGTGTTCGTGCCTGGGAAATAGCCTGGGATACACTACTGTCACAAAAGGTAGATTTGGAACTGCTCACATATATCTTTGCGCGTCTGTTTCTTGTTGAACGTGGCATGTGCGGCGGGATTTATATTGCTAGCAATCGCTATGCTAGCTCTGAAAATCCACTTGTGAACTTGTATAATCATGCGTCCCCGAAAAAGATTTAATTTATTTATGTATCAAAATAAAACTGAGCAATGATGCAGCCATGCATGACGATGGATTTCAATGGATTATTTCAATGGATTATTCCTAAACGCATATACATAAACGAATATGTCACAAAATACAAAGAAACAGCAACAATGAATACACTTTCGAGGTCAATCTCGAAACCAGTACAATATTCACAGCACATACTATGATTATCCGCTTTCAGCCGAAACTCTGCTGGTGCCAGGTCAATGTCGCCGTGCTAGTGTACGTTTTTGGATGATTCCTTTCGAAAGTATATGAAATGGATCAAACTGGCACCAAGCATGTGAAGGTAGAACAAAATGGGGTCCACACACGAAACCTGACTGTTTCAACTCAATCGTTCTTGTGATTTCATTGTTCAGAGCTGCTATGATTGGCCGTAGCAGCATCACCCCTTTCGAGATCTAGCAATCCAGATAAGAGCTATACAAATATTCCTGCGCATACTAATTACACTGGTCAACAACGTTTTAGAACTAGACTGCTTCAGATATAAAATGTGCTATTTATTATAGACTATAATGTGCTGAATTCAACTATGACAATTAAAATAACTGTTTGGCTACTGTCTCCGATATATTTAAGGTTTTACATTTTACATCTCTGTATGTTGTGGAGATAGTAGAGTGTTAACCATATATTGCAAACATAGGTCTTTTCATGTGTTTATGGCAGCTTTATATGATAATATGTCACCTGTCTTGTTTGTGTAACACTTATAAAGAGCAAAATGAATTATATAAATTAATTTATTATGAAACAAAAGGCACAACTCTATTATGCATGTAGAAGTACACAGAGTAGTCCCTTTTCAGTGTATGATTAGCACATATTGGCTCGTCTCTAGTATTAATTAATGGAGCATATCTTGTCACTGTCCAGCAATAGTCGGCAAGCAGCAACTGATGTGAATGTAAAACAATTATCCAGTAGTTGTTCAGTATTGTCAGTCTACGACGAAACTCTCTGCGCAATAGTTTTCATTTCTATGTGAAGAGATTATAAACGATACGTTTCACATATAGGTCTTACACATTTGGTCATATTTTTTAGCATCGGGTGAACTTCGAAATAACCATACTAATATGATATCCTGTTTACTTATGTTACCAAGAAAAACCAAATATATCATTACTATACAATCTTGTGGTTCGATTTCGTGGTAATATTGTTATTAAATTAGTCCACACAAGCGCATTATAATCAATATTTTACAATTACTGAGAATTTTAGTGTTGTTTTTTAACTAACTTAGCAACATCATTAATTGTAGCTGCGGAATCCTTGACTAATTCAGCTCACTCACTTTTTTACGACGTTGATTAGTTAACCCATTTCCAGGATTCGCATTTGTAAAATGTTCCGTTTCTCGTTTGGCAACAGAATTTATCATTGATGCTGTCAAGGATGAACATTTCATCGGCGCTAAATCAGTAACGTTGGGTTTATCATTAAGTGTATATATCCATCCCATCAATAATCGCGGTTACATGATACCCTCGTGTAAAATACCGTTTGTCAAGCTCAGTCAATATTCCTGGTTTGGAATGTTTTCATTAGCAAGGACAGACTCACGTTTGTCACGGGTAATCCAAATTTTAGTTTCTGTTTTGGCTAGTACAATAAATTTGACCGTAAAAAGATATCTTCGTTCGTGGAGAAAAATAATAATCGTTGCTGCTCGTTGGTCGTTCAATGTAGCATTGATGACTTTGTGTCGACGTGTATATATACGTATATGTGATTTACGAACAGTTTCTAGCTAATTTGACAATATAAGGATAGGTTTTGTAGATTGCAGACGATTGCTGAGATAATCTTTGGTTACCGGAGATTACATTTAATAATAAGTTTCTTATAGAACATACTGGCCTTCATTTGATCCATACGGCGTGTAGCTTTCGTGGAATCACGGTAACAAATGTACAACCCCGGAATGGTAAAGCCACATTTCGCGTTCAGAAATAAACATCAAAACTAACTGCAATTGGTGCATTATATAAGAGTTGTCTATTCTGTCAGGCTTTAAGAAAGTTGAGTCTCTTGGCAATATATGAGTTTATTTTACATTTTATCTAGATTATATTTTGTTTTGTTTGTTAATAATTTTTATATAATTGTGACACACATCATTGAAAATGCATTGGTTGTTACTGGATAACTCTTAATTTTTGTTTAGTTCCAGCAGAGTTATCAATACAATGGGCTACCGGGTTCTGTCATTGTCAAATTCAATCTAACATTGTTAGCTGTGACATGCATGTCGAAGTAGGATAGAAAGTATAATCATTTCGCAAAACAGTATCATTGAGGTATATGTACATAACACTAGTCAATGTAAGTGTCCAATGCTGAGCGTCGAAATGAGAGATAATTTTCCAAAATATTTTAAAATGTATTTATTTCTGGCCTTATAAAACATTGAATTCACGAAAAAAAAATTTATAGACAATGCTTATATTTAATTATAAAATCTTATTGTATGAAATGTCATCCCAGGTTTAAGCTCGCCGATCGAATAAATTCAAACTTCAAGACATGTTAGCGAATTTAGAACTATGACTTTTCCATGCTGTGTTTCAATAGTTAAAGATGCATGACATAAAAAGAAAATACACGAAAAAGCGGGTGAAATGTTTCATGATGACGTCTGGACAAAAAAATATATAGAATAGCAGCTAAAATATACATGATCAGGTCAGGACAACAAAATCCAATTTAAAGCACTGGGACAACAATGGCAATGTTTTCTGCTTGATGTGTGTCAGCAATAAGCTGTTGGAACAATATGGTTCAGTGATGTCTCCTTTCCTAAAGTGACCCCTGTCAGCTTCTATTTTCTAAATTAACTTTACTTTATAATAGTAATTAATTGACATCATCTTACCAAGATGAAACAAGATCGTACCTTTCTTGATGGTGACCTTATGTTTGCCACCGGCAGTATGTTGACTTATAAAACAACTGATTGTTTCAAAAGTGTTCACATTTCGGAAATAGATTATGAAAACTATACTAGCCTTATGGACTTTCTGAGAAAGTCTTTTGACTTTCTGCTGGAGAAAAATTAATTTTATTTTCTTTTCAAATATTTGGTCGCCTTTTTTCCCCATTATCATTCTAGGAAGAAAAACTATGTTGATTTGACACTAATATATGTGATATATATTTCATTGCTGTACATTCTTGAAAATGGGTATTGCTATATTACTCTTATCATATTTGAAACGTTCTACGAGTGAACCGGAGAATAATGTTTGAGGATCTAACATTTGCTTATTTCGAGTATTTCGATGATTAACCTATGAGAAAAACAATATTTTGTCTACTATTTTTGTATTTGTTCAAAGTTGTTATTTGTCTTGAAGCATTTGTGTAATGATTAACACCTGAATTTTATATTATGTAAGCTGCAACCTGTCGAATTAACAATGACGATGCAATAACCCCAGTTCAGTTACTTCTTGCCAAGTAACTCGCGTTTCAATCTTTATCCTAACTGTAGAAAAAGTCAATATTTTATTTGTTTTGTGATAACAACACTGATTTATTACTTTGTCACGGCATCTTACGAAGAGATTTAATAATAATAATAATAATAATAATAATAATAATAATAATAATAATAATAATAATAATAATAATATAACTAACAATACTAGCACACTATTCACAGCAACTATTGATCAAACTACTGGCTACAATTGTTGCTATTTTAAACTAAAACAAGGCCTGATTCAACATAATTAATCAAATCAGCCAATTCAACAAATTGTACCATTGCAGCTGCTACTGATGCTGATGATATTCAAACTGCTACAGTGCTAACACAATCAGAACAGAAGACTCAATAGGATCAACAATAAGACTTAATACTGTTACTGCTGATACTAATACTATTGCTACTGATGATGACGACGGACAACAACGATATTGATGACTCTGAAGGCGATAGTAACATAGCTATTATAAATGTATTAATTGTCATAATTTCAAATATCAAACCAAGTCAAGAAAACTAATTTCGTGAAGGTCAAGAGGAAAATTTTCTCTGAGCCAATATAATAGTGTTATCAGAAAAATGACTCGTGCAATGTGCGATATACAAACGAAGCGCAACTAAAGAAGAGATAGATCTAAACTTAACATTGTTGGAAATTTAGAACAGCAATACATGAATCATTTTAGAATCAATAATGTCAGCCCATGCGCAAATATCCTAATATATTTGAAGACCTCTATAGACTTCGGTCCAAGCTTTACATTGGGAATACATTGACTAGAAATGTAAATATTTTAAATTAAACCCGCCACGCGTACGTCATGCAGAGGGATTCACTACACTAATGGTCATTTGGATGAAACATATGAAACTGAGAATCAGCACATAAATCCGATAAAACATTAATGCTATCCAGTAGGTGACAGAAGGGCATAGCCGAGTTCTATAGTCTTCTGAATAGAAAACAACGTATCCATGATATTAATGTGTTAAAACTTGATGGTCATAAACTAAGTAACAAAAAGAAGCAAAACCAAAACGTTTTGTAAAACATAACAAATAATTTAATTATCAAAGTTATAAATGAATATGTGAAACAAACTTACAGTATTATGAAGTGAATCCAAAATAATCCTGTCCGAGCTGCATTAAAAATCAAAAGAATTAAAAGATCCGGATAAACTTCAGAACCAAAATGTACTGGTCAGCCAAGAATCTTGAGGTTATTAAGATGGCGTTCTCCTTAACTCCTTTGGATAATTAAAAAAACTGTATAGTGCGAAAGAAAATAAACGCTTTTTATTTAAACTGAACAGTCCAAACAAATTACTCTCAAAGTACAACATAAAACACGCCTGCAGACATAATATTCCAAGTGGAACACAATAATAAGTATGATTCCAAATAAGGGATGAATATGATTGCTGAGGTCTTTGCTTACATACGTTCAAGAGTATATTACAAATATATGTCGCAATATACCCCACGTAACAGATCTTACTACTCAATCTAATATTTCAAAAAACATATTTATGTCACCTAGCTCATTCAAAAATAATTAAATTTAACTCTGATACCACCTGCCCGACCTGTCCAATGGGAAAACGAATTGATGTCGTAAACGTATTTACTAATTATTTTGTTACTATTAACTGTCAACAGATGGGTAAACATCTATTTATTTATGCAATGAAATTTTACGTGTTTTAATATCTTAGACTAGACTATACAAGTACGATATCAAGCTATAAATAATCAGCACAATTTGCATCAATAAATAAAATTACAAAAATGAGAAAAAATGTATGAACTAAGTGTTATAAACAAATAGAGATATGCATAACACATGTAATAACTGTTTCCGTATGCGATGTGATTTTATTCGAATCAAGAAAAGATCAAATTTTGTAAAACAATTACAACCTATAGGTTATTGCATGGCCTGTAAGAAATTCAAATTTATATTTATTATTAAATCATTTTCATGCAAACCATTTTATAGATGTTAGAATACAATATTTTCAAAAGCCATAAACACACAGCTCAATAATAGCAAAATTGGCTTTTGTAAAACTTAATACATGTGCTAGATCACTCTGCGGGGAACACACTGGATTCACGTAGTTATTGAAAAATATTTGCAAAGACGCAGAAATTACTTCAACTATCATTTCAGAAGGTTATGATTAGTTTGATCGGGTCCAGTAGTGTTCTTGAGGCAAAAACTAGCTATTACATCTATAATTTCATTCTGTGTTCTAATGTCTGAAATAGAAGCTTAAAAACGCCGCAACTGTTTATCACTGTTTTGTAAACGTGTAACGTGTAACCCAAATAAGAGATAAGAAATCAACAGGACTCACTTTTTCTGAATATTTGTTGCGATGCTATATCTAAGGGTATAGCTTCCGTAGAAAGTACTTGTTGCCTCCACATTTGCAAGTAAATTCTTCTAAGATTTTTAGTTTTCGAGGATGCCAAATTTCATGAGGTATTCAAGTACGTGATTCCCGTGCTGCTTTATTAAACGTATAACTTAAGTTCTGTTTCTTTTACCTTTGATAATGGTTTGAGGTTGTGGTTCACTTTTTCTAATCTCTAGCCTTAATTCTGAAGTAAATCATGATGCACAGGTTTTATTTATTTTACTTTTTTTTAGAAGTTTTCAAGTTAACACTCCAAAAAAATATAGTAAAGTCCACCTTTGACCTTTAAATCAGAAACATGAAAATGCCAAACGCTCGCACCCTACACGGATACACCACATGTACATTCATACGTATACACACGTACAGACAGCGTACAGCACCCTTGAATTAGAAACGTCTGCATTCATGGCTCCACCACACATACAGACATACGTACATACATATAGACCGCTCTAGACAGCCCTACGCGTCAGCTACAATAAAACCAAACTGGTAATAATAATGAGTCCTAAAAAATAAACTCTAGATGTATGCTAATACATTAAACTAGCAACTTGTAATTCAAAGATCACAACGTTTCAAATATGCGTTGTAATAAATGAATCATTACACGTTATGACACTACAAACTGAATACGTTTCACATATAAAATGAAATAGAAATTTAATTCTCAACCCTATGGCGTAAGAACACAATGGGGAACGTGCACTCCTCGACAAGATCCAAAACGACCAGTGTGTCAGCTATAAATTGATCTTGCTTAAATTCATGGGACAGTGAGTAATACTCAGGGTAAACTACCCGTGCATTTAATGATTATAATGTCCTTGTTTCAAGTAATTTCCGGCGAGATCCATGTTAGTTCCGTCGCTTACCTGTAAAAATACCTATTCACCCTAGATAACGATATACGCATGTACAACGAAAAATAGTCAAATATTTTTAAGGCATAACCAAGTTATTTTTTTCCTAATTCTTTGACAAGATAATCTAAATTTCAGACTGGTTCATATACCACATTCTTGCTTTTATCTTAAATGTTAAGGTAATTAATTTGTGTATTTATGATGTAACTCCAAAGCGGTTTAATTCTTGGGTGCAATACACGTATAGTGCACAGTGTGTTGCATACCACTCTCTATGTCATTCTCAATGTCAAGGTCAAACCATGAACACTTTTGATGTCATGGTATAGTATGGTACGACTATTGATGTGTCTTTTATAACCGTCTTTAATCAGGGATATCATGTTTACACACTGTTTGTCCATCCTTATTTTACATTTGCTTGTCCAACTCAGTGCACTGACATCTGGAGAGATTTCATACAACTACATCCATCTATAACCAATGTTATGACGGTTGGTCACCTAACATATGCATGATTGCACTATGTTAATTTCAGAAGGTAAGGGTACGTTATATTAGGTGATTTTGTAAGTTTTTTTGGAGCATAACATTTAAACTATCTATGCTACTGTAATGAAACTTGAACTAGTCATAAATCATAATTTTAGATACCATAGCCATAATTTCAGTTTCAAGCCTAAGGTCAAAGCTGGGGAAAATATAAATCAGGGACTTAATATGTATATATTTGAGCCAACGAAGATATTTCTAGCAACTTTAGCTGTCGTTTAACAGGAGCAGGAAATAAAAACAAGCGTGGGTTTATGATAATAAATGTGATTGGATCGACGTATTTTCATCAAGAAAATAAGGCTCCGGTTAGATGTTTTTGGATCTCATGTACACACATTCGGCCTTTTTGTTAAAGTCATATATAGCTATGACTGATTTATCGGTTATTCTTTGTTACAAACAAATTTCCAAAGAAATGCCGGATACTATAAAAAAAAGTCTCAAAATTTCGGACCAAAATGTTTTGGCAAGCTTGCTTACGAAATTCCTCTTCTCGGTAAAAAGTTCTCAATTCCTACATGAAACCTGGATAAAAAGAATAAGAAATATCAACTTGTCTTTACCAGGCAATTACAAAGGTAATTGCTGTCTACACTTTTCATTTATATTCAGCTGGATGGCGTATAATAGCTTTTAATAATAGCATTATCTTGCAATCGACAGTGTAAATGAAGAGACAACTGCAAACTAATATACAAGACCAAGATTCATATATTTTATTTATATGTGACTAGTTTTGGATATGACATAAATCACAAGTTTCAGCCATATCAGCCAAGAGACCAGACATGTGTGCAATAACTTGCAATATCGATGTGCTTTGTTTGAAATAATACATGAGCTAGTTCATATGTTTAAGTTTTGTCATTTATTTGTGTATTTCCGAAACGAAGGAAATAACGAGTTTAAAATAACAGATGAACAGGATGAGTCAGTTAGGTATCAAATTTTCCGCCTGCCATATCCAACACGTTCATTTCCCCAAGACGGAACAAACAATTGAATTAATTGTATTGTACAGCTTCAAATAAATGCAAAGGATGGGATTGATATGGTCGTTCAGTGAGATGACGCTCAAGCAAAACATATATAATACATTAATACAGAAAGTAATATGGCTTTGTTTAGTCCACAAAATTATACTTTTTTATGCTTAGAGAATATATGAATAGTTCTTGCGTATTATGGATAGCTTTCAAACGCACTAGCATACATTATCCGTAAACATTTTGTTGAACATCGACTTACAACCTAGCTGTGCATTACAGAGTTGGAGAAACGTCCAAAAAAGTGTAAGCACACTTTAGAATGAGCAACAACATCATGTTGTCACATTTTGTTAGTTTAACAGTCAATATTTGTTACCATAGTTTTTCCTGCATCTAAAGAAGACAATATTTTGACTCGGACTTCGAATTATGAGGTGTGATGAAAGGAATAATCGTCCAGTCTACTTCAATCTAAAATACGATTTGGAATAGACCTTCTCATGGAATTTATCGCGAAATACGTAAACATTCCACCCAGCCACTCCTGAACCATTTATTCATCACGTATCAAATTCAAACAGTCTCCAGCCACGTGCTGTAGTGTAAATGTCAAATAACTACATCGCTTGTGTATGTGTGACTACCCTAAGACTGATCGAATACTAAAATGCACTATCTCCTTGAATCTAAACTGTTTTTCATTACCTTTACTTACCTAAAGGGCTTATGACTATGGCCTCGTCCAACAACAAATTCATGATTTTTTTTTTTGAATTCGTCTCTGAAAATTATGCGATTTTAATTCGCAATTTCAGGTACTAAGTCAAAGTTATATCTACCTGTCGAAATTTCGAAAGACGGGACTGATATTTCAAGATTGAGATGGTAGGCCGAAATATTGAGTTATTCCGATGAGATAAATCAATCCATTTGTCCATATTACTCATTCATACATGAGTCCTCCATCTATGAAGAGTTGTCATTAACGGAATCGTCGCGACCTATTCATTTTGATTTACAGTCAACATTCTACGCAATACATCTACAATTATTGTTTTATTCTTTCGCAAAGAATTATTAGTTTTCCATGGTAACCGTCGGGTAATATCTTCAGTAGTCGATATTCAACTCTGTGATACCTTCTGCTGATTTATATTAGCATTTAGCATTCAGTATTAATGTTTAGAGAAATTCTCATTATCACTGCAAAAGGTAAAATATCAGATATCAATCCAAGAATCACCGTTTACTGTATGTGAGCAAGGCGAGAAAATTCGAGGAATTAAATGCGGAATGTTATCATAAAAAATGAAATTTCATGATAATAAAGTACAAAAAATACGGTTATATATTTTGATTGCATGCATCTATGTTCAAATAATACAGTTTTTGATTGATTACATGCGTCCATGTACAACCAGTTCAGGTAAATAAATTGATTGCATGTGATTACGTACAAACAATATAGTTATGTCTATATATTTATCTATCTAACCACTTGTCTATCTCAGTCTCTATACCAATCGAATTATTTGTGTAGTGTGTGTTTATTTACGTGCCGTTGTATGTATCGTGTATATTCTACCAATCAAATATAGAAATATGAAATCATCTTTGAGTAGACAGTCACTATTCAAGAAAAAGAAAAATGGTTCGTTTGTATTATTTCACATTAATGCAAAATTAGAGGAAATAAAATGTTTCTTATTTTCATTTTCACGCCATTTTTTGGTTGTTTAACACCTACTCCCAATCAAAACACTGTCTATATGGCCTTAGAGTAAGAACGCCTTGCACAATTATCTGGGTGTCCAATATCAAGAGCCAATAAACGATGGACAGACAGCATCACCGACTTCTCGAGCCTTGAACCATGTATGATGCACCAACCAGGTATTAGAAAAAAATCAGAGAATGTGTTGTTAAAATGTATTTGTAAAATATCGATATAATGTTTAAACAATGATTTCCAATGCTATAACCAAGCAAGGTCAAATAGTTTATGAAACAAATCACTGGAGTTGCTTGTGCATCGTCTTGTACAGCTTATAGTCGAATTTTGATGAAGTACCGAAGTACAGGTGGGACAGAATACGTATATTTCTCTGTAAATTGGATCAATACGATGGTAAATTTTATAATCAGTACAATATTATCCACTTTCAAATGAGTATCATTTGATGTTAAATTAGTTCACATTTTATTTATTAAACAATTTGGGGTCAGTGGTAGTATCATCGATTTATCGATTGAGAGAAATTTTTTAAAAAAATATCCCGTCGCCTATACTAGCGTACAGAATTTAAACTGCATTACGTATCTTCATCAAACCGTTGAGTTACAGATTTATGATGGAAAACAAACCTGAATATTACGTTACGAGATAAAAGGTTACTGTTAAACAGCACGGTGTTTCCCGTAAATACTTTGTAATAAAAAAGCTGACTTTTTTATTCTAAGATTTGTTATAAGTCATCTGTCACTATAAATAATGTCATGATCGTTTTTTTCTTTTTGTTTTATTTTTACTTTTTCCCCAACAATATGGTCTATATAAATAGTCTATATAAATATCTGAGTTAGCAAGCACACCAAGATCTGCATTGTTTAAGGATATTACTGTAGCTGTAGCCATTTCAATTTCCAAAATGTCTTCATGATTATTATTTGTTTCATAACCTATCGCAAATTCACTACATCATGATCACCTTTTATTTCAGAACCTATAGCAAATTCACTGCATCATGATCACTTTTTATTTCATAACCTATGGCAAAATCACTACATCATGATCACTTTTTATTTCATAACCTATGGCAAATTCACTACATCATAATCACTTTTTATTTCATAACCTATCGCAAATTCACTACATCATGATCACTTTTTATTTCATAACCTATGGCAAATTCACTACATCATGATCACTTTTTATTTCATAATCTTTGGCAAATTCACTACATCATGATCACTTTTTATTTCATAACCTATGGCAAAATCACTATATCATGATCACTTTTTATTTCATAACCTATGGCAAAATCACTACATCATGATCACTTTTTATTTCATAACCTATCGCAAATTCACTACATCATGATCACTTTTTATTTCTTAACCTATGGCAAATTCACTACATCATGATCACTTTTTTTTTCATAACCTATGGCAAATTCACTACATCATGATCACTTTTTTTTCATAACCTATGGCAAATTCACTACATCATGATCACTTTTTATTTCATAACCCATGGCAAATTCACTACATCATGATCAAATTTTATTTCATAACCCATGGCAAATTCACTACATCATGATCACTTTTTATTTCATAACCCATGGCAAAATCACTACATCATGATCACTTTTTATTTCATAACCTATGGCAAATTCACTACATCATGATCACCTTTTATTTCATAACCTATGGCAAATTCACTACATCATGATCACTTTTTATTTCATAACCTATGGCAAATTCACTACATCATGATCACTTTTTATTTCATAACCTATGGCAAATTCACTACATCATGATCACTTTTTTTTCATAACCAATGGCAAATTCACTACATCATGATCACTTTTTATTTCATAACCTATGGCAAATTCACTACATCATGATCACTTTTTATTTCATAGCCTATGGCAAATTCACTACATCATGATCACTTTTTATTTCATAACCTATCGCAAATTCACTACATCATGATCACTTTTTATTTCATAACCTATCGCAAATTCACTACATCATGATCACCTTTTATTTCATAACCTATCGCAAATTCACTACATCATGATCACTTTTTATTTCATAACCTATCGCAAATTCACTACATCATGATCACTTTTTATTTCTTAACCTATGGCAAATTCACTACATCATGATCACTTTTTATTTCATAACCTATGGCAAATTCACTACATCATGATCACTTTTTTTCATAATCTATGGCAAATTCACTACATCATGATCACTTTTTATTTCATAACCCATGGCAAATTCACTACATCATGATCAAATTTTATTTCATAACCCATGGCAAAATCACTACATCATGATCACGTTTTATTTCATAACCTATGGCAAATTCACTACATCATGATCACATTTTATTTCATAACCTATGGCAAATTCACTACATCATGATCACTTTTTATTTCATAACCTATCGCAAATTCACTACATCATGATCACTTTTTATTTCATAACCTATGGCAAATTCACTACATCATGATCACTTTTTTTTCATAACCAATGGCAAATTCACTACATCATGATCACTTTTTATTTCATAACCTATGGCAAATTCACTACATCATGATCACTTTTTATTTCATAACCTATGGCAAATTCACTACATCATGATCACTTTTTATTTCATAACCTATCGCAAATTCACTACATCATGATCACTTTTTATTTCATAACCTATCGCAAATTCACTACATCATGATCACTTTTTATTTCATAACCTATCGCAAATTCACTACATCATGATCACTTTTTATTTCATAACCTATCGCAAATTCACTACATCATGATCACTTTTTATTTCATAACCTATCGCAAATTCACTACATCATGATCACTTTTTATTTCATAACCTATCGCAAATTCACTACATCATGATCACTTTTTATTTCATAACCTATCGCAAATTCACTACATCATGATCACTTTTTATTTCATAACCTATCGCAAATTCACTACATCATGATCACTTTTTATTTCATAACCTATCGCAAATTCACTACATCATGATCACCTTTTATTTCATAACCTATCGCGAATTCACTACATCATGATCACTTTTTATTTCATATCCTATCGCAAATTCACTACATCATGATCACTTTTTATTTCATAACCTATCGCAAATTCACTACATCATGATCACTTTTTATTTCATAACCTATCGCAAATTCACTACATCATGATCACCTTTTATTTCATAACCTATCGCAAATTCACTACATCATGATCACTTTTTATTTCATAACCTATCGCAAATTCACTACATCATGATCACTTTTTTTTCACAACCTATCTCAAATTCACTACATCATGATCACTTTTTATTTCATAACCTATGGCAAATTCACTACATCATGATCACTTTTTATTTCATAACCCATGGCAAATTCACTACATCATGATCACTTTTTATTTCATAACCCATGGCAAAATCACTACATCATGATCACTTTTTATTTCATAACCTATGGCAAATTCACTACATCATGATCACCTTTTATTTCATAACCTATGGCAAATTCACTACATCATGATCACTTTTTATTTCATAACCTATGGCAAATTCACTACATCATGATCACTTTTTATTTCATAACCTATGGCAAATTCACTACATCATGATCACTTTTTTTTCATAACCAATGGCAAATTCACTACATCATGATCACTTTTTATTTCATAACCTATGGCAAATTCACTACATCATGATCACTTTTTATTTCATAGCCTATGGCAAATTCACTACATCATGATCACTTTTTATTTCATAACCTATGGCAAATTCACTACATCATGATCACTTTTTATTTCATAACCTATCGCAAATTCACTACATCATGATCACTTTTTATTTCATAACCTATCGCAAATTCACTACATCATGATCACCTTTTATTTCATAACCTATCGCAAATTCACTACATCATGATCACTTTTTATTTCATAACCTATCGCAAATTCACTACATCATGATCACTTTTTATTTCTTAACCTATGGCAAATTCACTACATCATGATCACTTTTTATTTCATAACCTATGGCAAATTCACTACATCATGATCACTTTTTTTCATAATCTATGGCAAATTCACTACATCATGATCACTTTTTATTTCATAACCCATGGCAAATTCACTACATCATGATCAAATTTTATTTCATAACCCATGGCAAAATCACTACATCATGATCACGTTTTATTTCATAACCTATGGCAAATTCACTACATCATGATCACATTTTATTTCATAACCTATGGCAAATTCACTACATCATGATCACTTTTTATTTCATAACCTATCGCAAATTCACTACATCATGATCACTTTTTATTTCATAACCTATGGCAAATTCACTACATCATGATCACTTTTTTTTCATAACCAATGGCAAATTCACTACATCATGATCACTTTTTATTTCATAACCTATGGCAAATTCACTACATCATGATCACTTTTTATTTCATAACCTATGGCAAATTCACTACATCATGATCACTTTTTATTTCATAACCTATCGCAAATTCACTACATCATGATCACTTTTTATTTCATAACCTATCGCAAATTCACTACATCATGATCACTTTTTATTTCATAACCTATCGCAAATTCACTACATCATGATCACTTTTTATTTCATAACCTATCGCAAATTCACTACATCATGATCACTTTTTATTTCATAACCTATCGCAAATTCACTACATCATGATCACTTTTTATTTCATAACCTATGGCAAATTCACTACATCATGATCACTTTTTATTTCATAACCTATGGCAAATTCACTACATCATGATCACTTTTTATTTCATAACCTATCGCAAATTCACTACATCATGATCACTTTTTATTTCATAACCTATCGCAAATTCACTACATCATGATCACCTTTTATTTCATAACCTATCGCGAATTCACTACATCATGATCACTTTTTATTTCATATCCTATCGCAAATTCACTACATCATGATCACTTTTTATTTCATAACCTATCGCAAATTCACTACATCATGATCACTTTTTATTTCATAACCTATCGCAAATTCACTACATCATGATCACCTGTTATTTCATAACCTATCGCGAATTCACTACATCATGATCACTTTTTATTTCATAACCTATCGCAAATTCACTACATCATGATCACTTTTTTTTCACAACCTATCTCAAATTCACTACATCATGATCACTTTTTATTTCATAACCTATGGCAAATTCACTACATCATGATCACTTTTTATTTCATAACCTATGGCAAATTCACTACATCATGATCACTTTTTATTTCATAACCTATCGCAAATTCACTACATCATGATCACTTTTTATTTCATAACCTATCGCAAATTCACTACATCATGATCACTTTTTATTTCATAACCTATCGCAAATTCACTACATCATGATCACTTTTTATTTCATAACCTATCGCAAATTCACTACATCATGATCACTTTTTATTTCATAACTTATGACAAATTCACTACATCATGATCACTTTTAATTTTATTAGCTATGGCAAATTCACTACATCATGATCACTTTTTATTTCATAACCTATTGCAAATTCACTACATCATGATTCCTTTTTATTTCATAACCTATGGCAAATTCACTACATCATGATCACTTTTTGTTTCATAACCTATGGCAAATTCACTACATCATGATCACTTTTTATTTCATAACCTATGGCAAATTCACTACGTCATGATCACTTTTTATTTCATAACCTATTCATAACCTATGGCAAATTCACTACATCATGATCACTTTTTATTTCTTAACCTATGGCAAATTCACTACATCATGATCACTTTTTATTTCATAACCTATGGCAAATTCACTACATCATGATCACTTTTTGTTTTATAACCTATGGCAAATTCACTACATCATGATCACTTTTCATTTCATAACCTATCGCAAATTCACTACATCATGATCACTTATTATTTTATAACCTATCGCAAATTCACTACATCATGATTACTTTTTATTTCATATCCTATGGCAAATTCACTACGTTAGCGAATTTTGTTTTAAAGTACAGTTCATTTTCATTTATATGTCGGCTATAGATAATATCTGCGCAAACGTTAGTACCTGTCGAACTTTTGAACGTAATTCTTCGCAATGATATAAGTGGGTATTTAAGATTCGAAAGTAAATTTAAACAGACACCGTTATATTTGACTTATATGTATGTCTTGTACATTACTTGAATAGACAAAAGCTTCAGGTTTGATACGTCTTTATCTGATTCTGACATAAAAATAATGGAACTGAATTTAAAACACGACGGAAATAGAGTTAAGAGAGTTTGAGTTTCAGAATGAGGGAAGAGAGAGGTAAACGCAGTTGCAGAAAGAGAAAAGAGAGAAAAAATGCAAATAGAAAAAGAAAGAGGAAACAGTGAGAAAAATTCAGTTCAGAGAGAAGAAAGACAAATGTAATAGAAGAGAGGAAGCTGAGAGAGAGAGAGAGAGAGAGAGAGAGAGAGAGAGAGAGAGAGAGAGAGAGAGAGAGAGAGAGAGAGGCTACTCCAACTGCAAAGAGAACAAGATGAGAGGAAATACCGATGCAGGGAGAAATAAAAAGCGAAGAAATGGAAATTAAATTTAGATTAAATGGATTAAACCTGGCATGCGGAATGCCCACTTTACACACAGATTCGAGTTTTTATGATACCAGAAACATTTTTAAAGAAAAACAAGAACAAAAATAGTTTCAAAATTTTGAAACTACTTCATTGTCAGTACAACAGTGTTAATAATGTTTAAGGAATCAATCTTGAAGGTTGTGAGTTGTTACATAAAGCATATAGACACAGGATTAGGAACTTTAAAAATACTGTACAGACGCATGTCGACTTTGCAGAAGAAAAGAACATTTATTCGATAGGTGGTTCTCAGTCAGTCATAAATGTTGGTTACAACTACGATAACCTCAGACAACACATATTCATTGAATACTTCAAGAACTGTGTCCATTGTGACATAAACATCTATCTTTATGAGCAAAACGGCGAAACTTTAGAAAATACCGCTAATATAAATATAGCTTACTATTGTACCTTGACTTTCAAAGTAATGTTTTCAGTAAATATTTCACTGAGTAATTTGTTTGTAAAATTCAATTGGTACTAGCACTTCAGTCTGACACAGCTTTGAGAAATCACCTTTCTGATAAAATGGTCAGAAATCCTAATCTCTTTCTATATACTCTAATTACAAAAATAAAGGAACGTTATTGTCTTATTGCTACAGACTGAAAAACAAGCAGCAGGATCAAGACGACCTATTCCAAAAGCTCTTACATCTCAGAGACCAAGGTCAATGTCATTCATTTGAAAGAAATGTATCTGTTGGATTTAACAAATCTGTCTGATTTTATTGCCTAGAGTATTGAACCATTGAGGATATTTATTGATTGCAAGGCAATGACGTAGCAGGAGATAAGGTTAAACCAAATCCAATTCTGACTGAAAAGCCTCGAGTGTATGAAAAAGTTGATCCCATTGAAAATTAAATTCATGATTTATACCCAGCTTGGGCAATTTGTATATTTATTTCAAGAAAGCTCTTGAGAATGAATTTGATTAGGAAATTACTCGTTTAGCTAATACATTTATTGGCCAGGCTTTTGATGACGTCAGAGTTGCTTCTAGTTGGGATCAATTAAAAGGAATTGATCACACGGATTATCTTTTCGTTATTCATTCTCTTTATTCTAATCAGGTGACAAATGACAATCACTAATTGTCGAACAGGACAAATATACTGAGGTCTTCTGTTTGTTTCAGAACGCCACAAAAGTATTTGTCTATTATTTTGTTAAAAATTGGATCTTTATGCGGAAATGGAGACCACCTGAGGTACTTGCTGGTGATGAGTGGTCAGTGAGATGTCAGATTGTTTTTTCTTCTTATAACACGTACAGACAGGAAATTCTTAATCTAGCCCATGAAACCCCTTGGGATGTTCATTTAGTGGTCACAGATCCGACTCATCAGTATTGGTCGATAATTCAAAGTGATCTTTGTAAATAGTGTAGATCTTATTGCACTTGTCAAATTGTGTGAAGATTCAATCAGAAGATACATAAGGTTCATCTGCAACCTTTATTTGAATTTGACGAATCATTTAGCAGAACAACGGTAGAGTGTGACGGTCCTTTGCCTAACATCAAGTCAAGAAACCAGTACGTTTTCACCATAATGTTTGCGTCCACAAGGTGTTCAGAGACAAATCCTTTGCGGAATATTAAAAGTAAAGCAACTATAAAAGCTTCGATAAAGTTCTTTTATTGCACAATGTTGCCTTTCCAAATCTATCCAACCAGATGAGTGGTCACATTATATGTTTATAATTGTTCAGCAAGTTCTGCATAATTTAGGCATCCAACAATGCAAATCTTCGGCTTATCATCTTAAAAGCCAAACGGCTTTAGAAAGATTTCATCAAATTTTGACAAATGTTATTCAGTCGTATTGTTTTTTTTTTGTTTTTTTTTTTATACTTGCAAAGATTGGGATGATGGTTTTCATTAACTGTTGTTTGCGGTTAGGGATCAGTTCAAGAATCTTTAGGATTTATTCCCTTCTAACTAGTTTTGGACATACTGTCCGTTTACCATTGAAATTGTCAAAAGAGATGACCCTTTCAAATGAAGATAAAAAAAAACGAATCGTCTAGACAATTTTTCTAATTTTAAATATAAGTTGTCAAAGCTTATGAAGTTACTAATCTTCACCCTACTCACAGTTAAAATTGAAATCAAGTAATAACAAAATTTTAAGGTAAAGATTTTTCATCATGGTGATCAAGTTCTGGTTTTCTTGCAAATACATCAAAATCCTCTTCCGACTCAATACTATGGGTTTTACACAGTTGAAAAGAAAGTAGTTAACTTAAATTATATCAATAATACTCATGAGAGGCGAAAACAAGAACAACTTTGCTATATAAATATGTTAAATTGCTATATAAATATGTTAAATTAATATATTGCTATATAAATATGTTAAATTAATATGTAGATAGAGAAGGTCATGACACTTATGTACACAATTTAGTTGTACCTGTCCTATAACAGTGATAATTTAAGCGATGGAATGCAACTGAACTGTAGTGATTTTGGTATAACCAATCTTCGGAATTCAGAAATACTGAATGATCTGAAACAAGCGCTGTTATAGCCACAAGAATATAGTGAACCACACAGCTATTATTTAAATATGAATACGTGTTCACAAATGTTCCGACACTTAAAAATAACATCTAATATGACGCTGACATTTCAGATTCTACACCAACGCAACAACATCCCTACAGGACGAACCCTCTCATATAGGATCGTTTGAAAACAGAAATTAAGTATTTTATGGAGAATGGTTTCATAGAACCGAGCAAACGTGAGTGGAGTTCGCCATGTATTCTTGTATCGACACTGGATGATAATTTCTGCCCGTGCATAGACTATTGAAAACTGAACAGTAACCAATACAGATTCATTTTATTTGCTAAGTATCGATGACTGCATTAAAAAATTTGAATATGCAAAATACATCACTAAGTTTGACCTTTTCACAAGATTCTTACAATTTCCACTGAAATAACGGACAAAGTGATTCCGTTTGTAATGAAAGATTCGCGTTGAACTTTTCAACGTTTAATGAACATGATTAATCTGGTCTAGATCATGTGTGTGTGTGTGTGTGTGTGTGTGTGTGTGTGTGTGTGTGTGTGTGTGTGAGAGAGAGAGAGAGAGAGAGATTTGTGTGTGTGTGTGTGTGAGAGAGAGAGAGAGAGAGAGAGAGAGAGAGATTTGGATTTTAACGTAGCTTTAACTATTTATGCAGTCATATCGCTACGATGTCTGCAATGTGGTACTTTATAGTGATGTCTTGCACTGAGGCATCATATCGCAGACATGTAGCATGATGTCCCAACCAGTCAATGCCCTTAAACCACTGACTTAGGGTATGCAACATCATGCGACACCTATTACACTATTCAAGACAGACATTTCAATTTTCCTAATATAATTTAACACGATCGGTTATATGTACATGAATATAGAAGGTATGTCTGTTCACTTCGATGGGTGAGAGAAGCACTGATGCGTATACGTATATAGTTTTACGGGAGGTGGTGAAAAGTGGATACTATAGTTGGAAATATTAGTAGCATCTGTATGTGAGAGAGCGTTCGCTTAAAATCTGCATTAAATTTTCCTAACTTTTTATAATGTTATCTAATCCTTATGATTTATATCATTGGTCCAAGTTGTAGTCGAGACTGACTACCAATCTTCCAAATAAAGTATATGTATAAATTGCTGGAAAAAAGTTATCCAATCATATTTCTATTGTTAGATGTGCGTGTTTGGTTCACAGGGTGCCTTACTGGTGAAGCAAACACTATATAACATTATAATTATTTTCCTACGAGGCGTCCGCAACCGATACACTGACTAAATAATTAAACAAAGGACATTTAGCCACGTAGAAATAAGGACTCCTACAGCACTTGGAAAAGTTATCAAAACTGAATCGACTTCTTATCTGTTAATATATTATATTAACAGAAAACATGAAATATGAAATGATCATATCACAAATAATGGGTTGCCAAAATTAGAACTTCCGTTCTCATTGTTGATGAAAAAAGCGAGACCCTTCCTGTGATCACATGTTCTCACTTCACCAAACGTTTCATTTCGATACCATTTAGGTCTTCCGGTTGTACTGGCACTCTGTGGAGCATCTTCATTCATATTTTCTTATTCTTTCATTACCAATTTTGTTCACCTTTACATGCAATAAGTGGTCGACTGATATTTTCTATCCGTGCTTCATTAGTTGGTACCCACTAGCGGCACCAGGAACTTTTTAGCTTTCTATCACAACATTTCATATAATAACTGTCATTACAAATTTATATCTTTTGACAGGTCTTTTTATCTCTGAAGACGTTCGACAGTCTTATAGAAATATATCGTTGAGAGTTAGAAGTTACTATTATTTACATCATCAAGAAAACAAAGATGTCATAGTAAGCTAATAATGTACTGTAACTTAAAAACATTGATGTTTGATGGGTGCACTGATCGTGATCCAATAATGCGATGGCGTCCAACCTATAATGTGAGCTACAAAATGTATTTCTGATTTGTGGTCGGGTTAGAAACGGGAACGCTACCATATTGCGCTCATCAACATATAAGGACATACACCACAATTAATTTATCTACATATATTTCTCAGTAATGACCTTTCCACTGTGTGCAATCAATACAATTCATATGTTAATCTAAAATACCTTCAAAGATGACTTAACGGTGAGGTTGTTGTGAAAGGTTCACCGGCATGTTTTGAGAGGCTGCACTGTAGACAGAGCATTATGTAAACAGAACACAGCTTTCACTTCCGGACCATCACCAAGGCCTTATTACTCACTTATTACAGTGTCGCCGAAATACACACAGACAACCACTTTCTGAGCTCATATTCTCAAGAATAAACAAGTTTTTTCTTTAAATAACTACCAGAAATGAATAAATATAACTCTTCTATCACCACCAAAATCAGAGAGAAAAAACGTTCTAAAAATAGACTAGAACAACAACAATGGCGCCATTACAAACTAGCTGAACACGTTCCGGAAGTATGGTACGTTTGGTACTTATGGTACGTATGGTAAACAGCTTGACTGACTTAACAACCAATAAACAGCTTGACTGACTTAACAACCAATAAACAGCTTGACTGACTTAACAACCAATAAACAGCTTGACTGACTTAACAACCAATAAACAGCTTGACTGACTTAACAACCAATAAACAGCTTGACTGACTTAACAACCAATAAACAGCTTGACTGACTTAACAACCAATAAACAGCTTGACTGACTTAACAACCAATATCACTTAACAGGGAATAACGGAAACTCGTTATTTTTATAAGTATCCATGCTACTTGATACTTCATTGTATTCTAACAGTATTATTATGGAATTACTGTATTCTGTTTTAGCACATCCCTTCAATTTCACAAACACGTACAATTTACATTCCACTGTCTTAGGCATCGAAATCTCTTAAGTTTGTCCCAGAGCAATAGCTCAAGGCTAGGCGACAAGCCACCAAAATCATCTCTTGAAATCTTCATGTTTCTACATAAACGGATCCCCGATTATTAATTGCCTGATTTTTCCTCTGAAACGTTAGAAATATGGCCGTTTGCAAAAATTGTTTTATATTTTGAAATTATGTATCTGCTGTTTTGAATGTAGGTGTCCCATACATCAGACAACTAAACAGATCGATTCATACCTACTTTTAATATGTATGCTACGTCATTTTGTCTATTCATAATTTATCTAATCTGATTTTCAGGGATTTAGTACCTGATCAAGAAGTATAAATAATACCAAACAAGGACAAAACATATATTTCGCATTGTCAAGATTTGATATTATATAATAATAATAATAATAATAATAATAATAATAATAATAATAATAATGAGGACTTTGTATAGCGCCTAATCATTAGAAGCTCTAAGCGCTTTACACCATCAATAATGATTTGACTACACTACAGAACAACAAATGACAAAAACAATGAAATTGGAAAACATAAAAACATGCTGAAAACATATAAGATACAAAATATGATTAGGTCGCTAAGTTTGTCCCTGCAGTCGAATATATACACAGGTATATTTACAGGTAGTAATAATGGTAAAGAATATTTTAATAAGAACAATGAATGGCAAATATTTATTGGCTATGAGTCAAACACATGATCAACTTTTTAAAAATCTAAACGATGATAAATTTACAAACTCTAAAATGTATCTAAAAAAATAGAACCCAGAGAAAATATATTTATTTATACGAATATATGAATCGTTTCAATACTTTCATGAGATATAACTACAACTAATAGAAAAATTTCATATAAAACTCATGGGGTGAAATATTAGTGTAGCCGAAAAGAAATATGCAAAATGTGTTATGAAACAATTCTTAGATAAATTAATGGTAAGCAATATTTTTGAAGAAAATTGACCTCTGTGTAAGAACAATTATTAACTAGATCCCACAAATAATTTTTTCTGCCAGGAAATGTTCACGATAATATTTTGAAAATAAGTAACCTCGAATTAGCAATTGATACATTGTTTTAAATGATTGGATCCGGAAGTCATTTTTTACGGCATAATGTGAATAAGAGTTTGACATATAAGTATGATACAATTAAACATTGTATATATTTTGTTTCTGTCAAACTTGGTGCACATAGTATGGGCTTTCTATGTGGCCCGATTGCCTACTTATAAACGGACGTAAGGTTATAGGGATTAGAAACGTCCTGAAGACAATATATTAAAATTAGCTCTTGTACTTGTTTAGATGTGTTCCGTAACCAAATACATTTTGGTGCATCTACGTTTCTATGTTATCCTTGCGTAATCGACATATATCTTGTTTCGTGCAATGAATTATTACGTTTGCTTGTTTAGTCCATTCATAATCAAAGGTGGTCAGTATAAAACATGTTTTCAGTAATATCATTCATTTCTGTCTTTTTCTGATTCATCACAGAAATATTGTTACTTCTTTTAATTGCTGATTTGAAATGTACCCCTTATGAGTAATACATGTCAGATAATCCTATCAAAGTGATCATTATTTTTATAGTTGCATTGCAATACATTATAGCATAATGTTTTTCAGTCTGTTTTGCATAATAGCAAGACTTTAATATTACATCTGTGAATAAAGTACGGTCGTATTAGCTGCTTGATCATTAATGCACTATTTTGTGACATGATCCTTCAAACGGTTTCGTTCTGTTCGTATCATCTGCAGAATTGCCCATTGGATCATTTGCAGTCCTATTTCATTGTAGACAAATATCATCCAATTCATAACAAATTTCATTAGTGTTTTCCTTCATGTCCTCATGAACAATGTATGATGTATTCATTCTTCGTCGTAAACATTGCATATACATTGTATAATGTCTTAATTTATGTTCATTATATCAATGATGATCAAATAACTTGAACACATAATTGATTTCTGTAACTGCGTAGCATTGCCAATTGCTTCCCCGATTATTGCTGCTGTTGGTGCCATTCAATTATAGCAACTTTGTGTACTACTTTCCACTTCGTCCAAGTACCAAAAAAAATAGTTTTGATATTTTTAAAATTATATTATTACGTGATCATTGAGTGGCGGAGTATATATATATATATGAAGGTCTGTATATATATGAAGGTCTGTGTAATTACATTGCTTTAACTTATAATGGTCCATTTGTATCTGTGGTTTGTAAATTTTGAATGGAAATCACAGTAATAGGTGGGTGGGTTTTCGTTGTTGTTAATACTAGGATGTAATGAATTGATATAGATAAACTTTCACATCAAATGACATGGAAACAGGGAACCAAATGTAGTCCGCAGAATTGTCGATATGTAACCAAGTCCAGTTCAGTATCACGTGACGCTTACATCCAATCAAACTGCAAAAAACGCGTTCAATTCATAAAAATTGAAATTATTCTATGATAAATTGTGTAAGTAAGTTGTATTGTATCTAGCGAAATTGCAATATAAAAATGAAAACTAAATAGTGATTGCGTTTTTAACTTTATAATATGTTGAGTATCTGCTGAGTTAAATTAGTTTAAAAATACGATGCTCTCCTTAAACAACAAGGTACAATTTTACATTCAGGTGAATGCAACGGAAAAGAGTAATTTCAAATATTAGCTAGAAATTTTCTGGAATCTGAATATCACGCTAAAAAAAAAAATATAAAAAAATAAATAAATAAATAATAATAATAATAATAATAATAATAATAATAATAATAATAATAATAATAATAATAATAATAATAACAATAATAATAATAATAATAATAATGTTCAGTGCTTTTGTTCTTGATCATCGGATCTAAAATAAGCAAATGGATCTCTTTTTCAATTAACACCTTGTGTTATTATTATTTTGGCTTGGATAGATATTATGAATTTTTCAGCGTCTCTTTGTCATCTCTCAGTTTACGTTACCCAATATTTGTTATATATTTTTTTTAAAACCTTTTTTTAATCGTTTTAACATTTTATCTAATTCACCAATTCTAATAGGTATTCTTTAATCTATGTTTACTTTGCCATCGATTCGAACAGTTATAACCCGAAACGTACTTCATTTTTTTTTTCACGTCACTAAATTCTTATCGTTTCTAAGTCTTATTTTCAAAAGAAGTTCTTGATACGTTACCACCGGATTCATTTTTAAAAAATTGTGTTTGTTTACCAATACGTATATATGTTATAAGTTATCTTTTTTCTTTAATAAAGTATTTTCTTCATTATTTCTTATGAAAGTAGTCGATATCCCCTCCTGTTAGATAATTATAATCTGCAAGTATTCAGCTTTGAGAGTCGATATATCCTCGTGTCAGACAATTATAATCTGCACGTTTTCCAAATATTATATTTTGAGAGTTAAGACGCCAAGCTATTTTAAATCTGTACATGTTACTTAAAACAAAAATTATAACTCGTACATTGTCTTCATAGATCAAATAACATTTTAGTTAATATTGACATTGACCTTATTCATTATGTCCACGTTTTAGTGACCTCTTCAAAGACAGTCTTTTTCTCTAATTTTCAAAAACTATTCTTCACAGTTATCAGACTAACTTTAAGCGCTTTTTCACCAGTTTAAAAGTTAAACACTAACATAACTCCAATTCTCTTTGTATTATCATGTAATACTTTAAGCAACTTTTAAAATTAGGATTTTAAAATGTGTTGTAATTTATATCGACTTCATTATTTCTTCCCCGTCACGTTTTAATGTTTTGTACAGTAGGATTCTTAGCAAGCATGGTTAGGTCTATTATCTGTCACGGACTTGTATAAACCTTTAAAATTTATTGATTAAATTCGTTTACTAGAGTTTCATTGACGTACAACGATGCTCGATGGTGATTAATGTATATTGTGTCGTATTTTAAGATACTGAGTTCGGTTCATCCTATGCCTCACGTGCGAAGTGCTTTTGATGTGACGAACCGAATGCCTTCGATGCACAAACAATACAGGTGTATAAATACCTCACCGCATGTAAAGCTCTCTACATTACGAAATGTCTTGTCAGTCGGCGATCTACTATAAGGATTCGCACATCTTTAGCTATAGAGGTATGTATTTTAATTAATTTTTCGTATATACGATTACACTATTGCACTACCACGTCATTTTTGCATGATTTGTAATTTTGGTTTATGCAGAATAATACACACGTTTGTACTCTTGTTTACGACCTAGCGAAGGATTTACATTAGTAATATAAGGCTACATCTTTAAGAAATGTTTAGTACAGTATGATTCTTAGCAAGCATGGTTAGGTTTATTTCTGAACTTGTTGCTTTGAAATTGTTGTACCGGTAATATTATCTATATAACTTACCGTGTATAACGTTATTACCCTTTTTTATCCGTGTCATATAAATAGTACACGGTATTGGATATGTTTTCAGCTGTCCAGTATCTGGATTGTCCGGTATCTGGAGTGTCCGGTGTTGTTCGGTGTTGTCCAGAGTGACTAGAGGGACCCGAGCGCTCCATGTATCCGATGAATCGAGGTCTACATGGTGCATGCTGTAAAGCCAACCACAGGAAGTGTAGCAGCTGTAAACAAAACTTTAACAGCCGTGGAGATGAAAGTGTTCTGACAACGGAGTGTTTCTCCTTGTGTGTAACTTTGTAGCCGTGGTCTAAATTGTTGGGTTCGTAAAACCCATTGTATCTTTAGGGACTGTAAAGATAAGTTACATATCTGTCCATTTTCATTTGCACAATTTCACTATGAGTGAATTCATTTTACTACGCGAGTAAAAATCTACATTGTTTGCTAGCTGTAGCTGAGTAAACTATATCCATCTTTCTATTATTCCGTCACTGTAAATCATTCACGCCTTGTGTTTGTCTTTTGTAGAATAAATTGTTTGTTTTTTCTTCATTACATTTGTGCGTTATTATGTTAATAATACAATATTTGGATCAATTAAATACACACGCACGTATTCATGATTTATTTACTCATTCAAGTCATTCATTCTTAAACATTGTATTTATATCATCGTCAAAAGTGTTATGTTGTGAATCTGAAAAATCCCACCCGGTTACCTTGCTGCATCATATTTATCGTTTCTTCAGTTGGTTCTGATAGTTTCTATATGTATCTTCAGGCCCTGTTTGATTCCGTAGTAATATTTTGTAATGGCTACAAAAGGATTGATATAAACGGACCTTGAGCATCTGAAATGTTTATCTTATTTATGATATAATTTTAGTATTTAAGTGGTGTTAATTTACTATTAACATATGCTCTCTATGATGTTATATATTTCATTGTATTATCCTGAAATATTTATGAAGATGGGAATCAGAAGGTAGATGTTTCGATGTTTAATTAGAATGTGCTAAAATGGGAATACGATTGTTGTTCAAATTGACACCAATGTTATGTGTTTCAGCTACTGATTCATCTGTGTTATCGTATTCACATTTCTAATCATTTTCACCTGTCCAATGTGTAATCATTTTCACCTGTCTATCATTTTCACCTTACTAATAATTTTCATTTACTTTATGTATTTCAAACCGTAATCATTATGATTAACATGAATCGCCAACGTATTTATGAACTACGCGAGATGCAAATTAATTTTCCTCAGCTACACAAAACGTCAATTCTAAAGATATAAGAAACTGGATTGCAATAAAATCTATTACTATCGAGTCTTCATCTTTATGTTTGTTAAATTTGATCTGCTTTAATATCTCTTTTGTTGTTGTTTGTACGGACTAATAACATCACATAAGATTAAATTACCGTCAGATACATTTTAATACGAATGAACTGTAATAAAATAGTGTAATAACCGTGACAGTAAATATTTGCATTGCTTCGTCTCTACGGTCTTGAACTAAGTAACTTACAGAGCAAAACCAAACAGATTAGTAAAATTCTAGAAATAATTTAATTATCTAAGTTACTGAATGGAGGTTCAAGAGGAACTTAAATTATTGCTAATTAAATCACAAATAATCCAAAACAGTGCTAATGCGCGTCCAAAAGTATAGTGTTATGATTCAGTGGTCATTATCTTAAAATATTATCTACGATAATGGAAAAAATTAGCTATTTAATATGTTCTTTACAACTCTTTATTCCACTCTACAACCATGGACAAAAATTAAACTCAAATTAAAACTATTGTTTAGCTGATCAAAGCAATTATGTTAAGGCTTCTAATACTCAATAAAATTTTTATGTCCTCGCAATGATATAGCCAAATATTTTGACAACATCCCTTGTACACCAAAATAAACAAAATAGTCTCTCTCTCTCTCTCTCTCTCTCTCTATCTCTCTCTCTCTCTCTCTCTCTCTCACACACACACACACACACACACACACACACACACACACACACACACACACACAACTCAACCTCTTTCAAATCATTTTACATACTAGATGGATATCCGTATATGACCAAAGCTGAATGAGTTAGAAATATGATTGACATTATTAACATTTCTTCTTATAATCAAACCAAATCAAACCAAATTCGTATGTGCGAAATTCACTCGTATTTCAAACAAGAAGTAAGATTAATTAAATGCTATCCATACAAAAGTGGGTTGTCACTAAGAGAAATATATGAATCTTATATCACTCACTTGGAAGGAAAAAATGCGACTTAAATCATACACAAACAAAGCTATTCCTAAAGAAACTATGATCCTGCCATTGTTCTCTGCCATCTGTCAGTTAATGGATCACCATCCTTGTTGGGTTCGGGAAATGAAAATATATTAGTACTAAATATAATATTAATAATTAATATTTCACACTGTATTATCAGCTAAACCACATTGAGCATTTTGAATGCTTTTTCTTAAGAGTTATTTATGTTTACACATTTGCTAACTTCTGGTAAATGTAACGGTAGATATTTGTTTGCTACATTAGGTGACAGAATGAAATATATGTTTCCAAAATATTTAGAAATGTTTATGTCTCGCTAAAACGTTGTATGCTGCATATTGAGACAAGGCATTGACTTGGACTTTGCTTAATCTGAAGTATAAAATCTGATTGGATGAAATGTCATCTAAGGTTACAGTTTACCTATCGAATGTCATTACATGCTAGTAAATTTGAAACCTTTTAAAACTATTTCATACTGTGTTTCTACACTTATAGGTTTATCGTTTAAGAAGAAGAGACCCGGAGAAACCGGGAAAATTTATCCTGATTACGTCTGGATGACAAAATTACACTCAAAGGCAGGGAAAATATGTTATGATTACCTCTGGGCAACAAACAATGTTTACTCGGTTTTAATTCAAAAGCGCTGAAACGACATTGATTTCATTTTCGTTTGATGAGTGTTTGCCATAGGCCGTTTCAACAATATGTCTGTGTTCTCTCTTCTCCTCAAGTGCCGCCTGCAACTGCCATTTTCTATAATTAACTTTACTTTGCATTAGTAATTATTTAACATTTTTCTAACTAAAAGTGACACAACATCCTGCATTTTTTTATGTATGCAGTGGGGTTAACTAGAACAACAGCTTGCTTTTTCACAAGTATTGACCAGTTCGAAATATATTATGAAACCTTTACGAGGCAGTTGGACAGTTTGGGAAGATATTTTTAATTTCTGCTGGAGAAAAAGAAATTTAAATTAACGTTCATAAGTCTTGCAACTAATAATGTTCGATTATCATCACGGGTAAAGATATGATTGAATTGCCACAATTATGCTTTGATATGTTAATTTTCAACATTTTTGAACATGAGAACGTTTGTGTATAGGACTAACTCTTTAACTTTAATTAAATAATCTTGTCTTGTTCTTATTGACGTTTTATTCTTGAGTAAAACCCTGGCTATATGACGAAGATGACACGGCTGGCAATCTTTTACAGTAACACTGTTCCTAAATGAAAATAAAATTTATCGCAAAACTGTAGCAGAAATATTCGCATTTCTTTCACAAATATTCCCTTCATTTCAATTGTTACTGAAAGTAAAATTAGAATTAAATGTAGTAGAAAGGTCCTACGAACAAACCGAGGAATAATGAGTATGTCGCAATTCTTGTGCAAATTATAATTTTGTAAACTTTATCTTTGTTTGAGGACACCCGAATTCGTTGCCATTAATTCTTAAGTACTCTTTTACATCCAACAGCGGAACAACTTGATAACTGCCTCCGTTCATTGCTTGAAAAACATGCCCCAGCCACCAAATGCAGAGTATCAATAAAAAAAAAAGTGTTCTCCTTGGTATAGCAGTGTTAGGGACCAGCTTCGCACTGCTAAAAGACATCGCCGAAAAGCAGAGAGGCTTTGGCTTTCCACCAGACTCACTGTTCATAAACAAATCTACGAAGCCGCTAAGAAGAACGTCACAAACATAGTCCATTTAGCCAAATCATCCCACTACAGTTCTAAGATCACGGAGAGTTCCAGCTGCAAAGAGCTCTTAGAGATAGCTAACAAACTAATGTCAAGGAACAAATGTACACCACTTCCAACGACCTTCTCTCCACTAGAGCTACCAGACCAATTTGCAAATTTCTTCAATGACAAAGTTCAAACCATTAGAGATTCGCTTGACAGCACAATTTCAACTGATTCGTCACCATACAGGTATGATGCAGAATTTCAGCGACAACCGTTAGGAGCATTTGAACCTGTTTCTATAGATTTAGTACGGACAATCGTGATGAAAAGTGCACCAAAGTCTTAAGAACTTGATCCAATTCCGACATCACTGCTGCTTGAGTGCTTAGAACCAATATTGCCTTCACTAACTGATGTTATTAATATCTCTCTCTCTCTCATCAGGGGAATTCCCATCATTTTTCAAAACTGCCATTGTAAAGCCACTGCTGAAGAAACCAACACTGGACCATAACGATTTAAAGAACTACCGCCCAATTTCTAATCTCCCTTTCTTATCAAAAATATTAGAAAAGGTTGTTCTAACTCAACTTGTATCTCATTTGAATTCAAACAGTCTTTTTAGCAATGTACAGTCTGCATATCACCCTTACCACAGTAAGGAAACTACTCTTCTGAAAGTATTCAGTGACATTCACTCCGCTTTAGATAGTGGAAAGATTACAGTCCTCACTCTCCTGGATTTATCTGCAGCATTTGACACAATAGACCATGATATATTACTTCACCGTCTCCAGCATGTATTTGGCATTCAGAATATAGCCTTACAGTTGTTCAAGTCCTACTTACTCAACAGGACACAAATTATATCTGCAAATGGAATAACTCCAGCCCATTTGACGTATGTTATGGTGTTCCACAGGGATCTGTTCTTGGACCTGTTCTCTTCATTCTGTACACTCAGCCGCTCTCAAGTGTCATAGATCATCACCCAGTGTCGCACCAACTGTACGCTGATGACACCCAAATATACAAGTCTAGCCACCTAACTGAAGTTGATGCTACCATCAATGGAGTAGAGAAGTGCATTTCGGATGTGAAATCATGGATGACATGTAAGAAGCTGCAGATGAATGATGATAAAACTGAGGCTATTCTGATCACAACACAAAGACTTTCTCGTCCACATCCTTTATCTCAGACAATAAATATCAGCAACACCAACATTAAATTCTCACAGTCAGTACGGAATCTGGGTGTTACTCTAGACAGTACTCTTACATTGCACCAACATGTCATGAACATCTGCAGGGATGCATATCTTGAATTGAAACGCATCAGTTCCATTCGTAAATATCTTTCTGTTGATACCACTAAAACACTTGTGTGTTCATTAGTACTTTCAAGACTGGACTATTGTAACTCAATTCTGTCTGGTTCGTCACAATATTTACTCCAGAAACTTCAAAAAGTTCAAAACACAGCTGCACGGATCATCTTTAGAGTACCTCGATCAGAGCACACCTCACCACTGCTCTATACCCTACACTGGCTATCAATTCGATACAGAATCAAACACAAAATTTGTTCTCTGTGCTATATTTCAATGACAGACTCCAGTCCAACATACCTATCCAGCCTCACCCATGTGTATACACCAGCTAGATCCTTACGGTCTTCTTCTGATAATCGTATACTCATTGTTCCCAAGGTGAAAACAAATTCATATGGACAACGTTCGTTTGCATACCAGGGCCCGGCGACGTGGAACGAATTGCCCATTGAAATTAGACACAAAGACACAGTGGTTCCTTTTTAAGAGTGCTCTCAAGACTCACCTGTTTCGACTTCAGGGACAAACTTAGCGACCTAATCATGATTTGTATCTTATATATTTTCAGCATGTTTTTATGTTTTCCAATTCCATTGTTTTTGTCATTTTTTTTTTTTTTTTTTTTTTTTTTTTTTAATGGTTTAACGCCATTTTTCAGCACAATATAGGCTATATAGGCTATACATGGCGGCCAGTATTAATGGTGGAGGAAGAAACCGTACAAACCCCGGAAAGAACCACCGACCCACGAGAAGATACTGGCAAGCTTTCTCACATAACTACATTTGCCGAATCTTAGACTTGAACACACGCAGACAGAGGTGAGATGGCAGTGGTCCGTAACGGACAGCGCTTTAGACCACTCGGCCACTCGGGTCCCCTTTGTCATTTGTTGTTCTGTAGTGTAGTCATATCATTATTGATGGTGTAAAGCGCTTAGAGCTTTTAAAGATTAGGCGCTATACAAAGTCCTCATTATTATTATTATTATTATTATTATTATTATTATTATTATTATTATTATATGACTGAAACCTGCTCACCAGAATAAGATACTTTTTTCTCGACCTTTGCTTCCAAAGACTTTTACTTGAATGAAAGAAGCTTACTCACATCATTACCAACGCCAATAGTCACTATATTCAGTCCTGGGACTACTCGGCTAATGGCAGTCGGCCTATTAGCGTTCTCTGTTTTTAACAAATAGGCCGACCCAAAGCGGCCTATCGCGTACTCGATCCACATAACGTACTCGAAATGTTCTTTGTTCAACGGTCATTTGATTTCATTATCTTATTTTTTATGCTTTCTTTCAATTGCCATTCATTTTGCTATAGAACCATAGTAAAAAGATTAATCCCAGATTAATTAAAATCATATCCTGCATAATCAACAGTTTGAAACAGCCCTTGTCCTGCGGCACCTAATTGTTAATTAAGTTAGAGGTACCGCGTGCATATTCATTTACTTCTGAATTTTATATCAGCAGTAAATATTTTCCGGTATTCAAAGTTTAATACATCTGTCCCTGAAATACCGCTTTGTTAATAGAGTTACATATATATTATTTTTTTTTAAACAAAGATAAGTATAGAGACAAAGCAAACAAGATTTCATCGCTTTGTAGTGTAAAGTCGTTTCTTCGACAAAATAGTAATGATTCCATCCAATACTAGTAATATCGTATACCGCCACCATGATTTGATATATCAGTTCGATAGAGATGACGACATCGATTTGGATACTGCTTGAGGTTATATTGAGATCAAGGTGAGTTTCCGTTGAGGATTTGATTGAATGTGTATCGAATACTTCCAGTATTCAGCTGGAGAAGCAGAGCCGATGAAGAATTTTCGTTATGATTGGACCAGGAATGGCATCAATTTACTGTTGGCATGATATCAACCATAAAATAACAATTAACATGAAATTAATGTTCACCGGATAACCCAACGCCCTGCACTTGTATACATCTTGAGCGACTTACATTTGATAAAAGAGAAACAAATTCGTGGCTACACTTATCCAAATGGATTTCATATACAATTCTATTTGTATTGTTGGAGGTGATTAGATTTTGTAATAAAATATACCTAACAAATCCCATGTAAGCTATTATATCATTACCCTGGATCAAAAGCATAGAACTGTCATTAAGGGCTTCAACGGTACTACAGAATAATTCTTATCAAGATAAATGAGTCATTGCAACAGTTTTACATTATTTGCACGATATGTTAGGAATACCTTTGATTGATTGAGAGAGAGAGAGAGAGAGAGAGAGAGAGAGAGAGAGAGAGCATCAGAACAAAACACAGTAGATATTATTTCATTTGACATACGAAGAAGGGGATGGTGTTTCTAAACTTGAATGACCTGATTAAATACATTCAATGACGCTCTGACATTTCTTAAATTCTTACGTACGTATTTGTACGCGATTATGGTTCTTTCGGTAACGAGAATTACGTACAATTTTGTAAACATTTCCCTTACTTTTATACGGATCGTTTCCAAAAGGTCCAAGCAAGCGTAAGCGCCAAGTTCTTTAAGTCTGTTAACGGAGTCCGAGAGTAAGTGTTTTTTTGAGATACTCATGTAACATGAAGTGAATCTATACCAAAACAAAGCTATTTTTTTAAAAATGTGTTTTCCCGTTCTCTATGAAAGAATACCATGTACACATTCATATGCGTTATATTTTACTTCGTTTATTAAACAAAACATTACAAACAATTGGGACATTACACCATTATTTTTAACGAACTTCCGTCTAAACTCAGGGCAGAAATATGACCTTTAACGGGCAAGACATGATCATAAAGTGCTGAGATTCAGAGGTATTCCATCCAGTAAAATATACTGATGTTGGTAAAGAGATAAACTGACATCAGAAAAATCTAATCCAATATTCATAGTTCTTTTACATTGGTACTTGTCACTAATTAAAACAATTTTTTTCTTTCTTTCTTTTGCATTTGATGATGTAAACATTTCCACTTCTTAATGCTAATCTGAAACTGGATGTAACAGGATGAAGCTGGTTGGGATTTGATTTATGGAAATACGCTGGAAGCAATTTGTGAATTAAACGTTTATTTTAGCATGCGATTTAACGATGTATGAATCTAATACGATATCCGTGCGCATACGTCCAACAACACTTGGTTTGACATAATGATGCGTATTTAGACGGCTGATAGAGGGAAATGATAGAGCTCCTAACTGGAACTAGTCAGAATATTAACTTCAACGAGTAATTAACAAGAATCATCGTATTCAATAAATATGATTGATTTATCGATCTATCACCATGAATAGTAAATATTTAGAATTTAAACACAAATATGATTGATTTATCGATCTATCACCATGAATAGTAAATATTTAGAATTTAAACACAAATATGAACAATTTTATGACTATGTCACCAAAGGTGATCAAATTATTGAATTTGTATATTTAAAAAAATATGAATAATGTTTCATCCACAAGTAGGATATATTTATTACTGATGTTTACTCATAAAATGATTTGGAATTGTTAATTTAATTTATGTAGTGATATTGAATTTTGATTTAAGAACGGAACTTATGTAAGCTGGTTACGGAACACATCTTATGTAAGCTGTGGCGTTCAATGACAAGCACAAAATATATTGCCTATTCCAAAGCTCTCATAGAGTATCCAATGAGCCACCACGCATGCCCCCCTCCGGCATGCCGAAAGATAAATCGAGAGCCTCCATAACCCTTGGAGACTGCTTGGGCCCAAAGTTTTGGTCCTTCACCTTGAGTAAACCACTATGTCTTCTGAGTCAACATCAGCATTGAGAGCAAAATACAGATTGTACGAAACCCCACCGAGTTGAAAGACTCCGCAGCCAAAATCAGCTGAACATTGTTCGCATAAAGTTGACATATTCCTATATATAATAAAATACATCCGTGTATTGTTATAAAACAACAAGAGTAGATAAACCGAACCCACTTTCGAAATACCTATGGACGTCAATAAGGGAACCTAAACACTTTTTCGTTCATATATAAAGCATTGCCTCTAAATACACACAATTCCGTGACACTGTAATTAATACATATTTGAATAATGAATAAGAAGAATTATTTTGTGCAGATTCGATAGTATTTAGACATATATATATAAAAAAAGCATGACAATAATAATAAAGGGACACATGTATTATTGAAGACTATTTAAAATGGAAAGTTTAAAATAATCAGCAACATTTCTTTCGCAATTAGTTCCAACTGTATAATTTCATGTTGATAAAATGACTGGATACAGAGCTACTACATTATTTCCAGTGAATTATTACCATTCCATATGTTATCCATATTATATTGAAATGATTTTAACAGAACATTACAATAATAGGGTACAAATGAATTCAGAAGCCTGATCAATAACCTACACATAATTCTGGTAATACTCATTAACAAACAGATGGGCAATCACTCGAATTGCGGCTGATAGTTATAGTCAATCAAACAGATACGAGGAACAATTTTCTTAAAAATTTAATAATATTTAAAGTTTAAAGTTACATTTCTTTTAAGTCTGATTTTTTTTCCTTCCCTGAAAAGGATCTAACTGTAACAATATGGGCTTCTACGGTAGAACATGATATTTTCTATCAAGAGAAATGAGGTTTTGCAACAGTTTTGAAATGTTTGCAGAGGACGTTTGGATTAGTGATATGGAGAGAGAGAGAGAGAGAGAGAGAGAGAGAGAGAGAGAGAGAGAGAGAGAGAGATCATTATATGCATTATTGGACTTGTTGAAGGCAGTGCAAGGGACATTATCATTACTGGTGAGAAATGTATGCCTAGGAACCATGTGCAATAGCTAGGTATCATATATATGTTGTGAT
Source organism: Unio pictorum (assembly GCA_030141615.1). Lineage (NCBI taxonomy): Eukaryota > Metazoa > Mollusca > Bivalvia > Unionida > Unionidae > Unio > Unio pictorum. The sequence goes on from JARLTB010000107.1 coordinate 22,406,953, forward strand.
ATATGGTGTACATCCTGCGGTGTAATGCAGCATCAGAACTAAACAACAGTAGATATTATTTCATATGACACACGAGGAAGGGGATAGTGTATCTAAACTTGGATTGAAAGGACGGTAGATGTCACTCTGTCAGGGTTATTATACAAAAAGGTTATGGTGGGAGGCTCACCAAGGGAGTTCTTCACAAAACAACGTACCCATCCACCGCACCCCCACCCCAAAATTACTTTACTTATATTTAAAGGTAAAGTTAAAGTTTCTTTTGACCAATATTTATTCCTTTGCTTTAAATAATAGTCATTTGCTTTGAATGTTATAGTACAAATCCAATTATTGTCTCTTATTTATAGTTAAAATGTACACTGACCAATCAGGACAGACTGACATCTCGAAAATGTAGCATTTGTGTAAAGACATGCATGTAATTATAAAAAATTTAATCAGGTCATCTAAATACGAACAGAAATATCACAATTAAATGGGGTTATACTCAAGCGGTTTTACCCAATCTTGCTAACAGTGTTTCTTTTGTAAAAGTGACCAACAGTTTTAAAATTTGTGAAACATTAACGATTGCTGTATTATCCTCAAGGTTTAATAGAGTATTACATGTATGCATTAGAAAATGCTTGCAAGTGTTCATTGGTATACGTTGAACGGTTCTTACCCATATATAAAAAAAATCATCTCCAGACAGACAGACAAGACTTACCGAAATGCGTACGTATTTATGGGCTGATCTAAACCAGCATTCTTTCACCAACTAACAAGGTCAGATACGTTTGGTTGACTTTGTTTATTTACGTATCTACCAAATTGTCAATTTCATATTGTGATAACTTTCATGAGTAAAGGCATGCGTGTTTTACAAACGTAATAATGGTTTCTAGAGTTTGTCAGTTAGTAAACTTATCAGAATTTGTAGTGGGTAAAATAGCGAGATGAAAAGACATATTCTTTGAATGGATCTAAACCTTATATATACATAGCTAAGAATTCTCATCATTGCAAATACTGTATTTATTTATATATTTATTTATTCATTCATTTCTTTATTACGCAACTAGTGAACATTGTCGGTCGTAAAGTCGTCAAGAATCTTCTCGTACTGAACCAAACGTCAAGTCTTTGGAACCATATTTCAAGAAGAAAGTGTTGTATGGTAAGTAGATTTCAATCATATCTTTAATGAAATTACTTCTTATTAATTGCATCAATACGGGTATTATAAATTTGAAAATAAATTTAAAAAAAAAAACAGAGCAATTTATAGAATATAACTTGCATATATGCGACATCTTTAATCATTAACTGTATATTTGTCCATATAATATTTCTTACTACATTCTATTCTGAGGACGTTTTCTTTACCTACCTTTGGAATGAACGGAGTACGTTTATGCAATTTTGGCTAATTTTGTTTTCATTTAGACACATAGTTACTCTAAAAGTGTGTTCTGACTAGGTTTATACCGAAAAGAAAACTAACGATAAAATGACAAGTTTATGGAATTAAATATTGAAGTGTTGGTATTATACAGTTAAGATCAAGAAGAGGAGTAGCATTACAGTACTTATTTTCATGGATTTTTAGCATGCCAAAATTAATATATTAAAGATATATAATGGTAATCTCCTATAATGAAAATGGGATCCTAATAACGGCGACAACTTTTAATTCAAATATGAAGTTTTCTTCCTTTCCACCAAGACTTCACAAACCCTTCTCAAAAGGTCCAGCTAAACATTATTCATAATTTATTCCCGTCAAACTAGCGGAACAGCAAGTTGTTATAGTTCACAAGAGTGTCTGACAAACGTGACATCACAATCAAGAAAGGCAGTATTTGTATTTCAGTTTAGTAAGATAATATTAAAATAGTTCTAGTTTAAAATAAAGTGAATTTAGAAAATGGAAGTGTCCTGGATCACTTGAGAATAAGAAGAAACATTAAAGCACAATGTTTTAGTAGCTCGTTGCAGACACACATCAAGCTGTAAACATGAAATCAACGTCGTTCCGGCAATTCATTTGGAAATGAGAACAGACATTGCTGAACGTTTGTTGCAGTGAGTATAGTTTTGTGCCTTTAAGTGTGATCTTGGTGTCCAGACGCCCTTATAATATATTTTCCTGATTTTCTGTGTCTCCTTTTTATGTTGTAAATGTTTAACTGTAGAAACACACTATGGAATAGTCATCGTTCTAAATTCACTAGCATCTTGCAGGTTAAGCTAGGAATAAATACACTCCATTGGTCCTCTTTTACATAGGATGATATGTTAGATTCACGAATTATGTGTAAACAAAACCCTAATATCATGTCAAAATTGGGATGAATAGTGCTCTCTGTCAGAGAATATGGAGGAAAAATAATAACTTTTGTTATGCCTGAGAAATATTTGACTTTTTTCATTGTGCATGCGTACAACGTTAACTAGTATGAACACGTATTTATCCCGGTAAGTGACGGAACTAACATATGTCTCGCCGGAAATTACTTGCGGCGAGGGACATTATAATCACGATATGCACGGTTATTTTACCCTGAATATTACTCACTGTCCTGTGAATTTAAGCATTTTATAACCGACACACTGGTCGCTTTGGATCTGGTCGATGAAAGCACGTTTCACGTGGTATTCTATAGCCATTGGGGTGAGTGGTAAATTTATATTTCATTTGATATGCGAAGTTTATTGAGTTTGTATTGCCATATCGTGTAATGATTAATTTATTACAACGCAGATTTGAAACGTTGTGAACTGTGAATTATAAGTTGTTATTAAGAGTTAAATATATTAACATTTTCCAGAACTCATTATTATTACCAGTTTGGTTTTATTGTAGCTAACGAGTTAACAAGCGAACGAGGTTAATGGGTGTAACAAGTCTAACGAGGCTGACGATTGTAACGAGTGTGACGAGTTTAGCTGCTGACGAATTTAGCTGACGTGTAGAGCTATCTTCAGCTGTCTATATGTATGTACGAATGTCTGTACATGTGATGGAGCCACGACTGTAGACGTAGTTAATGCAAGGGTGCTGTATGCTATCTGTACGTGTTTATACGTATGTCTGACTGTAGATGTGGTGGATCCATGAAGGGTGAGAGCGGCCGATACAAGTTTGGGCCAACCCAAGGGACGTGGTAAAACTGTGCGGTTTATTAGTGTATGAATCGTGCGACTGTACAAGGGTCAAGAAGCATATGTTTGGTACAATTGTTGTCTCAACTGGTACATTTGTATTTACATGAGATTATTTTGAACCTTAGTAGTATTCCAGGAGATTGGTGAATCTTACTGACAGTGCAGAACGTTAGAAACGTACTTGAAAACTTAAAATTGTTTAAATCTCAAACCTAATCTATGCGTGAAATTATGTGAATATCTTACAGTGCATACTATTTTTTGAAACGAGGTTTCTTGAATCTGTATATCAGATAGATATAATATTGTTGGTTTATTTTCAATGTGTGAATATTAGTATAGAGTGATTGGATCAATTATATGTTTAGAGCATGTGAGAATCATTCTATTTTTACATCATATATTTTTCTTTACTAATTAGGTTCATACATTGCCATCTTTCACACATTGTGTTTGAGTTATTCATTTAATCCAAAATCCACTCGGTTTCAATTCTGCGACACTCACAGTAGTCTGATGTTAGGTTTCAGATATATATTCGCTACTCCCTCCAATGCTGACTGTCCCACAGTGGTTTGTCAAAGCTTCGCTCATGATGCGGTCTAAGTAGATGTTAAAAGGTGTGGGTGACAGGAGACAGCCTTGACGTACTCCAACTGTTGTCTTGAACCAGTTCCCCACAGAACGTTGAGCAATTACTGCACTGGTAGCCCTGACGTAGAGCTGCTTGATGGAATTAGTCAACATTTTACCCAAGCTGTACTTCTTAATTGTGGCCCGCAATGCCTTATGCCACACTCTGCCTGTTTAAAATATAGCAACACGTGATAGATGTCTTGTTGATGTTGCGAGTACTTTTCACATAGAACCCTGAGATTGAATATGTGTTCTGTTGTGCTTCTTCCACGACTGAACCCTGCCTGTTCTTCAGCAGTTATTTCTGCTGCTTGTGGTTTCAGTCTGTTGAAGATGATCTTCAGCATCACCTTACTAGTATGACTGATCAAACTGATAGTTTTGTAATTTTGGTACAGCTGGATATTGCCTTTTTGGGGGAGTGTTATAATCAATAACTGGGTCCACTGTGTTGACCATTCACCTGTCTGCCATATCTTGCTGCAGATTTTTGTTAATAGCTCTATCACTGATTCTACCACCCACCTTCCCGTTCTTTGAGAATGGGAAAAGCATAATCATTTCTGGAGTCTGGAACTTCAAGCACCTTAGGGTCTCCTTTGTATGGATGGTTGTCGAGTTCCTTCCAATGCTCAGTCCATCTTTCTGCAACGTCTCTTGGTTCTGTGAACATTTTCCCTTTCCGTCTTGAACTCTTGGTTGCTTCTGTCCGGTTAGGTCTTTCGCAATTTAGAAAGCCTTTTTGCTGTTATTCCTTATCAGCACTATTTATCTGCACGTTTGTCCAGTCCAATTGTGCTTTCTTCACGTTTGCTCAGATATTCTTGTTTATTTCTTGGTACACCATTGCCCCTGTTATGTGTCTCGTGTTTTTAAGGTCTCTTCGGGCATTACACAGATTTTGTAACCCAGTGTTTTTCTTTGGGCGATGGAGGCCAATGATGTCCTTTGCATCTGTTGTCATGACTGTGTTGAACTTGCCTGTCATCACTTTAACATCAACATACATCACATGCAGTGGAACAAATTTTGTTTCAATTGTGGCTTAAAATAACTTGCATATGTTAGGGTCCTTCAGTTGTTCAAGGTTGAATTTGAGCCTGATTTTCTTTGGCTTGGTTATTTTCTACAGCCTCGCTCGGAAGTACATAATCACGAGGTCGTGATCACTCCCAACATCAGCACCAGGAAACGTTGTTGTTTTGCTCTATTGATGCCAGATCGGTAACGCTTTTGAACCAGTATGTAGTCAAACTGGTTATGATGAGTTCCATTTGGTGCGTGCCATGTCCAGCTTCGTGAAGTTTTATGTTGTCCCAGGGTGCATATGTTAGGGACGATACTAATTTTGACAATCCCTTGCGGCGTTTTCTTCTGGGCATCATTCAATGCTTCCTCCTGTTCTGATGGTATTTTTTTAAATGTAACATTGGCATTCATAGTAGACGATTTGGTATCAATACGGCATCGTTTCTTCGGTTTTCTTCTGTGTTCTTTGGGGTTATTGGTGTCAATGACATATCCACATTTAGAACACAATCATTAGCTTGCACGTTTCTGTTGTTGAGCTTGTGTCATGCGTTGTGGTTCGTATCAATTAGGATGGCCAAATGTTTACTTGCAAGAAGAGAAATTAATTCGTTCTATTAATTCACTAATACCAGGTTTAGATCTTAAACGACTGCAACAGGTCTCCTCGCAATGAATATGTTGTCTAGATTCGAAAATCATTCGTTCACAATAATAGGTGTATCCGAGAATTCCGATGATACTGGTAATGACATCAAAATGTTCTTGGTGACGATACAAGTGAATGCTTTATAGAAGTACACGAACAAATTGATGATACATTTTAATGTGTAGAGTGGAGTCAAGGCGTCTTGAAACTTGCTAATTTCAACAATGGCATATTCAATATCTTTCGATATGTTTGCTTGCTGTAACAAGATTTCTGCTTCATTTTATTGTTTTGCCTCGTTCCGATTGTCGACTGCTCTCCGAGCATATTTTCCATTCTGCGGTTTCGATCTTGGTGGCATAAGTTATACCCACGACTGTGGCTCGAGTTATGGTCGTGGGAGTTGTTAATTATGACGATGACGTGTTTGGTACTGCAAATGAACACCCACCAATAACACTTTACTGAGTCCACTCCCATTCTTATGGAAACGGGGATCATATAAAATGTGGCATTTCCATCTTGATGTGTAACTTAAGGTTTAATTGCAGAACGTGCTGAAATATGTCAATTACATTGAACGGAGATAATTCTGCATGGGGTGCTGAATAGGCAATTTCAAACTGTCCTGATGGATGTGGATTTTCAAATGGTGGTCTTCTTTGGCTTTACATATTTTCTTTTTTACTTGTTTCTCCTTTCGCACTTAAATGGTTCGATGATTTCATTGTGATTGCAATTGTATTAACTAGATTTGGCATTCAGTGGTCCCTACATATATGGCTTGTGTCTTGCCCTATGTATTAATTCAGCTCTGAAATGGTGAAGATGAAATAGTCAACACAGTTTACCTTTCTGGTGAGAGATCTCGACAACATGCCTCTGAAATTTATATGAGTCATTCAAAGGTTTACTTCATCAAGAAGACAGACTGCTCAACACGAGATAAGGTAAAGATACTTAATATATATGTCAGGAGAAAGGACATTAGGCTTCAGAAACAGCATACCGTCAAAGCAAATGAACGACAGGAGACAAGAGAGTCAAAGGACAAGACACTTGTTATCATTGTCAAGAGAAAGGACACTGATATTCAAAGCGCCCTAAGAATACAGGAAACAAAACAAGAACAGCAAGAGAAGATGAACAATGCATTCCCGTAAAAAAAATCCCAGAATTCCAGATCATGCGAAGAAATAACAAAATGCACGCCTGTGAAGAAATTTAAAAGGTGAGACAGAGACCGAAAGATGAAAATGGACATTAATGATATGTTGTGAAATGTCCATTGTGATTCAACAAAAAAAGAGCATATACCCAAAAGAAAACGTAGGTGCCTCCTCGTCTGGATTTTTAAAATTTGATTAAACACTCACATACTAAAAACACTCGCACCATTCTGTCCTTTGAAGAAAAAGAAGATTTTGGTTAGAATGTTTGTGAGACTTCCTTTTCTTGTTTGAAACTATATGCTAAAATGTTGTGGCTTTAAACGCCATTGAACTTGTAATTGTTTGCGACGGATTAAGTCAGCCCAATCCCACTCCTTTATTAACTCGCTGATATTCTTATGATCACCTTATGCTAGTCAGGCAGTTTAAGAAACCTGAGAGTGGTGTTCGTGTTGTGCTCAAGTTTAATCTTCAAATTCTTCGATTCAAGAGCAGTTCCCGTATATAATTAAAAAGGACACTGTTCTTTTTAGACGTAAATACCAGATATAATTGATCCATTGCTATAAACATTATATATGTTAACTTCTGGACGCGTCACTCTTTAAAATATCCGGAGAATGGGTTGAACCACACGATGAAATATATCTGGTATTCTTGTAGGTAAATAGCATATCGTCGATATCTTGACAGGGATTGATGTAACTTTACAATGATATGTTACACAAGTTTTAAATAGTAATCTTGTATACAAAAAAAATTAAAATCATAATAAAATGTAATCTTTTCTATAAGTGAGTTGAATACAATTGATGGACTATTTAATTTTTTAATTATGTATAATTAAATAACATACGATGGCGTGAATATGATTATTAATATATACAAGTGCTTGGCAAGAGTTTACAGCTATTTTATACGACGTAGAGACCAAGAGTTTTGTAAAAATAACTTGTACGTCAAGGCTCTCGATTAGGCACCTTTTACCATTTTCAGAGCAGCAACTTATTGTACGTAAAGGTCCTGCAGCAAACGTCTAGCTATATTACACTGGAAGGCCAATATTGTAAACAAAACTATATTTCCTTATAAAGAATGTATCTTGTATTTAGTTATAAGAATGTATCTTGTATTTAGTTATAAGAATGTATCTTGTATTTAGTTATAAGAATGTATCTTGTATTTAGTTATAAGAATGTATCTTGTATTTAGTTATAAGAATGTATCTTGTATTTAGTTATAAGAATGTATCTTGTATTTAGTTATAAAATATTTCAAGATAAGAATGAAACCAAGACCTGATGGTTTCTATAATTATGAAATGTACATGAAAACTTTTTATAACTGAAAAAACAGTAAAAATCCTGAATGTCATAAGCATCTCCTTAAAGTTAAAACTATCTTTCACGGTGATTTCCTTTCATGCAATGTTAATTGCCAATACAAACAATAACTAAAAGGTCCTTTGAAGAAAACACTATGAGTTAGAAGGGTAACATTCTAAGTTATTTTGTTTGCATGGAAATACAATACACAGCGTTGCTTTCCTCAGAGCATGATGAAAGTACTGTAACCAATTCAATCACATTTGTGTGTTTCGTCCTTGTGGAAATTATCCCAGAACACGCTGTTGTGCTAATGTTATCAGGCAATTACAGTACTACATTTGACTTCAACATGCAACCATGACTGCTGCTCTGAAATCAGTTAAAGAGAGTTTCTATAGTAGGAAGAGAAAATCTTGTTCCCCATAATATAAAACACTAGACTGCTAGTAAATGTTTATAACACTCCTTTTAGTTGCGTTTCCATAGCACATTAAACATCAACGATTGTTGCTAATTCAAAATGTCAGCTCTTTCAGATATTGCTTAATCATTACTGGATAACAACTACTTCATAAAACAACACAAAGTCACTATCATGGAAGGATCATGCTACTGACTACTGCATAGCAAGAGTCGCAAAGACTAAAATTTAATCATTTTGTTTTTATTATTTTTGTTTGATTAATACGATAGTCTGGATCAGTATACAGTATCGAGAACCTTGTGGATAAACAAATTGGACATTGCTGCCTTGAGCGAGACCCTGCTTGCAGGATAAGATGAACTCTGTGAAAGGGGCTCCGGATACACGTTCTTTTGTAGTGGCCGAGGGAGTGAAGAGGGCCGTGTGGCTGGTGGCTGATTTGCAGTGAAGACGGTACTTATTGGCAAATTGGCTGGACATCCCAAGGGAGTAAACGACAGACTCATGACCATGAAACTCCATCTCTTGTCTGGAAGAAAACACCCTACCGTCATCAGTTGATATGCTTCAACCTTGACCAACTCAAATGCATTGAAGGTCAAGTTCCATGAGGATCTTCATTCCATCATTGCTGCCGTTCCAATAGCAGATAAGCGCGTCATTCTTTAAATGCAAGAGTTGCCTGGGATCGAGTGCTAGGAAAGCACGGAGTGAGACATTGTAACAGCAACTGTCTTATGCTGCTCAGACTTGTGTCGAGCACGAGCTGTTGATCATCAATACACTCTTCCGCCTCCATACCCATAACCCTACGTCATGGATGCACCCACGCCCTACCCACCGGAATCGCATCGATTACGTCATTGTCAGGAAGAGCGACAGACAGGATGTACGTGTGACCAAGTCCTTGTTCGGCGCTGACTGCTGCACAGACCAATGCCTCATCATCAGCAAGCTAAAGAACCGCATTCAACCCAAAAGTCGCCCACAGGGAAAGAAGGCTAATAAACGACTGAACATAACCACGCTAAAATGCAGCCGTACCAAACTGTCTGTCGTGGATGCCCTGGAAGAACGTCTGAAATCCATCCCTCTTGACAATCAGAATGTGGAGACCGACTGGGCTGGTAACTGCAACAAGATCAAGCTGTTGCTGGATGAGAAACACCACATCCTTCAAACATTCCTCAACAAGCCAGAGTCCACCTCTAGGAAAGATGGGTACAACAACATACACAGAGGTGTACAGCAGAAGCTCCAACAGATGCGAAACACACGGCTGATCAACAAAGCGGATGAGATCCAGTGCAAGGCAGATCAGCATGATATGAAGAACGTCTACAAAGCTTTAAAAGAAGTGCATGAACCTACATCCTCTCAATCATCCCCACACCCTTCTCAGCGCAGACGGTAACAAACTAATTGTTGACAAAGCAACTAAGCAACTAAGCAACTATGTTAAGGGTGCCTAAGAGATTCTTCTATTACGAGCTACAGCGAATCCAGCAGGACAGCAACTGCAGAACTGAATAGGCAAGCCAGGAAAGCACGTGCCATCAACCCTCCTGGAGATGTCTCACTCATCCCCTGTCCTTTATACAAACGAACATTCTGTGCAAGGGTTGCCACCTGCGCACACACAGAACAGAACTAGCCCCTCAAACTCTCGGATGACTAGAGAGGTCCTCGTCGAATTGACGGACGAACAACAGTTAAGCAGTTTACAAAAGCAACTTTATATTTCTTTGATGTGCAATAAAAAGACAGAAATGAGTGATCTTGTTAGTGTACCTATTTTCTTTAACTGAGTACCTTTTGTTTATGGTTTTTTATTAGGAAGCACGCATGATAAATCATTGCATAAAACAAGATTAGATCACGAAATATTATCTATGTTTCTTCAGTTTGATTGTCACCATCATTTAAACTAATCCATGTATTCCTACTGTGATTATTTGTTTATTGACGCTAAAGGCAAGACCCCATTGTGTGTTATGCAATTTTTATTGTCAATAAAGCATATGGGTGATCGATTATAATTCGATTAATATTCCCTCCAAAATCACAATATATAGAAAAAGAAAATTAAATTGATTTGTGTTTTTATAATTAAACTACAGAATCTTTTCCGGCGTTGTATACATTATGTTATATGTCCGATTGCATTACCGTTTGTCGTATTTGTGTGGTACATATACAAGATGGGTTTATAATAAATCGAATGCATAAAGAAAATGTTCCCTAGCCTTTTGTACAATAAGGCATGCGTTTTTATATATAAAACAATTTCCAGTCTGTAAAGCTATGTATGAATTTCCTGCTAATCGCTTAATTCAGCAACGTTCAGATTTTATTTGTTTTATATAAATGTTTCTGATTATATATCATGTCCATCGTTTTCTTCATCATCAAATATTTATTTAATGATTAGCTAAATTATATTCTGGACGGCACACATCATTGTCCAGATATATTTGTAGTTGTGGTCAAATTTTTCATAAGCATTCTTTTCATTGATATCTGCCCAGAGCTCGTCATTAGCTTGACTAACTTATAAACCCTTCTAAATATGAATCTTATTTTGCCACACTTGTGTAATGCGTAAGCAGTCCGTTTTGTCAGAGAACTTTTAAGTTCATAATATTATGAGAACGTGATTTTCTTAAGGATCATTTATGTACCTTAATATAAGGAGGGAGAATGTTATGTTAGAAAGATTCAAAAGTGTCAGTTTACGTTATCTGACCACCAATGACAGCGCAATACACCCTAACCCGACACCACAAAACACATTTCAACCAATCTCCAAATGTATTGTAGACATTTTAACTAATCAGAGCCATATGTGGTGTGTAAGGTATGGCAATATAAGCAATATTCTTTGCATGGCATACAATGTCAGCATTATACATGTATGAAATACATAACTATACGTGTTAGAGTATAGGCTGACTTGTGTATACCACAAATACAATCGTTGTACAAACTCATACATATGTGAACTAAACGTTTATCAACATAATTAAGTCTGCAATACTCGAATCAATTAGTGTAGACGACCAAAATTGTCATATCTTAGGAAAGATGAGATTGCTCGTTCAAATACAACAGTATTGCACCAACATTATTCCTAAGTTCCAATCTGAATTTGTTTATTTTACAAATGGGCAGAATTATTGCAATACAGAAGAAAAAAAGGAGTTTCCAAATACGCAAATCTCTCATGCCTATTACAATGGCGGATAATGTGATATCTGGGAGAGACACGGAGTCCTCTCTACATGACTTTGACTTTTGCATAAATTACTTACAGAAACAGCATTTAAATATCATATTTGTTACAGGTAAGCAAAATAATAACGCTCTGAAACCTGTACAGCAAACTTATGAAAGCGTTGTACTACTTGAAATAGCACCACGACAATAGATCGGTTATATGATAATTGTTTACAAATCATTACAATTCAGAGATAACTATAATTATTTTGTTTTGTAAGTGAAACGTGATAATTCATATTAATTCAGACTATCGTATTAATCAAACAAAACTAATAAAAACAAAATGATTAAATTTTAGTCTTTGCGACTCTTGCTATGCAGTAGTCAGTAGCATGATCCTTCCATGATAGTGACTTTGTGTTGTTTTATGAAGTAGTTGTTATCCAGTAATGATTAAGCAATATCTGAAAGAGCTGACATTTTGAATTAGCAACAATCGTTGATGTTTAATTTGCTATGGAAACGCAACTAAAAGGAGTGTTATAAACATTTACTAGCAGTCTAGTGTTTTATATTATGGGGAACAAGATTTTCTCTTCCTACTATAGAAACTCTCTTTAACTGATTTCAGAGCAGCAGTCATGGTTGCATGTTGAAGTCAAATGTAGTACTGTAAATGCCTGATAACATTAGCACAACAGCGTGTTCTGGGATAATTTCCACAAGGACGAAACACACAAATGTGATTGAATTGGTTACAGTACTTTCATCATGCTCTGAGGAAAGCAACGCTGTGTATTGTATTTCCATGCAAACAAAATAACTTAGAATGTTACCCTTCTAACTCATAGTGTTTTCTTCAAAGGAAACCTATTGGTCAAATTAAGAACCCTTACTTTGCCAATATATGTACGCCCTATCCAGCATACATTCTTGGCATTTGTATTCAATTACTACTGGTTTATTTAGTTTGTTTGATTTACAAACGCATTTGGTGCTGGGTTTGGGGTGGGGTGTAAATAAATTAAAATACGTTCTGTCGTCATACGCTGCTAGCCAAACTTGATCAACCTTCTTCACAAAAGTGTTTTTTCAGCTAATACTCCATGACTGCCATATAGTATACATCATCGATCTGTTGTACCCGTGGGCAAGAAAAGTGAAACATGACGTCAGCGTCATATCATTTTATGACGGCCATTATAATGTATTTTAGATAATGTATTCATGTAAACAACATCATAACAAGCTTTGTATATGTCCATTTGATCGCAAGATCACAAGATTGATATAACATTGTCGCAGCTGTAAGCTTGGTATTACAATCGTTGTTATACACAATATGACATAACTGTTTATGTTAATAACACTTTTCAGAGGCTTTATGTTTGCCACTGATATGTCAGACTGTTCTTAGTGGTTGAGAACCTTTGAAAGATTTGTTGTACAGACACTGATGCAGCTAGCGATAAAATAAATAAGAAACATGCTCAGTTGCATATATTTTTGAACAGGTATCTAAATACTATACATCGCTATACAGGTAAACGTTTATTCCAATAGATGAAATGAACAACGAAGCTTATAAGCAACTTACATCATATGTGGAAACAAATATACTTTGCAATGAGAACAATATTATTTACAAAAATACATCTGCAGAATCTGAAGACTCAAATCATATTCGACTCATCTGTATCGTTCTTGTAGGTTCTCTATCCATTTAGTTTCGTACTCATTTTCATTCGAACCAAATTAAACGATTAAGTATGTATATTTTAGGCGACTTAACTGTGGACGCCTCCATCGTCAGAATGAATATCACCAATGCTTAACCTTCATTAATGCCGGCGATGCCATGTATTATTTGCAGCCCCAAATAATGTCCCCACTCCTAAAATCAAAAATATGTTATAGTTTTTCAAATATAAAGTGAAATAAATAAATAAATAAATAAATAAATAAATAAATAAATAAATAAATAAATATAGAGATAATTAAACATGGATGTAAAGACATGGCAAACAACGTCGGGTTGACAAGGATCAAGAGTCAAAATGTTAAGTATTCGAAACAAAAGATTACATTTTGAAACTATCGTTAATTGATAGCTAATAGGTTTTCTTTGCTTATATCAATATTCACCATCCAACACCTATTTTCGTAAGTAAAACAAACTTCTCTTTTTTATATAGATCGGATCTTGATGTTGGATCCATATCATTACACCCATGAAACATCAATGTTTGTTAGTTACTGTACATTCGTTATCTGTGCTTGACAATTTAGTTTCCTGGATAATAAAAGCAACGATAACAACTAACTTTCCCTAGTTGTAGAACCAATCACAGTATAAGTCTACATGTTCAGAGCACAGTGAATTTAGGTCAACGTTGGGTCACCTTGGATGGCATTGCCATTCTTGGTCGTATATCTCACCTCAAGTGGCACTGCAACAGTTGACATTGTCATACTCGTACTTGGCTCCTCTAACGTTGATATTTTCTTTACTTTTGTTTGGGTATTAAATAACTTAACCTTAGGAAAGCTGACCGGTGCAACCGTGGCCTGTAATTTAGCTGTGCACCTACAAAATATGATTTTGAAAATTTTCATAAATTGTTTACTCGTCATCATATATATGAAGAAAATAACTGAGGAATTTACCACTTCAAGTAGGAGCGAAATATTTCCCATGGCAATGTATAGGTTATGATACTTTTGATACAAGTTGTACCCGTCGACGGCCATCGTCATGGCGACGTGTATATTTCCAGGAAGGAGACATATTATAAAAGATATCACAACCGTTACAAGCACGATCGTTATTCTATGTTCTTCTTCAGACATGGCAAATTTCTTGTTGTTAGGAAAGGCCATCTGTCTAGAACGCCTATTCTTCCACAATGCTGTCCCGATTTGGGTATTGATGACAACTACCAAAGCCATCGGCAAATATCTGAAAGCAATGACCAGGAAATAATTTATATAGTTATCAAACAGGTCTTTATTATCTCTGTAGTAGTCAGTTTCCTTTAAGAATGCCCTAATTGTTTTCAATCTCCGGTCATACATGTAACCCACTCTAAATTTTAGACAAAATGGCGAGAGGAAGAGGAAGGTTAATGTTGATATAATGACGACAAATATCAATATATTTTTTATTGTAAAGTACTTTTTGACTTTCAGAGGAAACGTGACAGCCACCATTTTCTCTGAGGCAATTGCCACAATTAGCCAGGAGGATATCCGACTAAAGCTGGTTTTTATATAGAATAGAACAGAGAATCCGTATGCGTAGTATTCGTAATATAAACCCATGTCAAATCTCTTGATGATGCAGGTGGACTTCCAGAGAGTATTAGTGATGAGGAATAAGCTGTTCGACACAGCAAGGGCCGCCAGACAGACGGATGTTGTCGTTCGTATTTTAGTATGTAAGAGAACAGCAATGCTGAAGACGTTACCAATCAACCCGATCACAGAGATGATTGGGGAAAGAAAACATTCGGTGACGAATGTTATTTCGTCAGTCACCTTATCGCTGAAAGTCAATTGCTGAAGTCTATTGTTGGACAAATTTGAAATATTACTAGATGAAATATCTATTGCACAGATTGACGTGGAATTCTGTTGAAAGCCTGCCATTACTTTGATCCTAGGTAAACATTATATCTGATAACGATTGGTCGAATGTAATTGCAAACCGTTAAATCTTGTTAAACAATCAGTTCAACTGCATTCCAAATAATGTAACAACAGATTAAGCGTTTCGCTGCTGTGTAAACATACGATGCTCTCCTGGGTTCAGCCCCGGTCCTCTCAGCGACGAATTTCTGTGTGGCTGTCAAACGTCTTGATAAATGTAGAGATCTGTCAAAAGAAATTTTTCAACGGCCATTATTAAATGTAACGTTGTGATATCAAACACCAAACATCCGGGTACCACTAGTAGATATAAAAATAATGTAGGTCCGCATATATAAATTAATTCTACCGCTTTTTATATACAAATGTTGAAACAAATGTTTGCTAATGATTTAATAAGGAAATAAAAATGGCATATGCTCTACTAAGTGCCAGTTGAACCATAAGACTTTACTGGTACCGACATGAAACGCCTAATGAAGTGTGAACAATTGATAAGAGTTATGGTCTGTTTCGTTTGATCAACAACGAGAACGGAAGTCGTCATTTTTGGCAACCCATCATTGATTTGGTGATATTTTCCTGTTTGTTGTTAATAACATAAAATCTATAAAAAAAAATATTGTAATAAATTTGGAGTATGCGCATTTGATAGCGCCCCGTTTTAAGCAATTCTTAGATTTGTGTGATTATTGGGATTCGGCGCCATGGAAATATTCCTAGCCCGAAATAATTAGCCAATTACTAGGAACAAACGGCACGCAGTCGAGTGTTAGTGAGTTTCAACGATGCCATTGTTTGCAAAAAGTGAATTCAGGTCCAAACCAAATGACTGTCCTGTGTAGTCCATATTAAAATCCAGTTGTGTACAATAGTGGTGTGGCTGAGGTTGCAGTATTTACGGTAGGAAACCGGTAAATTACACCATGGAATCAATATGTAGGGACTTGGTAGATGCCGTTTATGTGTCCATGGTGGAAAATAGGTGCAGTTATATTAGCGTAATGTGCCGGTAAGATTGTACTTTGACTGGCCTAGGGTGACGGAGTTAAATAGTTCCCCGCGAAAAAGGGGATACTAGTGTATTTTATATGGCATAACCGGCTGGCGGTACGGAAATTTGATGATGATGATGATGAAAAACCAAGCAAATGTGCGCTTGGTGGACTTTTCGGAAGTTAACTTATCTGTGGTCTTAAATTTATTAGAGTAACATTTAGTATATAAAAGCAGACGCGTCTGGCTTTCCAATTTACAGCTCAAATTGTATGGAAGTCTTTGGAAATTTGGGGAAAACATATGACTTCCAGCGGGATTCGCGCTAGAGTTTGACACCGCTCGGTCAAGTGATACCCCTCTGCGTGTAACTATATAAGGTGTCTACATAGTTTGTGATAATTGTTCACGTAGTGTATACGGCTGTACATTTACCTGGTTAAGTTTGCTTTTCTCAATTAACACATCAGTTGAAGTCTTAAAAAGATTAATGGCATTTCTAAATCATCTGATATTGCCTTCGAAAGTGCGAACCTCACAAAAGTTGGCGTTGGTATTACCTACCCGTGACATAATATCGGAAGTGACGCCCTAAAAGAAGAAAAAAATCGCTAACCTAGTGTAACGAATTTGTGATAGGCTGTGAAATTGACATGTTGACCTACAGTCAATATCCTCATTGATAGACTTAAAACGAAACATGACAAATGTTGGAGAAAAAAAAATAAAGATGACTTATTTTACACAGTATTATCTGCATAAATTGATCGAAATAAACTGCCACTTACCCGAAATGATTAACAAAATAAAAGTATGAATCATTTGAAACCACAAGCTATACAATATAAAATAAAAAAATATAAATGGTTATGCAACTTACCTTTTCTTAGATTCTGTGATGATCTCCGATACTTGACTCCGAACTGAGTGCTGCGCACATATTGTACAAAATATATACAAGGATAGATATATTCTGTCACGCCTGTACTGCCGGAACAAAAAGCGTTAATAAGCTGCACAAGCTGTGAGAATAAGCAACTCCAACTATTTATACCCTGCACTCTTTGGCATTACTTGCTTCTTAAATTGGAAATCATTTTAAAACATTATTTTAAAATAAATTTGAACAAAGCATTCATCAAGATTTCTTCAATACATAGTTAATGCACAGTACAAGAGTGTATGGCTCAATACGTTAAAGATGCTGCTGACGCTGTGTTTGTCATCATGTATCAACTCGTGATATTTGACAAGCAGATAATTGCGCCAGAAGGCATAATGAATCTACAGCCATTTCTGCGTATATCGAGTTTTGCGCGTAGGTGTTAAGCAACAAAAACAGGCAAGAAAATAACAACAGGAATCATCTCATTTGTTGAGGTTTGCGGTAATGGGGAAAGAAACACATACATTTTTCTTCATTTATCAATGGCTACTCAAAGGTTTTTCAATAGTTCTGTACTTAGGTTAATATATGTAAGACGAGAACAAAATTGCTGTGACACTCACACACTCAATTCGATAGGGAGATATGTAGGTAGGTTGATGCATAGAAAGATAGATTGGTAGGTCGGTGCCTAGATAGATAGATGGATGGATGGATGGAGATGGATGGATATATAGATAGGCAAGGAGGTTGGTAGCTTTGACTATATATTTTTTTAACGTACCTTTAACAATTGTTCAGTCATATCGCTACAATGTCTGCAGTGAGGCAGTTTAAAGTGATGTCCAGCACTGGGGCATCATGCCACAGACATGTAGCATGATGTCCCACCCAGTCGCATTATCCTGACACCAGGCCGACCAGTCCTAACACTAACCTCATAATGCTGAGCGCCAAGCGAGGCAGCTGTTAGTATCATTTTTGTAAGTCATTGGTATGACTCGGTTGGAGCTCGAACCCACGACCTCCCGCTTCCGCGGCGGACGCTCTAACTATTAGGCTGCCAGAGGGGTTTTAGCTAGGTTGGTAGGTTAGTAGATAGATAGACCTGTCATGTTTGTACCTAGTAGCATGCAATACATATATATAACTGTGACGTTTGTACATAGATACATGGAATGAAAAAATATAACTAAACTGTTTACATGTAGACGCTTATAATCAATAGACAGAAATGTACTCTTTATACGTAGACGCATATAACCATTATATATAACTGTACTTTTGTACGTAGACGCGTGCAATCAAGAGACAGAACTGTACCGTTTGTACGTAGACGTATGAAATTGTAAACCGCGGTTTGTAATTGTTTGTGTGCGTTTAGTATTTGTGTGTTCCAGATTCAGTACAATAATGTCCAGTGTCCATATACATGTTGTTCTGATTTATGCATGGTGAGTAGCGAGATGCTTGCACTGCACGTGTCTATCGTTTAACTTTACTTATATATATCTTCTTCTGGTGACTTTTTTAGTCATCAAGTCTGATCGAAGTACAAGAACCCACGGAGACGCATCGTTATTTCCCCCAAATATCCTGTACACCTATTATAATGGCGCCCACATTGGGACACACTGTAAAATGTCTGCGTCTTCCAAGCTTTCAGTGACTATTTGGGATTTGGGCAATAGTCGTGTGCTACAATTCTAAGCAACAAACGATATTTTGTTATATAATGTAATTCACCATTCCCGAGGAATGTATATGTATCATCATTCATAGATACCTTTAAGAGGTGAATCGCATTAGTGCATATATTATCCTGGATGACACAACATTGGTACATCCATAGATAATGTTGAACAAGTCGTAGTGTAAAAGTACTATCAATATACATAGAACTGTACTGTTTATACGTAAACGCATGTAATATATAGATTGAACTGTACTGTTTGTATGTAAACGCATGCAGTAGTAGTAGTAGTATTTAAGGTTTTAAGTGAAACCGGCCACGAAGGGTCATATGTTCACTATTTTACACTACCATTTAGTATGGTAGTGATTTAGATTTTCCCCAGGGGAAGGAATGGTGCCACATCCCCACAGGCATTTACGCATACAAAGTATGCTATTTAATTTGGTCTTCATGTCGCGCCCCTAGAAGGGGCTACCGACATGAATGAGAGACCTAAGGGAGTGAGAATAGAACAGCCACGCACTCAACCGTATCAACCTATCGGAAGATGCAGAGCTAGAGGTGCAATGGCACCAAATGATGACTAGTGAAAAATGGTTTTCACGTCTAGTCTTTTGCTGGTGTTGACGTCTGGCCGAGGAAAAGGATCTGTGAACTGGCACGCCCTAGCTTTATCAAATCGAGTCCAGTTGTTGCTAGTGGACACCCTATACCGATATCGTGTAAGCCACCTGTGCAATTGAGTCAATCTTTCAAGTTATATTTTTCCTAATCATCCTAACATTCTAATATTTGTCTAGTACAGAGTGTACATTTGGTGTGTTCCCTATAAATTTTGTAAACTAGGATGTCAAGTGACATGGGTAGGTTGGTCAATGTCAGGTTAAATGGGTTGTTAATTTTGATGGTGGAGAGCCAAAAATGATCGTTTGATTTTGAAGAACGAGATTGTCGAATAGAGTTTCTGAGCCAAAAGGAAACTCTGTAAGTATAAATAGCCCTTAAAAGGGCTTTTTGATGGAGTGTTACAGGGTGTAACCGTAGTTCCCTCTTTCTTCTGGTGAATCTCTGTGTCCTTCTTGAGTGTCTTGCTTTTGTTGTTGTTCCTCCATCTTGATGTTGCCTCCTCCCGTCGTGTCCATTCCGTGTTCTTCCTTAATTTGGAATACTTTGTGCTGTTATTAAAGCAGAGTATACAACCTCGTATGACAGCCTATTCTCGCGTTGGTAGTTATTCAACGTAAAAATTTAGTTTTTAGAGTAATTAAGGTAATTGTGCGAATTTTTATTGCAGCGTGAGCTGTCTTGCTAGATGGTCAGGTTTGACCATCTAAATCATGTTATAGGCCTTAGTTCTTATGGCTTAGTTTATGATGCAGCCTTGTGCTGCGGGGCCTGATAGTCTGGGTATTGACTACCTTTTAATGTTATTAATTTAAGGATCTGACTTAGAGTAAATAACTTTATTTGCAACATTGTGTCGCCGGGCCTGATAGTCTTTGGATATTGAGACTACCTCATAATATCTATTTGAGGCCATGAAGCGGGAGACTCTTTTAAATGGTCACGTTTAGACAATAAGGATATTCCGGATTTTTGGGGTTCTAATCTGAATTGTATCATAGTTTAGTTGTATAAATGCTGTCAATGAGGCTGTATATAGGGAGAGTTGTAAGAGCAAACAGAAGAGAGGTGGTTTCCTAGACACTTGTTTGTTAATTTTATATTGTTCTATACGTTATTTTGAATATTTCAATGTTTATCTTTTTGCCTGGTAATTTCATTAACGTTACAGCATCCTATTAGGTTTGGTTAGTACAGGTATCATCCGTGGTACGTTTTACCCAGCGTAGTGTAGGTGGGCTCCTGATGTTCTAAGTAATTCTATTATATTTTGAATTGTTTTTTGAGGGTTAGTGTTATTTAATTGAATTACTTCCGGGTATATATATATATATATATATATATATATATATATATATATATATATATATATATATATATATATATATATATATATATACTTGGTGCAGAGATGTTTAGCTGTTTAGATCTAACGATTTTCCTTTCCTTTTGGTTCTTTTTACAGTTATTAAATATGTGGTGTAAATCTTCAGGTAGTTTACAGCTGAAGCAATTGATGATGTGTGGGAAAGGTCCTATATATTTACCAAAGTTGTTGGCCAGTTTTGTTTTTCCTAGAATTATTCTGTTTATTTTAGTTTGCTCAAAACTGCTGCACCTAGGCGTTAAGATGTTTCTATCAATTTTCTTAATGATGTTATGTAAAGTTCTCCCTTGCTTGTTTAGTTCCCAATCCTTTTGCCATGTTCGATTGATAATTGAATAGATCAGACTGTAGATTTCAGTCTGACTATACTTGAGCGGCATGCAATTTGGTTCGGAGAGTTTATTTTTTAGCCAGTTGGTCTGCTAATTCATTCCCTTTTATGTCTATGTGGGATGGAATCCATAAAAACTCGACGGTTAGTTTTTGAGAGTCGATTAATTTCATGATTTGATTAATTTGTGCAAGGAAATTTTTCCTAGATTTAGTGTTATTATTTTTAATGGAAGTAAGGACGCTAAGCGAGTCACTAATAATCAAAGTCTTGTTTGGTTTGTTATCATGTATCCATTTTAAAGATTCAAGGATGGCCCAGAATTCAGCTGTATAAATGGAACAGTGGTCTGGAAGACGACTGCCCATTTGGATATTATGTTCTGGTATGACCCAGTCTGCAGCTGTTTTGAAAGGATTTGTAATTTTGGAGCCATCCGTGTAAATTTTATATAGTTTTGGTACTGGTTTTCAATAGTTTCCATTGCTAGTGTTTATAGGTACTGTTGTTGATTTTCTTTGTTACCTTTTCCTACAAGGGAGGTATTTACTTTTATTGGTACATTATTCCAAGGTTCTTTTTCAGTTATTTGATTACTTTCTACTTGGAATATATCTACTGGTATTTGATTTTTTAATTCATGTACTATTTTCCAAAAGATTTTTTTTTTTTTAGGGTTTTTAGAAAGGGGGTGTTACATTCATTAATAGCCACCAGGGTGGGGTGCGTTTTATCATGTGTCGACAGTCGAGTTGCATATCTCAATACGAGTTCCTGCCTCCTTAAGTGTAATGGCGATTCCCCAGTCAAGACCTGCAACTCGGCTGTGGACGTGGATGGTAGTGCACCAGTAGCTACGAGTAGGACTTTCCACTGTATTTTATTTAATTTGTTGAGTTGACTGATGGAAGCCGTGGTATAAACTTGGCATCCATAGTCTAGTTTGGATCTTATTAATGCCCTGTATAGTCAAAATTGTTTTTTGATTGGCACCCCACTGCGTTCCTTTGAGGCTTCTTAACAGATTTAGGTCTTGATTACATCTTTTAACTAAGTCGTCGATATGGTGAGCCCATATTAGATGTTCATCAAAGTAAATACCCAGAAATTTGGCTACTTTTACGAATTTAATTTCATGATTTTGTTTATTAAGTTTAGGATAGACTTTGAAATGCCTATGAGGAGAGAACAGTACAGCAAACGTTTTTTGGTGCGAAAATTTGAATCCTCACTTGTCAGCCCATTTTCCGATTTTGTTAAGGCTGTTTTGTATTTCAGCCATGTGTTGGTGGTTGTAGGGGTTGCCTGCCTGTGTTTCCATAGTCCACTATCATCCGCAAATTGGGATAATCCAATTTGGGGTGTTGCCAGATTTAAATCAAGGTCATTTATCATAAGGTTAAATAGGGTGGGGCTGAGAACACTTCCTTGTGGAGTTCCATTTTCAAGGGTGTGTTCATCAGAGTAAGTTGCCCCTACCCTGGTTATAATTTTGCGGTCCGTTAAGAAATTTTTTATAAAATTAAATATTGGACCTGTAATACCGTAATGGTTTAATTTAGCTATAAGGCCTTTGGTCCATACAAGGTCGAAAGCTTTTCCAGATCTAGAAATACCGGAATTAAGTTTCTATCCGCTTTTTTGTTGTTGTTGAAAGCAAGCTTAATAGCGGATTCTAATTTTATTAACTGATCCGTAGTGGATCTGTTATTTCTAAACCCACATTGATTTGGAGATATCAAGTTATTGCTCTCCAAGTGGTGTTTAAGTCTATTGGTGATAATAGTTTCCATGATTTTGCAGATGTTATTAGTAAGTGATATGGGTCTGTATGATTGGATGTTATTTCGATCTTTATTTGGTTTTAAAATGGGGATTACTATCGCTGTTTTCCATTTTTTAGGTAGCTTTCCTGTGCCCCAGATTATGTTTAGCATTTTTATGATCAATTTTACTAGGGTTAGAGGTAAGTTTTTATATATTACATAACCTATTTGATCTTCCCCAGGTGAGGTTTCACGTTTAGTTTTTAGTGCTTGGTCCCATTTATGGATGGTGATTTCTGTATTTAAGTGGGAAGTTTTGGGTCCTAGATCTTGAAACATGTGTCTAAATTTAATTTCCGTTTGAGTTCTATGTTTTTTAAATTCTGTGGTATGGTTATTATTGCTGCTCATGTTTTTAAAATGTAGTGCTAGTGAGTCAGCTTTTTCTTTAGAATTACTGGTATTGTTTATTTTAGAGGTGCTGTTGGTGTGCTTTTCCCTTATGGTTCTAATTTTGTAACAAAATTGTTTGGAGTTTGTTCTAAAACTAATTGTACTGCAGTATTTTTGCCAAGTTTGTTCTTTGGACTGCTTAATTAGATATTTGAGCTTATTATCATGATTTTTGTACTCTAGGAAGTGAGTAGTATTGTTAGTTCTTTTAAATTTAATTAAAACCCTAATTTTGGCTTGTCGAGTTTGTTTAATTTCATTTTTCCACCATTGTACACTAAGTTTTTTCTGTTCACAGCTAGTTTTAGGTATAGTGTTAGCTCAATAGATTGAACTGTACTGTTTGTATGTAAACGCATGCAATCAATAGATTGAACCGTACTGTTAAGAAATGACTGTTGCTTTGAAGTTTAAGTGTAAACATAATTGATCAGTTTATCAGTAACGTGAAATTCGATGAGGTTATCAGAACCTCAAAGACATCCATTTTTTACGTAAACGCATGCAATCAATATATTGAACTGTACTGTTTATACGTAAATGCATTAATTCAATAGATTGAACTGTACTGTTTGTACATAAATGCATGAATTCAATTGATTAAACTGTACTGTAATCAATAGATTGAAATGTACTGTTTGTACGTAGACTCCTGTAAACAAAATATGACTTTAGTCTCATATTGTGGAGGATTCAATATACACATAATTGTCTCTTTCCATCTTAACAATTAAAAACTTTTGAAGTTCATTCCAATATTTTTGTTAACAAGAAATCTGCATCATTTGATTCGTCAAGTTCTCACACTTAACCTTTTTTCAATTATCAAGAATGATCCCAAAAATTGAGAAAATAAGACCACACAAATGCAACCATATACGGTAATGGTGATTGGTGATTGCTAAACTGATATCTTTGGCAGTCATAAATGGAAATACAATTGTCGTGGAATTCTCTGAATATTACATTTGAAAGGTAAATTCTAACATAAATCAATGTATGCCATCAATGAGCTGTATAACATGACGATTTTGTCTATCGGCTACCATAAAATACTTAATGATTCTTGATAAGATAAAGAAGTTAATACATATGTATGGACATTTTATGTTTGTAAATGAAATCGTATAGGTCATGACGTATGTAAGTAATTAATAGTTCTTGATAGATGTAGGGCTCATGATTACTGACGATGTCACCGTACCTTATATGCTTAATTGGCTATCGACTCAACTTGATGAAGATTTGATGATGGTGGTGGTGATAGTGGTCATGATGAATGCTATGATGGTCTTTATATAAACAAACATATAGTTACGTGGCTCCCGATTGAGCTTACTGAAGCTTAGATGATGCTGATGTACTTATATCACCGAACCATAGGATTGCTTGGCTAATGGCTTAGCTTAATTTTAAGATCGGATTGAGAGTGAGACACAGACACACGGAGAGAGAGAGAGAGAGAGAGAGAGAGAGAGAGAGAGAGAGAGAGAGAGAAATAATAATAATAATAATAATAATAATAATAATATTAATATATTGTATTAGTACTATGCCATCCATGATGAGAACAGCGGGTTTTGAAAGTAGACACTAGCTGTGAGAAAGAGAGAGAGAGGGGGAGGTTAGTCCATTTTAGTCTCTTGGATATATTTGTAATCTTTTTCATGGAAACTATCATTTTTGCATGCTTAGAAACTTTTTGTCTTTGAATGCATGAAATATATTGGTGTCACCAGGTTATCTGTTTTTAAAACAAACACCGCTGGGTATCCTGTTCTGGTGATCATTTACAAATACGATTACATGTCTGAAATATCCACTTGCAGCTTAATGAAAATAGTAATATTAAATGCGTAAAACTAGAATATTCCAAGCAAGAATGATCTACTTACTTATAATCGATTATTGAAATTTCCCTAAGGAATGCTTTGTCATTTGTCTTTTTGACCAATATTAAATTGCCATTAGTCGTCACACTGTCCAACAACTAGTTAATGCTACGATTCGATGTTCCTAAACTATGTAATAGATGATAGCTCAAATCAAGAATGCAAATAGAAAATTTATAAAGAACTTACCGTATTGTAAATTTAAATCACAAATAATTACAACAGTTATGTCACAAGTCCACAATCTTAGAATATTCCAAATGAATCCAAAGATGTTTCCAACGAAAATACAATTTTTAATGTGTTGTGCCAAAAGCTTAGAATAGTGTTTGCTGATGTTCTTACAGTTTTCATCACTCACAATGATGTAATCCGAAATGTACATTAATGAACTCGCATTAATCCAAAACTAGTGATTTAGCCTGACAAATATTGATGAGCACCTCGTAATTCCAATAATCATTTTAATAAATTCTCTAAAAATATTAACTGAAACACAGCTGAAATTGATTTTTCTAAAGACTGATGTTAAGATAGAACTAATAATTGTTTACCTCAAACTTATAAACAGTCATAAACAGTCACCTGTATTATGACACAGCAAAATGCCCTACACACACACACAGACACACACACACACAAACACACACACACACACACACACACACACACACGAGCATTACCTACATTAGGAGGACCTTATAAATCCACATACATTAGGATGTCCACTTCAAGGAAAGCATGTATACGTTTCATTTATAGCGAATTTTGTTTGCTTTTAAACAAAAACATATATCAAGGTCTAGATGTTTTGAAAAATGACATTTTTATTTTATTTGTTTGTTTTCTACGTACATTGGGTGGGTGACACACATGGTGTAAATGGCATACACTACAGGACACAGGTTTAAGGTTTACACACATGTAGTTCCACTACACTTAAGAGGACTTCGCAGAATTACCTCCTCCTTGTCCAAGGGAAGATTTCAGAATTTCGTTTGCTTCTTAATCAATGTTTTCAACTTTACTTGGTGTAGTAGTAATAAAAACGAAAACAACACAATATATTATATATATATATATATATATATATATATATATATATATATATATATATATATATATATATATATATATATATATATATATATATATATATATATATATATATATATATATATATATATATATATATATATATATATATATATTACTTACTAAAGCTATTATGATGACTATAAATGACCCAGTAAAAGCTAACCACGTTTATGAGACAAATTCTTTTTTAAGGGATTTTATGGATCCAAATAAGACAATAAAAACATGCAATTACACAACAATAAATTGTTTTGGCAGTAGCATATTTAAATTTTTATTAAGTTAAGACTATACATTATTTGAGCAAGGGGAAATCAAAAATGTTAAAAATAGGACAGTCATAATAGTAATGAATAAAACAAAATATTTAGTAACTATTTAAGTTTTATTTCAGACAAATAGGCTGGATAGTCGTGGATCCAGACTACAAAATAATTAACTTGCATTTTTATAAAAAATGGCAACTGACTCCAGGCTTCCTTAATTATAATATCTCCGATTACACCAGTTATTACTGACATAGCTTATGACGTAAATAGATTCCAACCAATACAAGTTGGAGTAAGAGTCTTTACTACAACTTTTTCTTCCTTCAGTCATCCGACACAGTATCGCTCAAGACTCGTTAAAGCGATTCCATTAATAAAAAGGTCATTCAACAATCGTGTCAATCATGTTCCCGGACATTGTTATTGCGAAGAATGAAATATTTTTTTTTCCTTCTCGACTTAATACAACTGCGTCTCAAGTAATGAACAAACATTAAAAAATGATTTAATTGGATCACCTCTGTATTGATGTTTCATTGAAGAAAGTATACCACCCATATTTTTCTCTTGCGAGTATTACCTAACTCAACTCAAATCCAAACTATTTACTGAGGAGAAAACAAAACGGCGTTGCCAAAGGTCCAGCAATTCCATTTTATAAATGCAAGTTTTTCCTAATTGCACATAAATGTAAAATTGTACTGGCCTTTAAGATTTGAACTAAAAATTTCTTCTTAACCGCCATGTGCTACAGCGAAGTAATAATTATGCAATGAAGCACAGTGAGTAATAGCTGCCAAGCTTGTTATTAGTTACAGGGAAAACGTAAAGAAGCTGTTCTGTAAGAGTGATATACATAAATATTTTCTAAACGCCGCTTTCGTTATGTACATTTAACCACGTTATATAGTAAAGTAATCTCTCTCTCTCTCTCTCTCTCTCTCTCTCTCTCTCTCTCTCTCTCTCTCTCGCGCGCGCGCATGGAATATAAAAAAAAAATATCACTTTAGCGTGATCGTGCTGCGCAGTCTCTATGCGCCAGTGTACTATGTAATAGAAGAAGAGAAGATGAATGTTAATAGTAGTAGTAGTAGTAGTAATAGTAGGGAAAAAAAGTTTTAATGAGGATAGCACATTTTGTCATGATTGACCCATCTGAAATGTGGTCCTCAAATGTTTAATTGGATATATTTTTTTAAAAAAAAGAAAAAAAATACAAAATCGTTCACATAATCAAATAATATCGCACTCTCCTTCATACATATTTAATATGAATGAATATATGCCATTATACTTGAAAACATATACATGGATAAACAATACTATATACATAAGTACATACATTTCAACATGGACTATAGAATAAGGTCTGGACATATTATTTATGGACATAATGATAAAGTTTTGTATTCAGAAACTGTAATGTCATTCCGACTGGTCAAGAAAGAATTTCTGTATGATGTTTTAAAAGAATAGTATTCTCAGAGGTTAGGAACTCCGTGCTGATACAATAAATGGGCTTTTGTAATGGTTGGTTGTCGACCACCGAATCTAGAGATCGATGTTAGTCGTCGATCAAGTGATTACGCTCGGAATTTCACGTTCTTAATTTAGTTAGGTTGGATATATAATCTGGAAAAAATATATTTTAAAGACTTGTGTCATAAATCGTTTATAAGTCCCCTAAAGACTGATGCTAAGACAGGAAAAAATTTCTTTACTTCAAACTTATAGACAGTCATCTGGCTTCAGAAATGACAAAATGTCCTGGCCCAACATCATTCTCAATGGAATTTTCCATGAAACTAATTAAAATTTCGTTTCTCGAAGTCAAGACTATCTAGAACTCTAGAATGGTTCCAAAACGTTTACGCTGCGTAATATTAGGCATGTAGGCCAAATCTTCTACCATCAGATTACAGACTGTTGCTCGTGTTGGAGAATTTAGAACCTGTGTAAGTAAGGTCGTGTAGTTGAAACGTGTGAACATTTAGCGTTAATATCAGATAGGAAATTAAAGTCTCATGATACTTACTTCATTGTTGGAAGATGATAAAGCAGCCTTTGGCTCGTGTCCAGATTGGTCAGTTATTCATAAAATGGAATTTTAAGGTCTGTAATCTGAGCAAATACTAATTAGATTAACTACTGAGGAAACGATCCATATTGATTATATAGTAGATATTTCAAAATATGTTCTCTTGTATGTTAAGTAATTTGACTATCCCTCTTCATATACTTTGTGGTTGATCTGGTCTTTCCAAAGGAATTTGCTAATGGGGATAGCAGTCAGGCACATTACAATCTAGAAACGTTTCGCATAGCCCAATACTGTAAGGATGGATTCGTCTTGTATTGCAAGTTTTAGTTCGATACTTTGCAAAACATTCTTTTTCATACCAAAGTTTTACATTTTTCTCAGTCTATGTAGGAATAGAAGACCGATTTATTAGTTGTTCTCAAACTGGAGGAAGAGACATTATAACATTGGTATGCACAGATAGAATTTGTCATTTTGAAAGACAGTCGGAACAAATATCTCCAAGAACAATGATACTTAGTTTTAACTGAGGTATATGTATTATTATCAATGTATTTAGCTTGACGTACGTCTGTTATGTACGTACTGTTTGATTGAAGGGTCTGACCTTATGTTACGATCATGCAATGTACTGTTGTGTGTTTATGTTCCCATCCATTACGGGCTTGCATTGCAAATCTGGGGATTTTATTGCTTATGTTGGTATTGGGCAGTTAAAAAGTTTTACCCACACTCGTAGATGTTGTTTTGAGTACAGGAATAATACTATGGCATATGTTTCAATAGGTTTGGTGTGCCCGCGTCTTTCATGTGGATTAGGTCGGAGTGAAAGAAAGTAGATGATAGTTGACCCGAGGCTGGCAAGAAGCTGTCGTGGTTCGATATGTATGGTACGTTTAGTGATCTGCCAATGTGTATCGGTATGTAATCAGCTTGCATCCTATTCACGTCACATCTGGGAATAAGGCCAGATGTAACTATCATGTCTACCTTTTACCATCAACTGCTTCATGAGGGACATGTATTTGATTTCAAACTGGTTTAATGCCATTTCTCTATCAGTGTCATTTGCACCTACTCGGACAATAATTTTATGGTATTTGTTTAGGTCAAGTTTGTTCAGTTCTCTTTTGAGACTGTAAGTGATGGCACCAGGGTATGATTTCACAAGTACCTCGCGTGAAATTCCTTTGGTATTGATTCCTTTGTGGAGAGATAATCCTGTAATTAGTGGTATGGTTGGTTTTGGAGGAGAAGTCCATTTTGATCGGAGACTGTTCGTATCTTTCTTTAGCGCGTGTTGGTTTCAGTTCTTGGTTTACTCCATTATTCGGGTGTTTTAAATTGATTTTATAAATTCCATTATATTTTGTTTTGTTAACAATATAGCTGTTGTCTTATCGTTTCATGTTTGGCATCCCATGCTTGCTGTTGGAATTCAAGTTGTATTGAGGTTGATTTGTCATACACATCCATGTATTGTTTGATGCAGTATATTTGGCTGTTTGTTTACAAATTGTGATTCTGTTTTGACAGAAACTGTATTTGGTTTTAGACTTTTCACACAACGTAGTCAAAGAGTCGATATGTTGACCTATAGCATTTGTTAAACAAATGAGCTTTAAAAATAGATGACCTGGTTATATAAGATGAAAAGGTTCACTGCTTTATCCAACATTGATAAAACCAAGATATGAGAATTTATAAAGTATCAAACTTGAGTTAGAATTGATCCAGTTTGCTTTTTTCAAAAGATGAGATAACTCTAGTAGTAAGAGTTACTGGGTTTTCTAGACCATTTGACAATGTTCTCGTTAGAACAGCATTCGCGATATTTGCTCACGATTTATGACTCCAAACCCAAGGACATGTTTCGTGTTATCTCTACAAGGTGAAATATTTCAATTATAATGAACGATTTTGTTTAAGTTAGACACGAACAAAGGTGGCGAATGCTGGTCTAACCCCGAAAATTGTCTCAAGTCTTGAAATCCTGGTATCTCTTACTACATGGTACTATACCATTGCTTTATTTACTTTTGATTACTTTTTGCGTGCTTTGACGTTCCCATAATCAAAATGTGTTAACACCGTATACACAATATTGTTTGTCATCAAAATTACATTACATGTATATAGATTTTATATTTGTTTCTATCTTATGACAATTTGATCAGATCGCCATCATCTTAACGTGGCGTACAGGTCCTCTTAGTGCAGCTTTATAATCATCTAATCCTATCACTTCACATTTTGCTATTTTTTTTTAAAACGTATTCATCTGCAAATTTCAGACATTACATATTACTTAGTCAGATAAACTCTGCAATGGGAACAAAGTTGGTTTTATCCTTAGGTTTTCCTATCCCTTTCTTGCTATCGTCGCAATGAATTTCGTTTCTCGGATAATTGGAAAGATCAAACAGTTCATTATGCCCCTAAATCTCTTTCATGCATCAGCGAATCGGTGTCTGTGAACTGCAATTCAGCACTTGGTCACACATTTTTTATCAAATCATAATTGTACCAGTACATTAGCCACATTGATAGTTCCAACAGTCATTCCAACGTAAATTGCTTTATTTAGCATTAGGGTTATTTTTTGTGGACTGCTACCAAGTTTTCGTTAAATCTTTTCATGCTGACAAAAATATCAGTTGCTACAATCGTATTTTGTCGTTTAATGGTGTTTATAATCTCCGCATTAACCCGCTTTTTAACATTATACTTTCTCTTTCCAAATACACTATTCACAAGTTTTTCTCAAATTATGCTGTATCCACCGCTCTTCTGCTAGTATTAGCATTAATATATCCTCCCATTCAGGGTGATTGATTGAACTCTATGAACCTTTCTCAGCACTAAACCACGATCAAGAGCTTGTTTCAGATTTTTAAAAATGCAAATAGTACCACTCTTTGTTGAATATATTCGGAACTAGTTTATTGACAAAAGATATTCCGAGTTTACAATTTTTGTTTGAGCTCGAGTTACCCTGAGGATGATAGATGATCGTCTGTCAACATCGATTCTTGCCAGAAGGGAATCAATATGCTCGCTATAAGTTCTGAAGGATATTCAGTAAGAACCTCAACACAATATCCAACATCATCTGGTACCTTTCTGTCCGTTTCTTTGTTAAACTGTTCTTCACCAATCTACCTGAAGCCACCGCATGGCATAGGTTCCAACATCGCGTAACAATATAAATTATTAGCGTAAGATAATCAATAAAAAGTAATATTATGATCATATTATCTCGTATATTTGTTGCAAGTACTCGCATATTTTTTTATCATAACATTTATTCCACCCCTTTTACCTTTCCCTATAATGCAGAACATGTCAGCGTCAGTGAATAGTTCAATTGTTATTCCGCTGTATTTTAGCAGATAATCTCACAACAATTCATGTGCTGAGTAAAACAAACCTGGATCCAGTCTATTATTCGTATAAATAACATCTGAAAATTTCGAAAACGTCAGCTAGTTACGCCTTTTATCGTGTATAAATAATGACAATCACCAAGGTTTTGACAATCAAGCTCGCGAAAATTTGTTGGCGTACTTGTCTGTTGGGATTTCTTCGGTTAAGACCAGATACGTTTTGACTGACATCCTATTGTTGTTCTTTAGATAATTTCTAGAAAGATGCAGTGTCGAGTTTTGGTCTGACTTTATGACTAGTTTTTGTAAAAATTTCTTGGCCTTCCAGATACATCAGTTTCCTTGTTGCTCTTGTCATAACTTGTGCTGTTTATGACGCTGGTGCTATTTCAGAAATAACCTGACAAGCGTGTGGGACACGTTAATCTTGTCGGTGATCTTTTTGTCCGACAGTTTTTTCTACTGCAGATGCGGCTCCTGTTGTAAATGCTATTTATGCGTCTATTGCGATTGGCGCAGCTTTATACGCACTGACGGGTAATGTACAACTACCTTCGAGAAAATGTTTAGAAGAAACCTCGTCTATTTTGTAGATAAATATTTCGTTGCTTTATTCCTTGTCAGAATCGTCAGATAATTCTTTGATCCGCTAGCGAGCACCCATCAATCTCGGGTGCAGAAAGAACTTTACAGTTTTGTTATTAAGATCAAGCTGACGTCCCAATTGGTCTGTCAGTATCATTGTAATGACCGAAATCTGACTTTCAACGCCAATCGGATAATATACAATTTGTCTCTATTTAACCTACATTACGGTAACGAGCCTGGTTAAATGTCCGGACTAAAACTATAAATCGTTTTTCCGGTACTTCCTTGTTATATGTTGGAGCTCATCGCAATTGAACAATTTATCAGAATTGTGTTCACATCTGTGATGTTGACATGAGACTCGCCTTCATAAGATATTGACTGAACGGTGACATAGCCATACTGCTGTTTGCTAAACTCTAGTAATGATCCGATGCTGTTCTTGCTAAAATCAGCAAGCAAATTATTTTAACGCGATCTTTGCTCGTAGTGTTTTATTTTTGAGCCAGCTCAAATTATTAATTGTACCGCCGTTTCCTGCTATTATACATGTATAATCTTGTTTAAATCTGTTATGTCGTAAGCACCTTGTTTTATCCTAACAGAAGTCCCACGTTCCAGACAAAACGTGAAATCATCACTGACCCGTATTTTATGTTAGACTTTGAATACCAAGTAGTAGCTTAAACTTATTATATTTTATACCGCTGGTTCGGATCAAGTTCGATTGGCGGGTTGTTCGTGCTGTCAACTGTAGTTTGAGATAAATCGAGTATCAACTTTTCAGCAATTTGTGCTGCAACATGGTGCTGCTTTTCCTCAGAATGAAATGTAATAGATAGCATTTGCACGCGGATTGCGATCAAAACGTTATGCGGCACATTATTCGTCTGTTAGAGCAACCGTTTGACCATAGATCTAACAATTCAACAATTTCATTGTCGCCTGCAGGTATAAATTAAATGTATGTTATAAATCGGTTGGCGTTCTGAATTATAACATATATTCTGTTGATAGTGGCTTAAAAGGAGGGTGGCTATTCTGCTTGTCGGCTCGTAAGTTATCTTTATCTATTTTTTGTAACCATCTGTATTGTGATGGTGGCCGAATAGGTAACGTGCTTAAATTCTATATTCAACATTACATGTACAAATCGCAGTTGGGACTACATTTGTATCTCTAAATAAATTGTTATGTCACAATGCAATAACGCAACAGTACCGTCGGGGTCTTTGATAGTTTTCTAATTTTATAAAACGTTATAAACTGAAACATTTTACCTTCTAGAAAGAAAATGAAAATGTTTTGTTAACCTTGAGATTGGGAGTTATAAATATTTAGCAAAGGTCGCGAATGTTGCCCTAACAAGAACATTATCAATGGTCTAGAAACCTTTCCTACTGGTTAGAGTGTCCGCCGCGGAAGCGGAAGGTCGTGGGTTCCATCCCAGGCCGAGTCATACAAAAGACTTTTAAAAAAAATGATACTAACAGCTGCCTCACTTGGCGCTCAGCATTAAGAGGTTAATGTTAGGACTGGTCGGCTCGGTGTCAGGATAATGTCTGCGGCATGATGCCCCAGTGTGTGCTAGACATCATTATAAACTGCCTCACTGCAGACATCGTAGCGATATGACTGAACAATTGTTAAAGCTACGTTTAAAATCCTAATCACACACACCTTTACACTAACTTTCGCAGAAAACTTATTCTATTCCGTTAAGTACAACTATCGTAAGCCTGGCTTTTTCGCTGACGAACATCACTCACGGCTTCCATTTTGGGGATTGTATTCATACGCCGACAACCTTGGCTGACATGTTTGAATGTTAAAAGTAACGTAATTGTCCCAAACACTTTACTACTTTTCTTTGCTTATTTTTATGATTTGCTAATGTCAGTCTAATATGTCTTAGAAGTTAAAATAATTCAAATTCTTAATAATAATTGTGCTTATGTATGACACGTTGCCCATGCTTATTATAGCACCCCCATTATCACAACTTCAGCTGGGGGGGGGGGGAGAGAGGAGGTTACACATTGTCGGAGTTTAGTAAAACTTGCTTGCAGTCTGAAATCACAATAAGCCTATATAGAAGCAATCGGTTCAAAAAAAGAAACATCCGAAATTATCAAGTTTGAGTTTACATGGTTTCAAGCCATGCAGTCCCTTGTTTAAAATGAATGCTTGCAACGAAACCCACTTTGCGCTTGATGTGGATCCAGGTGACATGACCTGACAGATGGACATGGGTAACAGTACACGAGCCTGTTGATTGGATCCGATCTTGTGTCTCTCTTATCACAGCTTAAAACTGAAAGAAATACTGGCACATATGCACTTTTTAGACGCTCTTTGTACAAGTTGACGTCTGCTACATACGAACTTGCAACAGCTTCAGGTAAGTGTTCCATAATTTCAAGTACAAATTTCCGAAGTCTTCATCTTACGTTTTGTGCAAAATGTTAACATTCTGCATTAAAGATAATGTAGTGAATATACCACATCAAATGTCATATAAAGTGTGGTTGATGCAATGCGTACGTGTTTTTGTAGGTGACAGTTTATCACAAAATTTACACTGGCAGTATCAGTGTAAGAAATTTGGCTTTGTTTTACTGAATCTAGAAGAACATTTGGAACTAATGTAGAGATATATTGAAATAATCTCTTAGGACTTAGGTTAATAATATAGAACAAGGAAATAATTGCATACTGATGTAGCTATTAGACGATATGTTATAATAAAAAAAGAACTTAGAAATTAAGTTAAAATGATTTAATCATCTGCACACACACACATATTTGCATACAGAAGGTGCTAAAGAAGAAAATATAATTGCTATAAACGTAATTATTGTTTGAATTTTATGAACCAGCTAAAGAATTCATAACAATACATGCGTACGTGCGTTCGTACGTAACTACCTACCTACAGGAGCTGAGGTAGCTCATTGATTAGAGTGTCGGAATTAGAACCGAAAGGGTACTGGGTCGAATCCTTCCATTAGACCAACCTGGTTCAACATCCAAAGTGTATCGTTGGGCAAAGCACTTTACTCAGATTACCTAGGCGCTAAATAGCCTACTCGTTTAGGGGGTCTCGATTGGCCGAGTGGTCTAAAGCGCTTACCGTTACGGATCATTACCATCTCACCTGTCTGCGTGGATTCGAATCTCGGGCTCAGCCAATATGGGTATGTGAGAGAGCTTTAACCCTAAAACAACAACAACCTACATGTGTTGCTGTGACGTAGGCACCAAACTAAGCAAACCATTGATACGTGCATTCACATATATTTCATAATAAATATAGAGTCCATTTAAAATCAAACTAGGGTTACTGCTTGCTCATGCGCGCAGGATGATTTTGTTGGATCTGGTGACCCTACAAAAGAGCGCATCAACATAAACGCGTCGACAAAAGAGCGCCGACAAACGAGCGCAAGACGAAAGAGCTCAATACCAAAAGAGCTCCGACGAAAGAGCGCCGATTAAATTATAGAGTAGAGAAGTTTTCAAATGGTAGAAATTTAAATTTTATAAAAAAAAAAAAAAAAAACATTATTGAGCAAAAGAAATATGTTGGCAACTATGCTATCAAGTATAAGAGATCTAACAGTTATATAGAGGTTTTCAAATGATGGAAGCTTTGATCTATATACGTTGGTACAAACAGACTAGCGATCAAAGAATATGTTGGACGTGTATATATAGTTACAAATTTCTATTTAAGTTCACCGTCTTCTGCAGTTTTACATTATTTACAAAATTCCACTAGACTAGTTGTACAAATATTTACATGGAAATAATCGAGTCATAGAAGGGGAAGATAGTGCTATTAATTCCTTTTATTTTTTATTTTTTTGGGGGGGCACCAGACAGATGCCCCCCCCCCCCAATAAAAAAAAATTTCTAAAAAAGTTTATATGTATGTGTGTTCCCCCCGATGTTTTTATGTTGTTTTTTATTTATATTTTACTTCTAAAAGGTCCATTTAATTTCCCCAACGGGGTTATAAGATAGTTTGACAAGGGGTATTTTTTTTCCCTAGTGTATCCTAAGTATTCCTTACTAGTTGGGATTTGATCTACCCAATCTAGTAGGTTACTTTTAATTTTGATGACCATGGCTAGTGGTCTCTCATCCTTGTGTATGCTATATGTGTGATGCTATTTGTGTGTTTGCTATCAAAGTATATTATATACTCGTGTATATGTTAAGGATCGCCATATTTCCAATTGTACCAGTTGTCTTATCTTGCTATTATCTTCTCCAAAATGGAAGATAGCTTTTAATGTTTTTAGCATTTAATTAAGTTTTGAATTTTTGAATTTTATGTAAAATGAGGTGCGTTATTTAATATTTTATGTGTGTCTCAATTTACTTACTTTATTATTTGAATGGGTCCGTTTTCCTTGAAGCGAGAGCTGCACAAATTTAGTTGACTGTGCAGCTCCCGTCTCAATTTGTCCGGCCCTCGTTTATTTATTCGTTAAATCATAAGAAAAGGTCCAAAATTGTTTTAGTTTCCCTTAAAATGGGAGTCAACACTATTGCGGGAGATAGTCTCGACAGATAAAGCATGGATTTAGTATCCAGAGAAAAAAGAAAAAGAAAGAAGAAACACTAATTCTAATATTTGGGTGGTGTTTTCCAAACTCTTCCACAGACCTGCTCACTTCGCGTGGCGCCCTGTGATTTAGCCCTGTGGCGTCCTCATATGTACTTCCCCCTCACATTAATAATTTCTATATTTTTTTTTTTTTTTGATTTTTTTTTGTTAAATTAAAGTCAAAAATTTAAAAATAAAAATTTAAATTCAAATTTTAAATTTAACTTTTAAATTTAAATTTAAATTTTCCATGGTGTTATTTTTCCTTAACCTTCATTAGTGGTCCACACCTTATTAACGTCTTCGTTATATAGTCCGTTATTTGTCTTATCAATTGTTTATTTAAGTTTCCGTCGAGGAAGAGTAATTGTCGTCTGTCATATTTGTCGACCTTCATTATTTCAATTATTTCAATTATCAGTTTTATTCTATCTTCCTTTGTTTTGTCGCATTGCGTAATTGTGTGGTACTTCGTATAGGGGGCACTGCTGCATAGAGGGCAGCTAATGGGGGTTCGTATCATGCGTCTCCTGAGGGCCACTTCGCCTGTGAGCCAGGCGTTGTGGAGGTACGTGTATATGATACTTTGTACCTTCGGAGAGTAGATTTCGGACCAATGTCTCCATACTCTGTCCCAGTTTATATAAATAAATTCCTGTTCTACTTTTGGTTTATTCCTATTTGTTCCTAATTCTAAAAGGCAGTCATATATGTCATCTTTATCTAATTCCCATATGTTTTTATTATCCCTAAACCTATATAGTATTTCTTTTATCCCTCTATATAATTGTGGTGCGTCTACTTTTTTCGCTAATTTGTTGTTCATGTATATGTCTTGTCTATGTCTCATGCCGAAGCCTATCCAAAAAATGTATAGTGCTTCCCATGGTGTGTCGGGTGTGCCGCTTATCCTTTTTAACCTATTTAAAATACTTTTAGTTTTAATTAAGAGGGGATTAGGTAAGGCCAATCCCCCCCTCTTTTTACTCCTATATAAGGTCTGCTTATTTATGTAGTGTGTTTTGAAATTCCAGATGTAGTCTATTATTTCATTGTCTATAATTTCTAGTGTTTTATTGTTAATGTCCACAGCGTTTATTAAATAAGTCAAATTTGAGTACATATATGTTTTGCAACCTGTGAACGTTCGATTAGACTAAATGGCAAAGGTGCCCAGATATTTATTACTTCCTTTTAAGTTATTTTAAGTAATGATTATAATTTAGTTAAACATTTACCTGATTTATGCAGAAGTGATTTCTAATTTAAATTGTAATAAACTTCAATTTAAGCATTTCAGACTTTCAATTACTAAAATTATTTGCGCTATTTTGATTTGCGCTCTTTCGTCGGCGCTCTTTTGGTATTGAGCTCTTTTGTCTTGCGCTCATTTGTCGGCGCTCTTTTGTCGGCGCATTTTTGACCTGCGCTCTTTTGTGGCGGTGCCGTTGGATCTACCATGTCGGAGACGTTGCAGTGGCTTTGAAAAAGAAAATTTGAAAAGGTGTTTCATTGAAATAAAATTTGGCTAATGTAGAGTTATGTCAACAACATATGTTTCAAAGGCAAAGAATGTTTAACGAAATTTGTATCAGGATTAACAGTAAATCAATCTGATTTACAACGCTGTGTACTGTACCTTGCAACCAAATTATTCTAATCGACTTCTAATTATATTTTAGCAATACCACATTTCATATGAAAATCACCCATACATTAAGAAAATAATTAATAGAAAAATTATATTACAGTCTTCTGATGTGAAAATATAGCATTGAAAAGGAGAGGGTAGCAGCTCACTGACAGCCAAATGCGAGTTCGTTTAAAATTTAACGATTTTGTAATTGTTTACTGGCAGAAACCGTTTCGATTAGTAGACGTTGCATTTTCCATGCATTCGTTGGAGAAATTAAACGGTCAAATTTAAAGTCATTGCAAGAACTAATTTTACCGTGCGAAAGATCTAACTTACGCTAAAGTACATGAATTATTTATACCTTCCTACTAGTCTTATAAACTTATATACCGAGTTCCTTGTTAAGCAAAGTATAGGCCTATCAATATATTTCTTTTTCAAATACGGTTGTCATGCCAAACAGTTCATCTTTAATGACGTACATTCATCAAAAGTATTTATGTGCGTTGGTTAATCGTTGTTGTTGTTTAAAGCAAGTTATGTAACGTATACTGTCAACAAAAAATATTTTTATTTTCAGAAGTCCGTAATCATTCGAACCAGCACACAGGGACACCTGCTTATAGAGGATGCCCGTTTAGAATGAACATACACCCATCACTTGACATACCTATTCATACTGCGAATACCGGACTCTTGTTTTATCGAATGCCTACTCACAACCGACAGAATCAAATTTTTATTTGGAATAAATAAAAATTACTTTATTCTTTTAATTTACATTTTCAAATACGCTGGTAACAAATTTTTAATTCTTGCTGTGTTCCCATACAATTACAAGTGATGATATACTTCCTCTTCTGTCCACCAACATGCATCTTATATATTCAAACGTTTGCTTGTTAAAAATCGATTAAATGTTCAATAATTAATTTAAAGATTAAAAACAAGTTAAACATATATTTAACTATACTTGATAAAATGCGGGAGATGGTTGGTTCCAAACCCGACCGACTCATAGTCATACCAAAGACTAATAAAAATGGTACTAACAGTTGCATCGCTATGCCCTCAACATTAATAGGTTAGTGTTAAGACTGGTCGGCCTTGTCTTGTAAAAAGAGACTGCTGTGCAGCTTGTTGAGATTGTAATTCCTTAATCTTACTTTTTCGTGGTTCACTTTTGGCTGGAAAATCCCTCATTTATGTTTTGTGTGCCCTTTTTTTAAATGTCTCTCCAGGTTTCCTTTTTTTGCTATTGATATGCCAGGTTTGCATATCAGACACACACATTTTGAATTCAACATTGTAAAAAAATAATCGTCTTGCCATTCTGAATGAAAATGATAAGTTTTCTCTTCTTACTCTTCGCAGTAGTAACCATTTACTTTTTTTTGGGGGGGGGGGGCACCAGACAGATGCCCCCCCCCAATCAAAAAAAAGTAAAAAGTTTTTATGTATGTTTGTGTGCCCCCAAGTATGTTGTTTGTTTGTTTGTTATTTCATTTAAATTCCCATTTAATTTTTCCCCATCGGGGTTATATGTTTGATTTGGAGTATTTAAGTTTCCCTAGTGTTACTTATGTAGATCCTTACTAGGTGGGAGTTGATCTACCCACACTAGTAGTCTACTTATATTACTTGTTTGACCATGGCCAGAGGTCTCTTATTTCCTTGTGTTTGCTATTTGTGTTTATTGCTATTTGTATGTTTGCTATATAAGGTAATACCTTGTATTTGTGAAAAGGAAAGCCATTTTGTTCCAAAGTTTTACCAGTTGTCTTACTTTATGTCTTGCATAAAAAGGAAGACATTTATTATTATAATTAGTTAAAGTTCATTTTAAATTTAATTTAGAATTTTGTATAAATTGAAGTATATTTATTTAGATTGTTTAGTGTTCTTCAATTTCTTAGGTCCGTTTTCCTTGAGACAAGACCTGTACGAATTTATTTGCTTGTACAGTTCCCGTCTCAATTTGTCCGGCCTTTATTTATTTATAGAATTAAGATAAAGAAAAATTCCAAAATCGTTTAAGTTCCCTTAAATGGGAGTCATGGCTATTTCGGGAGATAGCCATGACAGAAAAAGTATGGATATAGGATCCAGAGAAAAAGAACTTATCAAAAAGATTGTAATAATTTATTAAGTTGTATTTTTAAATGAATATGGGTGGTGTTTTCCAAACTCTTCCACAGGCCTGCTCACTTCGCGTAGCGCCTTGTGATTTAGCCCCATGGCGTCCTCATATGTACTTGCCCCTCACAATTATGTTATGAATATATTAAGTGTAGAAATTATTTTTTTTTTAAATTAAATTAAATAAATTAAATAAAGAAACTAATTTACTTTAGCTTTAAAAATTGCTCCCTAACCTTCATTATTGAACCACATCTTATAAGAGTATTCGTTATAAAGTCCGTTATTTGTCTAACCAATTGTTTGTTGAAGTTCCCGTCCAGGAAAAGTAATTGACGTCTGTCGTATTTGTCTACCTTCATTATTTCAATTATTAGTTTGATCCTTTCCTCCTTTATTTTGTCACACTGTGTAATTGTGTGGTATTTTGTATACGGGGCATTTCTGCATAGAGGGCAGCTAACGGGTCCTTATCAGTCTTCGTTTAATTGCCACTTCGCCTGTTAGCCAGGCGTTGTGGAGGTACGTGTACGTGATACTTTGTACCTTAAACGAATTTATGTTGGACCAATGCCTCCAGACTCTGTCCCAGTTGACATAAGGATTTTTTTAGCTGTACCTTAGTTTTATTTTGAATTGAGTTTACTTTTAAAAGCCAGTCGTATGTTCTGTCCTTATTCAGTGCCCATAGTTCCTTATTGTCCCTATACCTATATAAAATTTCTTTAATCGTAGTATATAAATGTGGTGCATCTTTTTTTCACTAGTTTGTTGTTCTTGTAAATGTCTTGTTTGTTTCTCATTCCAAATCCTAGCCAAAAAATGTATAATGCCTCCCATGGTGTATGTGGTGTGTTACTTAATCTTTTTAGCCTATTTAATATATTTTTGCATTTTATTAAAGGGGGGTTAGGTAAGGCTAATCCCCCTTTGAGTTTATCTCTATATAAAGTTGCCTTATTTATGTAGTGTGTTTTGTAATTCCATATGTAGTCTATTATATCGTTATCAATTGTAGCTAGTGTTTTATTGTTAATGTCCACAGTGTTTATAAGATATGTCAAATTTGAATACACATATGTTTTTGCAACCTGTGAACGTTCTATTAGACTGAGTGGCTGAAGTGCCCAGATATCTATTACCTCTTTTATTTTCTTTTTAACTTTTAGACAGTTTTCTTTTTCTTCATTTGCCCCGAAGAATATCCCCAGGGCTTTCACTCTGTTTTTTATTAGGTGTGGGGGTAAACCAGGGTGGTTTCCCCTCCAGTTTCCTATTTTTAATATTTCCGTTTTTTCGTGATTTATTTTCGATCCTGATGCTTTCACAAAAGCCTCATATTCTTTTTGTAGGTGTTTAAAAGAATTTGGATCATTAATAAAGTTCGTACAATCATCAGCGTGTTGTAACATCTTAAATTCCTCTGTTAAGTTAGGAATCTTAATTCCTTTGATATTAGTATTGTTTCTGATCTTTATACTCAGAATTTCAATTGCTATTACATATAATAGCATGGATAGTGGGCAGCCTTGCTTCACTGATCGTTGTATATCAATTTTTTTGGTTTTCGCCCCGTTTACTTGTACATTTGCAGTTATTTCATTGTACATTATTTTAGTCCAATTCAGGAAGTTATTTCCAAAGCCAAATTTTTCCAGTACTTTTTGTATATAACTATGTTCTAATCTGTCAAAAGCTTTTTCCTGGTCGAAAAGTACCATAGCACATTTCGAGTTTGTTGTGTTTATAAAGTCTATTATTGTCCTAATATTAAGTATATTGTTATGTATGCTTCTATTTTTATGACCGCATGTTTGATTAATGTTTACTATGGTGTTTATTCCGTGCTTAATCCTATTAGCCAAAATTCTACTCAGTATTTTGTAATCCGTGTTTAGGAGGGAGATGGGCCTCCAATTTTTCAAGTCAGTTTTGTCCCCTTTCCCTTTATATAATAAAGTAATCAGACCCTCCCGCATTGATTTGGTCATTTTTTTCATTTTTTAATAAAATATTGTTAAATAATGTTTCTAAGATTGGTGCCACCTCACTTTGGAATTTCTTATAGAATTCCGCAGTGAGGCCATCTCTGCCTGGTGATTTACCTTTTGCAAGTTCTTTTATTGTGGTTTTAACTTCCTCCACAGAAATGAGATCATCGCACCGTTTCTTGTGCTCAGGTGATATCACTGCATTGTATTGAATTTAGATATTGTATGATTGTGTCATTGTCTATGTTTTGGGAAGTATATAATGTTGTATAGTATTTGTGAATTTCCTCCATAATTTCTGCTTTAGTTGTAATTTCGATCCCATTAGTGTTTAGTGCATCAATTACCCTTTCCCCTCCTTTCCTTTTTTCTTCCATTTTAGTTAGTTCTCTGCCCTGTTTGTATATGTGGTGAAATTTCCCCACCCTAATTTCCATTCCCCTTGTTTTAAGTTCTCTTAGCTTTTCTAGTTGTATAGAGTAGCTCTCTTTATCCCGTAATGGTGTTGCGTCATTATTTATTAATCTTTTTAATACTAGCTTCTGTATTTTTTAATCCGTTTACGTTTCGTTGAGTGATATATTCTATTTGTTTAACTTTTGTTTTAAACTTATCCCAATCAGTAACAATATCTGATATATTTTTTCCCTCTTCATTTGTGAGTATTTTAGGGATTTCCATTTTTATTTCATTTATTAGTTGCTCATCCTCCAGTATTGAGTTATTTAGTCTCCATTCTCCAGAACCCCATCTGCTATTTTTTATCACTATTTCCAAGGTTATTAATTTGTGATCCGAAATTTTATAGTCTACAATTTTTGCGTTTTATATGTTTTATGGTCAAAATCAGTTACATAAAATTTATCTATTCTACTTGATTTATTTATTCCTGAGTGTACATAATCATGTGTATATTCCGTTCTTAATAAATTAAGTCGTCTATACACATCTGTTAATTTACATTGTTTTATCAGTCTTCCCATAATGTCAGACAATGATTGATCGCTAGTTGTTAGTAAACATTTACTTGCTCCAAATCAACACAAAATGAACAGCTTTCCGATGCTGATACTGCTGGACCCCATTGAGCCTACAGCAGGGACGCTATGTAGGCTACGCATATTGACCTTACTGGCGCCTTATCGTGTTTTT
This sequence comes from Unio pictorum, assembly GCA_030141615.1. Classification (NCBI taxonomy): domain Eukaryota; kingdom Metazoa; phylum Mollusca; class Bivalvia; order Unionida; family Unionidae; genus Unio; species Unio pictorum. The sequence continues at coordinate 22,451,157 of JARLTB010000107.1, forward strand.
TTTTTTTTTTTTTCCCGGCGCTAAATTGAGGGTGGCGTATTATCTGGACTGATTGTTTTAATTCATTGCTGTGTTATAAGTGAACAAGGAGATGACAGTGTGTGATCGCATTGTGATCACACTAAATTAATTGTAACAACAATACAGTCTAAGGGAGGCACGCACTTGAGATCGACCTGTGATCATCCAAAGATAGACCGGTCGATCGCGATAGACTGGTTAGGCACCACTGCTATAAACACTGCAGACATAGTAGCGATATGAATGAAATTTTGTTGGAGCTACGTTAAAAATCCAAATCACACACGCGCGCACGCACACACACATAAACATCGGCACCAACAAGATCTATCTCTCTCTCTCTCTCTCTCTCTCTCTCTCTCTCTCTCTCTCTCTCTCTCTCTCTCTCTCTCAGTATTGTTTACTAAGTTTTTTAAAAAATGTAACAAATTATTCCGAATCCATCAAAAAGTTACCTATGGGAAAAATTGAGTTAAATATTTTCGGCACGTTATTGTAGGTGTTTAAATATATCGCCATGTCCATCATTTCAACATGACGTGTGCTGACCATTCATAGGCAGTTTTCGTTATGCATACGTTGTGTTGACTGATGGAGGGAATTGGAAAAGCCACAGTAAACCATTATACTTAGATGGGCGACGAAAGTCCTTACACGCTCGGATTGGATCTAGAGCTATAAATTTCACAACCATTAGATTATTATCCAATGTACAGGGTCATATTATCGAATTCGGACAGATTTTAGATATTTTGATTTAATATCAATACATCTCTATTAGTTGTTCAACTCGGTTAATCTACAATGATGAGAATAAATATTAAAAATTAAAGTCTGAAAATATTATTACGTTTATTAAGAAAATTATCAAAAAATATATCAACACGTAATTACTAACCCTGTTCACCGGTCTTTCGCCTAGTTTTCACATCTAGTTACTTTAATTTGAATCTTCAATATTGAATATTCGGGGTTTTATTCAAATCACAATGATCAACTCGGTGATTAATTAATTTTTTTTTAATCAATTCAAAAGCAAAAGTATCCTTCTAACGGCACAAAAAAGAGTATTCTTGCAATGGGAGCATTAATGCCAACAGTAATACATGAATGTTTGACAATTATTTAGCGTTCAAAAGTTTTCAATGGCGATTGTCATTATCATAGGTTTTTAACCGTCTCTGATATGCCCCTCTCTGATAAAGAATCGATACATAATACTGCTTTGGCATAATTGTTTATCACTTAACTGCAAATTAGTTTCATCTATTTACATTTGGAAACAGAAGAATTGTAAATGAAAAGACAATTTTGACTTCAAAATAGCTTGCACCAAGTATTCGGTCCAAGTTTATCGATTTCCATCGTAACTCATTTTGAACAAGGTTCAATAATATCTGCCAATCTTGACATTGCATATACTTCGTAGAGACAGTATAATACTATCAAGCAGTTTAGTTGATTCATTTGCATAGAAAAAGATGTGATTAATTAATCAATCAATTGTTGAAATCTCTGAATAATGGGTTTGTTGTTTTTAAAAATGTTTTGTACAAAAGCGGTTCAATAGGATAAAATGGTCCAATCACTGATTAACATAACCTTACCTTTATAATCAATGTTTCCTTGTATGAAACTTTCATAAATAAAAATGAAATTCCTTTAAAGAACATAGTTAAAATGTTAAGAAAATTGGATATAAAAGTCGAAATTATCTAGCTCTGAATTTTAGATTATCTTCTGAAAAATATGGGTGTTTATTTGTTTGTTGGACATCGAAGAATTTCTATTGAAATTTCGAATGTTTTTATTCATATCATTAATATGACGATTGTATTGGATTGATTCAGTATTCATAGGCATTTTAGTTTGATTGGTAGATGACCCGCGAAATTGAGGGGATTGAGTACAGCTACAACTCTTTTATATACTTTTGTTAATTTTTGAAGGACAGATGTCATTTTCTTTGAGCAAGATTGTGTTTGCATTTAATTCAGGATTTTCCAGATACAAACAAAAATCCTTTAAGTTCTATGAATATAGTACATGCATTGTAACTGTTCTCATATTGTTTGCATTTAATCTTCTAAAAAAATAAAGAATGTTGCATTGTCAGCTTCAGCAAAAGAAGGAGGCGTTCTTTACCTTGCTTTTTAACCTAATATACATTATAACCTTTTAACTTTGTCGGGTAACAGTCTGAGGATATAAGGATACATATAGGTGTACTAAAATCCCTTTTTTTTCTCCGATGAAAGGGAGGCTTGTAGTGTCGGGTCCCTCTGAGAGGAAGCGCAGAACCTCCTTCTGCAAATTGGTTGCTGATCTACGCAGTAACAGATCAGAAGTATTCACTTCTGCCATAGGAACCACAACAGAAGATGCGGATCTGACCAAATTGGGACGGGATGCATCATTATCCTGCTGGGACTCCTGCTGCGTCTGTTGCTTGGACGACGTAGGTTGAGGGGCGTTTTCAACAATCTTGTTGTGTCCCTGGTCTCCAATGGCAGTAAACAATAGATTTTCCTCCCTTTTTAAGCCTCCAACAGGAATATTTACTTGACTTCTACGTCGCCTTGCGCTGCTCAGTATAGATGTTCGAGAATTATCTGGAATGTTCAATTGACTAAATCGTCTGTGGCTAATTTCTTCGTTGGATTTTCTGAGACTTTGTAAACTTACGATTAGCGATTCTTTTCTTTTGGGAACATCCCGGAGCCGGTTGTAACTAAACTTGGGTGTATCACTTCTCGTTGGACTCTCCTCAACTGTATGCTTCTGAAGGCGTGAGAAGCGTTCCCAGACCATCTGTTGTTGACATTGTGTCTCTGTGCAGAAGATGGACTGATTCCTTTGATAGTACTTTAGTTTCCGTTCACATTCGGCACGTAAGTCCTTGTGTTTCCGGTAAAGATGAGTCCTTCGTGGATAGTCCCACATGGACTCAAATCGTGCATCTTTTGTATAATCATAAAAATTGTCCAGTGTTGCTCCAGATCGTTCAGGGTTGTCAGCCATGAATTCCTTCAACTGTGAAATACAAAACGCTGAATATGATTTTTGTTTCCCTCTCTTATCCTTTGGAATTTCACTTTCATTGTCTGGTTCGTATTATGATTATGTTGTTGTGATGTATTCAGTATCCTTGGATTCTTATCGTTTGTAGAATCTAGAGCACAAAATATAAATAAGTCTTAAATTTACAATGTATGAACAAAGTAGATATTCAATGAACAACTTCAACGCTCTGGTTCTTGAGAAATGTCGACTCGGAGCTTTTTATCTGTTTGCCACAGTGCTAGCAAAGTACATATTGAAAATAACGAGTCAAGATGAAATTTCTTTTTTTCACCTGAGCAATAATTTCATACATCGACACATTTTAATTCCAGTATCTCCATATTAACACTACTCTAAACGTTGCTAGACCAACAGGATTTGTGTATTTCACAAAGAAATAACTAGACTAGGCAAGCTCGAGAATTCAACAATCTTAAAACAATTACGAGGCCAGTAAAACTATAAGGACAACTAGTTAAGAGAACGCCCACCAACTATACTATGCTAGAAATATTGTATACGGTTTTAACACACACACACACACAAACACACACACACACACACCAGGTAAAGTTGTTTGCATTGGCAACATACACAATAGAGAATACTTGCATATCTTTATAATACTTTCGTGTACTGTGACTGAAATTTCTTTAAATGTGGTGATTATGGAAACAATGCACTATCTAAAGAAGACAGCTAATAAAATAGCTGTTCCCATGTGATCCAACGAGCCAAAATTACATAAACTTTAGCAATTATCAATATAAGAGAAAACGCATTTTTGCCAGATTCGAAAAATGCCAGTTTCCGAAAAGTTGTCAGCTCGTTGTTTTTTGACCCTTTTGAAGTCCAGGGTGTGATAATGACCAAGTGGAGCTAGCAGTGTTTTGAAACATGCAATTCTGAAGTCTGGCAAAGCTGCATACTCTATAACCCAAATAAATCCCATCAATCTTGCACGAACGTAAAGGTAATTGATTGTTCTTTTAAAAATACTTACGTTTTATAGCAAGGTAACCAGTAATTTTTGGTCCTTTTAAACCTAAAACCTATGCAATGTACGAAAGGTTAGAGCGCGACCTTAAACTTAATATACAAGTCAAAAAAGTCAGGTGTACACGTTGATATGTTAAGGATACGAATAAACAATTTGCCTGGACTGAAACTGACCTTGCGAAATAGATTACGCAAAACAATTTACATCATCAACCGCTCCGGTGGCCAAGTAGTTAGAGCATCCGCCGCGGAAGCAGGAGGTCGTGGGTTCCATCCCCGACCGAGTCATACCAAAGACTAACAAAAATGATACTAACAGCTGCCTCACTTGGCGCTCAGCATTAAGAAGCCAGTATTATGACTGGTGGGCCTGGTGTCAGGATTCTTCCGCCTCCCTACCCATAACCCTACGTCATGGATGCACCTACGCTCTTAGCACCGGAACCGCATCGATTACGTCATTGTCAGGAAGAGCGACAGGCAAGATGTACGTGTGACCAAGTCCTTGTTCGGCGCTGACTGCTGCACAATGCCTCATCACCAGCAAGCTAAAGAACCGCATTCAGCCCAAAAGTCGCCCACAGGGAAAGATTGCTAATAAACGACTGAACATCACCATGCTAAAATGCAGCCGTACCAGCTGTCTGTCGTGGATGCCCTGGAAGAACGTCTGAAATCCATCCCTCTTGACAATCAGAATGTGGAGACCGACTGGGCTGGTAACTGCATCAAGATCATGCTGTTGCTGGATGAGAAATACCACATCCTTCAAACATTCCTCAACAAGCCAGAGTCCACTCCAGGAAAGATGGGTACAACAACATACACAGAGGTGTACAGCAGAAGCTCCAACAGATGCGAAACACACGGCTGAGCAACAAAGCTGATGAGATCCAGTGCTAGGCAGATCAGCATGATATGAAGAACGTCTACAAAGCTTTAAAACAAGTGTATGAACCTACAACCTCTCAATCATCCCCACACCCTTCTCAGCGCAGACGGTAACAAACTAATTGTTGATAAAGCAACTAAGCAACTATGTTAAGGGTGCCTAAGAGATTCTTCTATTACGAGCTACAGCAAGGACAGCTATCCGACGGAAGTCGGAAGAAACACTTCAAAGACAATCTTACAGCTGCATTCCATGCCTTCAATATAAATCCTCATTTCTGGGTGCAAACAGCAAGCGATCGGATCACTTGGCGTTCCTCTGTGCGCAAAGGCTTCAAATTGTCACATTGTGCGAATCCAGCAGGACAGCAACTGCAGAACTGAAGAGGCAAGCCAGGAGAGCACGTGCCATAAACCCTCCTGGAGATGTCTCACTCATCTCCTGTCCTTTATACAAACGAACATTCTGTGCAAGGGTTGGCCTCATCAGCCACCTGCGCACACACAGAACAGAACCAGCCCCTTAAACGCTCGGATGACTAGAGAGGTCCTCGTCGAATTGACGTACGAATAACAGTTAAGCAGTTTACGGAAGCAACTATATATTTCTTTTATGTGCAATAAAAAGACAGAAATGAGACATCTTGTTAGTGTACCTATTTTCTCTGAGTACCTTTTGTTTATAGTTTTTATTAGGAAGCACGCATGATAAATCATTGCATAAAACAAGATTAGATCACGAAATATTATCTATGTTTCTTCAGTTTGATTGTCACCATCGTTTAAACTAATCCATGTATTCCTACTGTGGTTAGTTGTTTATTGACGCTAAAGGCAAGACTCCTTTGTGCGTTATGCAATTTTTATTGTCAGTAAAAATATATGGGTGATCGATTATAATTCGATTGATATTCCCACCTAAATCACAATATATAGAAAAAGAAAATTAAATTGATTTGTGTTTTTATAATTAAACTACAGAATCTTTTCCGGCGTTGTATACATTATGTTATATGCCCGATTGCATTATCGTTTGTCATATTTGTGTGGTACATATACAAGATGGGTTTATAATAAATCTAATGCATAAAGAAAATGTTCTCTAGCCTTTTGTACAATAAGGCATGCGTTTTTATATATAAAAAACAATTTCAAATCTGTAAATCTATGTATGAATTTCCTGCTAATCGCTTAATTCAGCAACGTGCAGATTTTATTTGTTTTATATAAATGTTTCTGATTATATATCATGTCCATCGTTTTCTTCTTCATCAAATAGTTATTTAATTATTAGCTAATTTATATTCTGGACGGCACACATCATTGTCCAGATATATTTGTAGTTGTGGTCAAATTTTTTCATAAGCATTCTTTTCAACGATATCTGCCCAGAGCTCGTCATTAGCTTGACTAACTTATAAACCTTTCTAAATATGAATCTTATTTTGCCACACTTGTGTAATGCGTAGTGTATGGCATTGTAAGCAATATTCTTTCGTTTATTTATACAAATCTAAATGGGCAGAATTATTGCAATAATGAAGAGAAAAAGGAGTCTCCAAGTACGCGAATTTCTCATGCCTATTACAATGGCGGATAATGTGATATCTGGGAGACACACGGAGTCCTCTCTACAGGACTTTGACTTTTGCATAAATTACTTACAGAAACAGCATTTAAATATCACATTTGTCACAGGTAAGCAAAATAATTACGCTTTGAAACCTTTACAGCAAACTTATGAAATCGATATACTACTTGAAATTGCACCATGACAATAGATCGGTTATATGATAATTGTTTACGAATCATTACAATTCAAAGATAACTATAATTATTTTGTCTTGTAAGTGAAACGTGATAATTCATATTAATTCAGACTATCGTATTAATCAAACAAAAATAATAAAAACAAAATGATTAAATTTTAGTCTTTGCGACTCTTGCTATGCAGTAGTCAGTAGCATGATCCTTCCATGATAGTGACTTTGTGTTGTTTTATGAAGTAGTAGTTATCCAGTAATGATTAAGCAATATCTGAGAGAACTGACATTTTGAATTAGCAACAATCGTTGATGTTTAATGTGTTATGGAAACGCAACGAAAATGAGTGTTATAAACATTTACTAGCAGTCTAGTGTTTTATATTATGGGGAACAAGATTTTCTATTCCTACTATAGAAACCCTCTTTAACTGATTTCAGAGCAGCCATGGTTGCATGTTGAAGTCAAATGTAGTACTGTAATTGCTTGATAAAATTAGCACAACAGCGTGTTCTGGAATAATTTCCACAAGGACGAGACACACAAATGTAATTTAATTGGTTACAGTACATTCATCGTGCTATGAGGAAAGCAACGCTGTTTATTGTATTCCATGCAAACAAAATAACTTAGAATGTTACCCTTCTAACTCAGTGTTTTCTTCAAAGGAATACTATTGCTCAAATTAAGAACCCTTACATGGCCAATATATCTACGCCCTATCCAGCATACATTTGTTCTTGGCATTTGTATTCACTTACCACTGGTTTTGTTATTTTGTTTGATTTACAAACGCATTTGATGCTGGGTTTGGGGTGGGGTGTAAATAAAAAAAAATAGGTTATGTCGTCATATGCTGCTAGCAAAACTTGATTAACCTTCTTCACAAAAGTGTTTGTTCAGCTAATACTCCATGACTGCCATATAGTATACATCATCGATCTGTTGTACCCGTGGGCAAGAAAAGTGAAACATGACGTCAGGGTCATATCATTTTATGACGGCCATTAGAATGTATTTTAGATAGTGTATTCATGTAAACAACATCATAACAAGATTTGTATATGTGCATTTGATCGCAAGATCACAGGATTGATATAACATTGTCGCAGCTGTAAGCTTGGTATTACAATCGTTGTTATACACAATATGACATAACTGTTTATGTTAATAACACTTTTCAGAGGTTTTATGTTTGCCACTGATATATCAGACTGTTCTCGGTGGTTGAGAACCTTTGAAAGATGTGTTGTACACTGATGCAGCTAACGATAAAATAAATAAGAAACATGCTCAGTTGCATATATTTTTGAACAGGTATCTAAATACTATACATCGCTATACAGGTAAACGTTTATTCCAAAAGATGAAATGAACAACGAAGCTTATAAGCAACTTACATCATATCAACTTACATTTGGAAACAAATATAATATGCAATGAGAACAATATTATTTACAAAAAATACATCAGCAGAATCTGAAGACTCTTATCATATTCGACTCATCTGTATCGTTCTTGTAGGTTCTCTATCCATTTAGTTTCGTACTCATTTTCATTCGAACAAAATTAAACGATTAAGTATGTATATTTTAGGCGACTTAAGTGTGGACGCCTCCATCGTCAGAATGAATATCACCAATGCTTAACCTTCATTAATGTCGGCGATGCCATGTATTATTTGCAGCCCCAAATAATGTCCCCACTCCTAAAATCCAAAATATGTTATAGTTTTTCAAATATAAAGTGAAATAAATAAATAAATAAATAAATAAATAAATAAATAAATAATGAAATATGGATGTAAAGACATGGCAAACAACGTCGGGTTTAAATGGATCAAGATTCAAAATGTTAAGTATTCGAAACAATAGATTACATTTTGAAACTTTCGTTAATTGATAGCTAAAAAGTTTTCATTGCTTATATCAATATTCACCATCCAACACCTATTTTCGTAAGTAAAACAAAACTACTCTTTTTTATTTAGATCGGATCTTGATGTTGGATCCAGATCATTACACCCATCAAACATCAATGTTTCTTAGTTACAGTACATTCGTTATCTGTGCTTTTTAATGTAGTTTCCTGGATAATAAAAGCAACGATAACAACTAACTTTCCCTAGTTGTAGAACCAATCACAGTATAAGTCTACATGTTCAGAAACAGCACAGTGAATTTAGGTCAACGTTGGGTCAGCTTGGATGGCGTTGCCATTATTGGTCGTATATCTCACCTCAAGTGGCACTGCAACAGTTGACATTGTCATACTCGTACTTGGCTCCTCTAACGTTGATATTTTCTTTACTTTTGTTTGGGTGTTTAATAACTTAATCTTAGGAAAGCTAGCCGGTGCAACCGTGGCCTGTAATTTAGCTGTGCACCTACAAAATATGATTTTGAACAGTTTCATAAATTGTTTACTCGTCATCATATATATGAAGAAAATAACTGAGGAATCTACCACTTCAAGTAGGAGCGAAATATTTCCCATGGCAATGTAAAGGGTATGGTACTTTCCATACAAGTTGTACCCGTCGACGGCCATCGTCATGGCGACGTGGATATTTCCAGGAAGGAGACATATTATAAAAGCTGTCACAACCGTTACAAGCACGATCGTTATTCTATGTTCTTCTTCAGACATGGCAAATTTCTTGTTGTTAGGAAAGGCCATCTGTCTAGAACGCCTATTCTTCCACAATGCTGTCCTGATTTGGGTATTGATGACAACTACCAAAGCCATCGGCAAATATCTGAAAGCAATGACCAGGAAATAATTTATATAGTTATCAAACAGGTCTTTATTATCTCTGTAGTAGTCAGTTTCCTTTAAGTATGCCCTAATTGTTTTCAATCTCCGGTCATACATGTAACGCACTGTAAATTTTAGACAAAATGGCGAGAGGAAGAGGAAGGTTAATGTTGATATAGTGACGACAAGTATCAATATATTTTTTATTGTAAAGTACTTTTTGACTTTCAGAGGAAACGTGACGGCCACCATTTTTTCTAAGGCAATTGTCACAATTAGCCAGGAGGATATCCGACTAAAACTGGTTTTTATGTAGAATATAACAGAGAATCCGTATGCGTAGTATTCGTAATATAAACCCATGTCAAATCTCTTGATGATGCAGGTGGACTTCCAGAGAGTATTAGTGATGAGGAATAAGCTGTTCGACACAGCAAGGGCCGCCATACAGACGGATGTTGTCGTTCGTATTTTGGTATGTAAGAGAACAGCAATCCTGAAGACGTTACCAATCAACCCGAACACAGAGATGATCGGGAAAAGAAAACATTCGGTGACGAATGTTATTTTGTCAGTCACCTTATCGCTGAAAGTCAATCGCTGAAGTCCATTGTTGGACAAATTTGAAATATTACTAGATGAAATATCTATTGCACAGATTGACGTGGAATTCTGTTGAAAGCCTGCCATTACTTTGATCCAAGGTAAACATTATATCTGATAACGATTGGTCGGATGCAATTCCAAGCTGTTAAATCTTGTTAAACAATCAGTTCAACTGCATTCCAAATAATATAACAACAGATTAAGCGTTTCGCTGCTGTGTAAACATACGATGCTCTCCTGGGTTCAGTCCCGGTCCTCTCAGCGACGAATTTCTGTGTGGCTGTCAAACGTCTTGATAAATGTAGAGATCTGTCAAAAGAAATTTTTCAACGGCCATTATTATATGTAACGTTGTGATATCAAACACCAAACATCCGGGTACCACTAGTAGATATAAAAATAATGTAGGTCCGCATATATAAATTAATTCTACCGTTTTTTATATATAAATGGTGAAACAAACGTTAGCTAATGATTTAATAAGGAAATAAAAATGGCAGATGCTCTACTAAGTGCCAGTTGAACCAGAAGACTTTACCGGTACCGACATGAAACGCCTTTGTGAAGTGTGAACAATTGATAAGAGTTAGGGTCTGTTTCGTTTGATCAACAGCAAGAACGGAAGTCGTCATTTTTGACAATCCATCATTGGTTTGATGATATTTTCCTGTTTATTGTTAATAACATAAAATCTATAATAATATTGTAATAAATTTGGAGTATGCGCATTTGATAGCGCCTCGTTTAAAGCAATTCTTAGATTTGTGTGATTATTGTGATTCGGCGCCATGGAAATATTCCTAACCCGAAATAATTAGCCAATTACTAGGAACAAACGTGACGCAGTCGAGTGTTAGTGAGTTTGAACGATACCATGGTTTGCAAAAAGTGAATTCAGGTCCAAACCAAAATGACTGTCCTGTGTAGTCCATATTAAAATCCAGTTGTGTACAATAGTGGCGTGGCTGAGGTTGCAGTATTTACGGTAGGAAACCGGTAAATTACACCATGGAATCAATATGTAGGGACTTGGTAGATGCCGTTTATGTGTCCATAGTGGAAAATAGGTCCAGTTATATTAGCGTAATGCAATGGCGTAGCGATGATATTTTGCGCCCGGGGACGAACTATAAAATTGGCGCCCCGGCGATCTTATGACCGATTTATTACCCTTGTTTACTTATTATAAAGTAACGTTCCAAGCCTCATTTTGGCGCCCCTGTACCTTGGCGCACGGGGACACATGTACCTCCTGCCCCCCCCCCCCAGCGACGCCTCTGGCGTAATGTGCCGGTAAGAGTGTACTTTGACTGCCCTAGGGTGGCGGAGTTAAATAGTTCCCCGTGAAAAAGGAGATACTAGTGTATATTATATAGCATAACCGGCTGGCGGTACGGTAATCTGATGATGATGATGAAAAACCAAGCAAACGTGCGCTTGGTGGACTTTTCGGAAGTTAACTTATCTGTGGTCTAAAATTGATTAGAGTAACATTTAGTATATCAAAGCAGACACGTCTGGCTTTCCAATTTACAGCTCAAATTGTATGGAAGTCTTTGCAAATTTGGGGAAAACATATGACTTCCAGCGGGATTCGTGCTAGGGTTTGACACCGCTCGGTCAAGTGATACCCCTCTGCGTGTAACTATATAAGATGTCTACATAGTTTGTGATAATTGTTCACGTAGAGTAGAAGACTGTACATTTACCTGGTTAAATTTGCTTTTCTAAATTAACACATCAGTTGAAGTCTTTAAAAGATTAATGGCATTTCTAAATCGTCTGATATTGCCTTCGAAAGTGCGAACCTCACAAAAGTTGGCGTTGGTATTACCTACCCGTGACATAATATCGGAAGTGACGCACTACAAGAAGAAAGAACTCTCTAACCTAGTGTAACGAATTTGTGATAGGCTGTGAAATTGACATGTTGGCCTACAGTCAATATCCTCATTGATAGACTTAAAACGAAACATGACTAATGTTGGAGAGAAAAAATAAAGATGGCTTATTTTACACAGTATTATCTGCATAAATTGATCAAAATAAACTGCCACTTACCCGAAATGATTAACAAAATAAAAGTATGAATCATTTGAAACCACAAGCTATACAATATAAAATAAAAAATATAAATGATTATACAACTTACCTTTTCTTAGATTCTGTAATGATCTCCGATACTTGACTCCGAACTGAGTGCTGCGCACATATTGTACAAAATATATACAAGGATAGATATATTCTGTCACGCCTGTACTGCCAGAAAAGAAAGCGTTAATAAGCTGCACAAGCTGTGAGAATAAGCAACTCCAACTATTTATACCATACACTCTTTGGCATTACTTGCTTCTTAAATTAGAAATCATTTTAAAACATTATTTTAAAATAATTTTGAACAAAGCATTCATCAAGATTTCTTCAATACCTATTTAATGCACAGTACAAGAGTGTATGGCTCAGTACGTTAAGGATGCTGCTGACGCTGTGTTTGTCATCATGTATCAACTCGTGATATTTGACAAGCAGATAATTGCGCCAGAAGGCATAATGAATCTACAGCCATTTCTACGTATGTCTAGTTTGACGCGTAGGTGTTAAGCAACAAAAACAGCAAGAAAATAAAAACAGGAATCATCTCATTTGTTGAGGTTTGCGGTAATGGGGACAAAAACACATATATTTTTCTTCATTTATCAATGGCTCCTCAAAGGTTTTTCAATAGTTCTGTACTTAGGTTAATATATGTAAGACGAGAACAAAATTGCTGTGACACTCACACACTCATTTCGATAGGGAGATATGTATTAGGTTGATGCATAGAAAAATAGATTGGTAGGTCGGTGCCTAGATAGATATATGTATGGATGGATGGAGATGAATGGATATATAGATAGGCAAGGAGGTTGGTAGCTTTGACTATAATTTTTTAACGTACCCTTAACAATTGTTCAGTCACATCGCTACAATGTCTGCAGTGAGGCAGTTTAAAGTGATGTATATCACTGGGGCATCATGCCACAGACATGTAGCATGATGTCCCACCCAGTCACATTATTCTGACACCAGGCCGACCAATCCTAACACTAACCTCATAATGCTGAGCGCCAAGCGAGGCAGCTGTTAGTATAATTTTTGTAAGTCTTTGGTATGACTCGGCTGGAGCTCGAACCCACGACCTCCCGTTTCCGCGGCGGACTCTCTAACCATTAGGCTGCCGGAGCGGTTTTAGCTAGGTTGGTAGGTAAGTAGATAGATAGACCTGTCCTGTTTGTACCTAGTAGCATGCAATAAATATATATAACTGTGACGTTTGTACATAGACGCATGGAATAAAAAAATATAACTAAACTGTTTACATGTAGACGCTTGTAATCAATAGACAGAAATGTACTCTTTATACGTAGACGCATATAACCAACTTTTGTACGTAGACGCGTGCAATCAAGAGATAGAACTGTACCGTTTGTATGTAGACGTATGAAATTGTAAACCGCGGTTTGTAATTGTTTGTGTGCGTTTAGTATTTGTGTGTTCCAGATTCAGTACAATAATGTCCAGTGTCCATATACATGTTTTTCTGATTTATGCATGGTGAGTAGCGAGATGCTTGCACTGCACGTGTCTATTATGCAACCGCCGATTACAATAACAAGTTTTCCAACGAATCTCCAGGAATCAACTTCAAAATTTCGCAGTGCAATAAGTTACACAATACTTGCAAATGGTATCGAAGAAAATTACTATTGTATATCAGAATATCACACAGCGCTGGTAAGTTTTTATAATTAATTTGTGATAGTTTTATAATAATTCCGAGCCTTAACATTGTTTGAATTGTCCGTTAGATTCGTTTAATTTTACTTATATATATCTTCTTCTGGTGACTTTTTTAGTCATCAAGTCTGATTGAAGTACAAGAACCCACGGAGACGCATCGTTATTTCCCCCCCCCCCCAAATATCCCGTGCACCTATTATAATGGCGCCCACATTGGTACACTGTAAAATGTCTGCGTCTTCCATGCTTTCAGTGACTATTTGGGACTTCGGCAATAGTCGTGTGCTACAATTCTAAGCAACAAGCGATATTTTGCGGTAATGCTATAAAATGTAATTCACCATTCCCGAGGAATATATATGTATCATCATTCATAGAAACCTTTAAGAGGTGAATCACATTAGTGCATATATTGACCGGGTACTCGGCATTACAAGTATTATCCTGGATGACACAACATTGGAAGTACTATCAATATACATAGAACTGTACTGTTTGTACGTAAACGCGCATAATCAATAGACTGAACTGTACTGTTTATACGTAAACGCATGTAATATATAGATTGAACTGTACTGTTTGTATGCAAACGCATGCAATCAATAGATTGAACTGTACTATTTGTATGTAAACGCATGCAATCAATAGATTGAACTGTAATGTTTATACGTAAATGCATGAATTCAATTGATTAAACTGTACTGTAATCAATAGATTGAAAAGTACTGCTTGTACGTAGACGCATGTAAACAAAATACCGCTTGGATGACTTTAGTCTCATATTGTGGAAGATGCAATATACACACATAATTAATGTCTCTTTCCATCTTAACAATTAAAAACTTTTGAAGTTCATTCCAATATTTTTGTTAACAAGAAATCTGCATCATTTGATTCGTCAAGTTCTCGCAGTTAACCTTTTTTCAATTATCAAGAATTATCAAGAATGATCCCAAAAGTTGAGAAAATAAGACCACACAAATGCAACCATATACGGTAATGGTGATTGGTGATTGTAATGGTGATTGCTAAACTGATATCTTTGGCAGTCATAAATGGAAATACAATTGTCGTGGAATTCTCTGAATATTACATTTGAAAGGTAAATTCTAACATAAATCAATGTATGTCATCAATGAGCTGTATAACATGACGATTTTATCTATCGGCTACCATAAAAAACTTAATGATTCTTGATAAGATATAGAAGTTAATACATACGAATGGACCTTTTATGTTTGTAAATGAAATCGTATAGGTCATGACGTATGTAAGTAATTAATATTTCTTGATAGATGTAGGGCTCATGTTTACTGATGATTCCACCGTACCTTATATGCTTAATTGGCTATTGACTCAACTTGATGAAGATTTGATGATGATGGTGGTGGTGGTGGTCATGATGAATGCTATGATGGTCTTTATATAAACAAACATATGGTTACGTGGCTCCCGATTGAGCTTACTGAAGCTTAGATGATGCTAATGTACTTATATCACCGAACCGTAGGATTGCTTGGCTAATGGCTTAGCTTAATTTTAAGATCGGATTGAGAGTGAGACACAGAGACACGGAGAGAGAGAGAGAGAGAGAGAGAGAGAGAGAGAGAGAGAGAGAGAGAGAGAGAATAATAATAATAATAATAATAATAATAATAATAATAATAATAATAATATATTGTATTAGTACTATGCCATCCATGATGAGAACAGCGGGTTTTGAAAGTATACACTAGCTGTGAGAAAGAGAGAGAGGGGGGGGAAGGGTAGTCGGGTAGCTGTATCGATAGATAAACTAGTGAGAAAATAGACAATGGATGAGTAGCGTAAAATTGGGAAGTTGCTAGCTGCATACATTAAGACAGATGCGGTTTGTTTTCCGACAGCAAGAAGTTTTGGTGGCTGTACAGTATAATTCTTTCTCTTGGCCTTTTATGCTTGAAATTCAGATTTTGCTATGCAGCTGAAAAATAAATGAATTAAGAAATTGCTGTTGCTTTGAAGTTTGTTTTAAGTGTAAAAATAATTTATCAGTTTATCAGTAACGTAACATTCGATGAGCAGGTTATCAGAACCGAAAAGACATCCATTTTAGTCTCTTGGATATATTTGTAATCTTTTTCATGGAAACTATCATTTTTGCATTCTTAGAAACTTTTTGTCTTTGAATGCATGAAATATATTGGTGTCACCAGGTTATCTGTTTTTAAAACAAACACCGCTGGGTATCCTGTTCTGGTTATCATTTACAAATACGATTACATGTCTGAAATATCCACTTGCAGCTTAATGAAAATAGTAATATTAAATGCGTAAAACTAGAATATTCCAAGCAAGAATGATCTACTTACTTATAATCGATTAATGAAATTTCCCTATGGAATGCTTTGTCATTTGTCTTTTTGACCAATATTAAATTGCCATTAGTGGTCACAATGTCCAACAACTAGTTAATGCTACGACTCGATGTTCCTTAACTATGTAATAGATGAAAGCTCAAATCAAGAATGCAAGTAGAAAATTTATAAAGAACTTACCGTATTGTAAATTTAAATCACAAATAGTTACAACAGTTGTCACAAATTCACAATTTTAGAGTATTCCAAATGAATCCAAAGATGTTCCAACGAAAATACAATTTTTAATGTGTTGTGCCAAAAGCTTAGAATAGTGTTTGTTGATGTTCTAACAGTTTTCATCACTCGCAATGATGTAATCCCAAATGTACATTAATGAACTCGCATTAATCCAAAACTAGTGATTTAGTCTGACAAATATTGATGAGCACCTCGTAATTCCAATAATCATTTTAATAAATCCTCTAAAAATATTAACTGAAACACAGCTGAAATTGATTCTTCTAAAGACTGATGTTAAGATAGAACTAATAATTGTTTACCTCAAACTTATAAACAGTCATAAACAGTCACCTGTATTATGACACAGCAAAATGCCCTACACACACACACAGACACACACATACACACACACGAGCATTACTTACATTAGGAGGACCTTATAAATCCACATACATTAGGAGGTCCACTTCAAGGAAAGCATGTATACGTTTCCTTTATTGCGGATTTTGTTTGCTTTTAAATGAAAACATATATCAGAGTCTAGATGTTTTGAAAAATGACATTTTTATTTAATTTATTTGATGTGTTTTCTACTTACATTGGGTGGGTGACACATGAGGTAAATGGCACACACTACGGGACACAGGTTTACACACATGTAGTTCCACTACACTTAAGAGGACTTCGCAGAATTACCTCCTCCTTGTCCAAAGGAAGATTTCAGAATTTCGTTTGCTTCTTAATCAATGTTTCCAACTTTACTTGATGTAGTAGTAATAAAAACGAAAACAACACAATATATATATATATATATATATATATATATATATATATATATATATATATTAGTTATTTTACTTTAGCATAAGCTATTATGATGCTATAAATAACCCAGTAAGAGCTATTTAAGGGATTTTATGGATCCAAATAAGACAATAAAAACATGCAATTAC
This sequence comes from Unio pictorum, assembly GCA_030141615.1. Classification (NCBI taxonomy): domain Eukaryota; kingdom Metazoa; phylum Mollusca; class Bivalvia; order Unionida; family Unionidae; genus Unio; species Unio pictorum. Next base: position 22,468,570 of record JARLTB010000107.1, read on the forward strand.
ACAACAATAAATTGTTTTGGCAGTAGCATATTTAAATTTTTATTAAGTTAAGACTATACATTATTTGAGCGAGGGGAAATCAAAAATGTTAAAAATAAGACAGTCATAATAGTAATGAATAAAACAAAATATTTAGTAACTATTTAAGTTTTATTTCAGACAAATAGGCTGGATAGTCGTGGATCCAGACTACAAAATCACTAACTTGCATTTTTATACAAAATGGCAACTGACTCCAGGCTTCCTTAATTATAATATCTCCGATTACACCAGTTATTATTGACATAGCTTATGACGTAAATAGATTCCAACCAATACAAGTTGGAGTAAGAGTCTTTACTACAACTTTTTCTTCATTCAGTCATCCGACACATCGCTCAAGACTCGTTAAAGCGATTCCTTTAATTAAAAGGTCATTCAACAATCGTGTCAATCATGGTCCCGGACATTGTTATTGCGAAGAATGAAATATCTTTTTTTTCCTTCTCGACTTAATACAACTGCGTCTCAAGTAATGAACAAACATTAAAAAATGATTTAATTGGATCACCTCTATATTGATGTTTCATTGAAGAAAGTATACCACCCATATTTTTCTCTTGCGAGTATTACCTGACTCAAACTCGAATCAAAACTATTTACTGAGGAGAAAACACAACGGCGTTGCCAAAGGACCAGCAATTCCTTTTTATAAATGCAAGTGTTTCCTAATTGTACATAAATGTAAAATTGTACTGGCCTTTAAGATTTGAACTAAAAATGTCTTCTTAACCGCCATGTGCTACTACGAAGTAATAATTATGCAATGAAGCACAGTGAGTAATAGATGCAAAGCTTGTTATTAGTTACAGGAAAAACGTAACGAAGCTGTTCTGTAAGAGTGATATACATAAATATTTTCTAAACGCCGCTTTCGTTATGTACATTTAACCACATTATATAGTAAAGTAATCTCTCTCTCTCTCTCTCTCTCTCTCTCTCTCTCTCTCTCTCTCTCTCTCGCTCGCGCGATGGAATATAAAAAAAACCTATCACTTTAGCGTGATCGTGCTGCGCAGTCTCTATGAGCCAGTGTACTATGTAATAGAAGAAGAAGAAGAAGAAGAAGAAATAATAATAATAATAATAATAATAATAATAATAATAATAATAATAATAATAATAATAAGAAGAAGAAGAAGAAGAAGAAGAAGAGAAGATGAATGTTAATAGTAGTAGTAGTAATAGTAGGGAAAAAAAGCTTTAATGAGGATAGCACATTTGGTCATGATTGACCCATCTGAAATGTAGTCCTCAAATGTTTAATTAGTTATATTTTAAAAAAAAAAGAAAAAAAATACAAAATCGTTCACATAATCAAAAAATATCGCACTCTCCTTCATACATATTTAATATGAATGAATATATGCCATTATACTTGAAAACATATACATGGATAAACAATACTCTATACATAAGTACATACATTTCAACATAAACAATATAATAAGGTCTGGACATATTATTTATGGACATAATGATAAAGTTTTGTATTCAGAAACTGTAATGTCATTCCGACTGGTCAAGAAAGAATTTCTGCATGATGTTTTAAAAGAATAGTATTCTCAGAGGTAAGGAACTCCGTGCTGATACAATAAATGGGCTTTTGTAATGGTTCGTTGTCGACCACCGAATCTAGAGATCGATGTTAGTCGTCGATCAAGTGATTACGCTCGGAATTTCACGTTCTTAATTTAGTTCGGTTAGATATATAATCTGGAAAAAAATATATTTTAAAGACTTGTGTCATAAATCGTTTATAAGTCCCCTAACGATTGATGCTTAGACAGGAATAAATTTCTTTACTTCAAACTTCTAGACAGTCATCTGGCTTCAGAAATGACAAAATGTCCTGCACCAACATCATTCTCAATGGAATTTTCCATGAAACTAATTAAAATTTCGTTTCTCGAAGTCAAGACTATCTAGAACTCTAGAATGGTTCCAAAACGTTTACGCTGCGTAATATTAGGCATGTAGACCAAATCTTCTACCATCAGAGTACAGACTGTTACTCGTGTTGGAGAATTTAGTACCTGTGTAAGTAAGGTTGTGTAGTTGAAACGTGTGAACATTTAGCGTTAATGTCAGACAGGAAATTAAAGTCTCTCATGATACTTACTTCATTGTTGGAAGATGATAAAGCAGCCTTTGGCTCGTGTCCAGATTGGTCAGTCATTCATAAAATGGAATTTTAAGGTCTGTAATCTGAGCAAATACTAATTAGATTAACTACTGAGGAAACGATCCATATTGATTATATAGTAGATATTTCAAAATATGTTCTCTTGTATGTTAAGTAATTTGACTATCCCTCTTCATATACTTTGTGGTTGATCTGGTCTTTCCAAAGGAATTTGCTAATGGGGATAGCAGTCAGGCACATTACAATCTAGAAACATTTCGCATAGCCCAATACTGTAAGGATGGATTCGTCTTGTATTGCAAGTTTTAGTTCGATACTTTGCAAAACATTCTTTTTCATACCAAAGTTTTACATTTTTCTCAGTCTATGTAGGAATAGAAGACCGATTTATTAGTTGTTCTCAAACTGGAGGAAGAGACATTATAACATTGGTATGCACAGATAGAATTTGTCCTTTTGAAAGACAGTCGGAACAAATATCTCCAAGAACAATGATACTTAGTTTTAACTGAGGTATATGTATTATTATCAATGTATTTAGCTTGACGTACGTCTGTTATGTACGTACTGTTTGATTGAAGGGTCTGACCTTATATTACGATCATGCAATGTACTGTTGTGTGTTTATGTTCCCATCCATTACGGGCTTGCATTGCAAATCTGGGGATTTTATTGCTTATGTTGGTATTGGGCAGTTAAAAAGTTTTACCCACACTCGTAGATGTTGTTTTGAGTACAGGAATAACACTATGGCATATGTTTCAATAGGTTTGGTGTGCCCGCGTCTTTCATGTGGATTAGGTCGGAGTGAAAGAAAGTAGATGATAGTTGACCCGAGGCTGGCAAGAAGCTGTCGTGGTTCGATATGTATGGTACGTTTAATGATCTGCCAATGTGTATCGGTATGTAATCAGCTTGCATCCTATTCACGTCACATCTGGGAATAAGGCCAGATGTAACTATCATGTCTACCTTTTACCATCAACTGCTTCATGAGGGACATGTATTTGATTTCAAACTGGTTTAATGCCATTTCTCTATCAGTGTCATTTGCACCTACTCGGACAATAATTGTATGGTATTTGTTTAGGTCAAGTTTGTTCAGTTCTCTTTTGAGACTGTAAGTGATGGCACCAGGGTATGATTTCACAAGTACCTCGCGTGAAAGTCCTTTGGTATTGATTCCTTTGTGGAGAGATAATCCTGTAATTAGTGGTATGGTTGGTTTTGGAGGAGAAGTCCATTTTGATCGGAGAGTGTTCGTATCTTTCTTTAGCGCGTGTTGGTTTCAGTTCTTGGTTTACTCCTGTCTGACTAGTGGCCGTTTCATTATTCGGATGTTTTAAATTGATTTTATAAATTCCGTTATATTTTGTTTTGTTAACAATATAGCTGTTGTCTTAACGTTTCATGTTTGGCATCCCATGTTTGCTGTTGGAATTCAAGTTGTATTGAGGTTGATTTGTCATACACATCCATGTATTGTTTGATGCAGTATATTTGGCTGTTTCTTTACAAATTGTGATTCTGTTTTGACAGAAACTGTATTTGGTTTTATCTTTAGGTTTTCCTATCCCTTTCTTGCTATCGTCGCAATGAATTTCGTTTCTCGGATAATTGGAAAGATCAAACAGTTCATTATGCCCCTAAATCTCTTTCATGCATCAGCGAATCGGTGTCTGTGAACTGCAATTCAGCACTTGGTCACACATTTTTTATCAAATCATAATTGTACCAGTACATTAGCCACATTGATAGTTCCAACAGTCATTCCAACGTAAATTGCTTTATTTAGCATTAGGGTTATTTTTTGTGGACTGCTACCAAGTTTTCGTTAAATCTTTTCATGCTGACAAAAGTATCATTTGCTACAATCGTATTTTGTCGTTTAATGGTGTTTATAATCTCCGCATAAACCCGCTTTTTAACATTATACTTTCTCTTTCCAAATAGACTATTCACAAGTTTTTCTCAAATTATGCAGTAGCCACCGCTCTTCTGCTGGTATTAGCATTAATATATCCTCGCATTCAGGGTGATTGATTGAACTCTATGAACCTTTCTCAGCACTAAACCACGATCAAGAGCTTCTTTCAGATTTTTAAAAATGCAAATAGTACCACTCTTTGTTGAATATATTCGGAACTAGTTTATTGACAAAAGATATTCCGAGTTTACATTTTTTGTTTGAGATCGAGTTACCCTGAGGATGATAGATGATCGTCTATCAACATCGATTCTTGCCAGAAGGGAATCAATATGCTCGCTATGAAGTTCTGAAGGATATTCAGTAAGAACCTCAACACAATATCCAACATCATCTGGTACCTTTCTGTCCGTTTCTTTGTTAAACTGTTCTTCACCAATCTACCTGAAGCCACCGCATGGCATAGGTTCCAACATCGCGTAACAAAATAAATTATTAGCGTAAGATAATCAATAAAAAGTAATATTATGATCATATTATCTCGTATATTTGTTGCAAGTACTCGCATATTTCCTTATTATAACATTTATTCCACCCCTTTTACCTTTCCCTATAATGCAGAACCTGTCAGCGTCAGTGAATAGTTCAATTGTTATTCCGCTGTATTTTAGCAGATAATCTCACAACAATTCATGTGCTGAGTAATACAAACCTGGATCCAGTCTATTATTCGTATAAATAACATCTGAAAATTTCGAAAACGTCAGCTAGTTACGCCTTTTATCGTGTATAAATAATGACAATCACCAAGGTTCTGACAATCAAGCTCGCGAAAATTTGTTGGCGTACTTGTCTGTTGGGATTTCTTCAGTTAAGACCAGATACGTTTTGACTGACATCCTGTTGTTGTTCTTTAGATAATTTCTAGAAAGATGCAGTGTCGAGTTTTGGTCTGACTTTATGACTAGTTTTTGTAAAATTTCTTGGCCTTCCAGATACATCAGTTTCCTTGTTGCTCTTGTCATAACTTGTGCTGTTTATGACGCTGATGCTATTTCAGAAATAACCTGACAAGCGTGTGGGACACGTTAATCTTGTCGGTGATCTTTTTGTCCGACAGTTTTTTCTACTGCAGATGCGGCTCCTGTTGTAAATGCTATTGATGCGTCTATTGCGATTGGCGCAGCTTTATACGCACTGCCGGGTAATGTACAACTATCTTCGAGAAAATGTTTAGAAGAAACCTCGTATATTTTGTAGATAAATATTCGTTGCTTTATTCCTTGTCAGAATCGTCAGATAATTGTTTGATCCGCTAGCGAACACCCATCAATCTCGGGTGCAGAAAGAACTTTACAGTTTTGTTATTAAGATCAAGCTGACGTCCCAATTGGTCTGTCAGTATCATTGTAATGACCGAAATCTGACTTTCAACGCCAATCGGATAATATACAATTTGTCTCTATTTAACCTGCATTACGGTAACGAGCCTGGTTAAATGTCAGGACTAAAACTATAAATCGTTTGTCCGGTACTTCCTTGTTATGTGTTGGAGCTCATCGCAATTGAACAATTTATCAGAATTGTGTTCACATCTGTGATGTTGACATGAGACTCGCCTTCATAAGATATTGACTCAACGGCGACATAGCCATACTGCTGTTTGCTAAACTCTAGTAATGATCCGATGCTGTTCTTGCTAAAATCAGCAAGCAAATTATCTTAACGCGATCTTTGCTCGTAGTGTTTTATTTTGGAGCCAGCTCAAATTATTAATTATACCGCCGTTTCCTGCTATTATACATGTATAATCTTGTTTAAATCTGTTATGTCGTAAGCACCTTGTGGTATCCTAACAGAAGTCCCACGTTCCAGACAAAACGTGAAATCATCACTGACCCGTATTTTACGTTGGACTTTGAATACCAAGTAGTAGCTTAAACTAATTATATTTTATACCGCTGGTTCGGATCAAGTTCGATTGGCGGGTTGTTCGTGCTGTCAACTGTAGTTTGAGATAAATCGAGTATCAACTTTTCAGCAATTTGTGCTGCAACATGTTGCTGCTTTTCCTCAGAATGAAATGTAATAGATAGCATTTGCACGCGGATTGCGATCAAAACGTTATGCAGCACATTATTCGTCTGTTAGAGCAACCGTTTGACCATAGATCTAACAATTCAACAATTTCATTGTCGCCTGCGGGTATAAATTAAATGTATGTTATAAATCGGTTGGCGTTCTGAATTATAACATATATTCTGTTGATAGTGGCTTAAAAGGAGGGTGGCTATTCTGCTTGTCGGCTCGTAAGTTATCTTTATCTATTTTTTGTAACCATCTGTATTGTGATGGTGGCCGATTAGGTAACGTGCTTAAATTCTATATTCAACATTACATGTACAAATCGCAGTTGGGACTACATTTGTATCTCTAAATACAATGTTATGTCACAATGCAATAACGCAACAGTACCGTCGGGGTCTTTGATAGTTTTCTAATTTTATAAAACGTTATAAACTGAAACATTTTACCTTCTAGAAAGAAAATGAAAATGTTTTGTTAACCTTGAGATTGGGAGTTATAAATATTTAGCAAAGGTCGCGAATGTTGCTCTAACAAGAACATTATCAATGGTCTAGAAACCTTTCCTACTGGTTAGTGTCCGCCGCGGAAGCGGAAGGTCGTGGGTTCCATCCCAGGCCGAGTAATACAAAAGACTTTAAAAAAATGATACTAACAGCTGCCTCACTTGGCGCTCAGCATTAAGAGGTTAATGTTAGGACTGGTCGGCTCGGTGTCAGGATAATGTGACTGGGTGGGACAAGATGCTACATGTCTGCGGCATGATGCCCCAGTGTGTGCTAGACATTATAAACTGCCTCACTGCAGACATCGTAGCGATATGACTGAACAATTGTTAAAGCTACGTTTAAAATCCTAATCACACACATCTTTACACTAACTTTCGCAGAAAACTTATTCTATTCCGTTAAGTACAACTATCGTAAGCCTGGCTTTTTCGCTGACGAACATCACTTACGGCTTCCATTTTGGGGATTGTATCCATACGCCGACAACCTTGGCTGACATGTTTGAATGTTAAAAGTAACGTAATTGTCCCAAACACTTTACTACTTTTCTTTGCTTATTTTTATGATTTGTTAATGTCAGTCTAATATGTCTTAGAAGTTAAAATAATTCAAATTCTTAATAATAATTGTGCTTATGTATGACATGTTGCCCATGCTTATTATAGCACCCCCATTAACACAACTTCAGCTGGGGAGGGGGGGGGAGAGGAGGTTACACATTGTCGGAGTAGAGTAAAACTTGCTTGCAGTCTGAAATCACAATAAGCCTAAATAGAAGCAATCGGTTCAAAAAAAAGAAACATCCGAAATTATCAAGTCTGAGTTTACATGGTTTCAAGCCATGCAGTCCCTTGTTTAAAATGAATGCTTGCAACGAAACCCACTTTGCGCTTGATGTGGATCCAGGTGACATGACCTGACAGATGGACATGGGTAACAGTACACGAGCCTGTTGATTGGATCCGATCTTGTGTCTCTCTTATCACAGCTTAAAACTGAAAGAAATACTGGCACATATGCACTTTTTAGACGCTCTTTGTACAAGTTGACGTCTGCTACATACGAACTTGCAACAGCTTCAGGTAAGTGTTCCATCATTTCAAGTACAAATTTCCGAAGTCTTCATCTTACGTTTTATGCAAAATGTTAACATTCTGCATTAAAGATAATGTAGTGAATATACCACATCAAATGTCATATAAAGTGTGGTTGATGCAATGCGTACGTGTTTTTGTAGGTGACAGTTTATCACAAAATTTACACTTTACTCAGATTACCTAGCCGCTAAATAGCCTACTCGTGTTGGGGGTCTCGAGTGGCCGAGTGGTCTAAAGCGCTTACCGTTACGGATCATTACCATCTCACCTGTCTGCGTGAATTCGAATCTCGGGCTCAGCCAATATGGGTATGTGAGAGAGCTTTAACCCTAAAACAACAACAACCTACATGTATTGCTGTGACGTAGGCACCAAACTAAGCAAACCATTGATACGTGCATTCACATATATTTCATAATAAATATAGAGTCCATTTAAAATCAAACTAGGGTTACTGCTTGCTCATGCGCGCAGGATGATTTTGTTGGATCTGGTGACCCTACAAAAGAGCGCATCAACATAAACGCGTCGACAAAAGAGCGCCGACAAACGAGCGCAAGACATACACTGGACGTTGAACAGAGCAGACGTGTATTTCTTGAGCTCGTAATTCACACAGATGTGAGAGCTTGTATTTCATAAAGCAAAGGCGCGTAAATCCACCGGAGAGCTACTGTAGGAATACTATGATAAAGGAATACGATGAAAAAGGACTACTATGAAATATAATAATATTTAAAGAAACAAAACGGATACAAAGTGAGTAGATTTCAGACGTCAAAATAATCAAGCAGTTGAACTAGCACGGGAAAAAATGTCGGCTAAGAGAACAATGTTACATCTACAAAAATATTTCAAAACAAGGCGAATAGAACTGAATGGCGGGGAGTATATAGAATGCAGATATAAGTATGGGACACATGAAATTTTATTCCCAGACTTGAATGGAACAGGAAAACCAAGTATAACATCAATACTAGTACATTTACAGATAACAAATGAGCGGGTATCTGCCAATGTGTACTCCATCAACTATGCAAAAAATGGCTATCTCGTACCATACAAAGAAGAAACACCGGTTTTACCACATGGAAAAATGATAATCTGCGGACATAGAGCTATAATTAAGAATCCAGATCCCATTTTGAGGAGAATTAAAAAACAAACAGCAGAACTCCACATAACAGGTGTACCGATAGAAATACCCACAGAAATGGTTGTACAACGTTTCGAAGAGAAATATGGATTAAAGGTGGAAAATTCAAGACTCTGACAAATACCAGGATTTAATGTTTTCAATGAAACAAGGATACTGGAAATAGAGAGAACAAAACTACCTACAATTAAAAGAACATGTTTTATATATGGCTTCCTGGTAACAACCTGGTATAAAGGATGCATACACCACAGGAAATGTAATAAATGTGGAGAAACGGGTCATACACCCAAAAAATGCATTAGAGGGCCACAAATAATACCAGAAATACCGGATATACAAATAACAACAAACTCAAGGCAGGCAGAACAATTGACATCAGCTATAAAACAAACAATCCCTACAAATATAAACAAAGAACAAATCATAATTAGAATTGATAATCAAACATCAGTAAGAGATTCAGGGATAAAACAACCAAAGCAACAGCGACCAAAACAACAGAAGGAACTTCAGGAAACCCAGAAACAATCAAAAAGGAAGGAAAAAAGTCAAAACCTAGAAGAAATGGAGGCCACAATACAGAAAGCAGAAGAAACCAAATCCACTCCAGATCAAACAACAAGAAGAACGGAAAATATGATGAGAGATGAAATAGGTCCAACGATAAAATAATCACAACATATACTAAAACAACAGACAAAACAAGAGAAATTCAGAACAAATCAAAAAAGAAAGAATAAAGGATCACAGTACAGAAATTAGAAGAAAACGAGTCCATCCAAGATCAAACAACAAGAAAAACGGCATTAGATGACGAAATTGAAAAAATGATGAGAGAAGAAATGTGCAGAAGAGCTCGAGAGGAATATGAAAAGGAAAAACCACAAATAATAAGACGAAGAGAAAAACGAAGACAGGAAAGACAAGAACAAAAAAGATGTAAACTATCATATGACGAAACACTGGAATAAATCGTAATTTAATGATTTTGGAAAGAAAAAAAATGATAAAAAATAAAAATAAATAAATAATAAAAAAAAAAAAAAAAGAAAAAAAAAAAGAAAAAATATATATATATAGCATACAATCAAATTATAGCATAACATCCTACTAAAATCAAGGGGGGACCCCGAGTGGCCGAGTGGTCTAAAGCGCTGTCCGTTACGGACCACTGCCATCTCACCTCTGCCTGCGTGGGTTCGAGTCTAAGATTCGGCTAATGTAGTTAAGTGAGAAAGCTTGCCAGTAGCTTCTCGTGGGTCGGTGGTTCTTTCCGGGGTTTTTCCGGTTTCTTCCTCCACCACTAATACTGGCCGCCATGTATAGCCTATATATTGTGCTAAAAAAATGGCGTTAAACCACAAAAACAAAACTAAAATCAAGGGAGAGCCCTTACCTTAAAAATGGTCTGCAAAGATCAGGGTAAGGAGTACTCTCCAAAAAAAAAAAAAAAAAAAGACGAAAGAGCTCAATACCAAAAGAGCTCCGACGAAAGAGCGCCGATTAAATTATAGAGTAGAGATCAAGTAGAGAAGTTTTCAAATGGTAGAAATTTTAATTTTATAAAAAAAAAAAAAACATTATTGAGCAAAAGAAATATGTTGGCAACTATGCTATCAAGTATGAGAGATCTAACAGTTATATAGAGAAGTTTTCAAATGATGGAAGCTTTGATCTATATACGTTGGTACAAACAGACTAGCGATCAAAGAATATGTTGGACGTGTATATATAGTTACAAATTTCTATTTAAGTTCACCGTCTTCTGCAGTTTTACATCATTTACGAAATTACACTAGAATAGTTGTACAAATATTTACATGGAAATAATCGAGTCATAGAAGGGGAAGATAGTGCTATTAATTCCTTTTAAGTCATTTTAAGTAATGATTATAATTTAGTTAAACATTTACCTGATTTATGCAGAAGTGATTTCTAATTTAAATTGTAATAAACTTCAATTTAAGCATTTCAGACTTTCAATTACTAAAATTATTTGCGCTATTTTGCTTTGCGCTCTTTCGTCGGCGCTCTTTTGGTATTGAGCTCTTTTGTCTTGCGCTCATTTGTCGGCGCTCTTTTGTCGGCGCTTTTTTTACCTGCGCTCTTTTGTCGGAGTGCCGTTGGATCTACCATGTCGGAGACGTTGCAGTGGCTTTGAAAAAGAAAATTTGAAAAGGTGTTTCATTGAAATAAAATTTGGCTAATGTAGAGTTATGTCAACAACATATGTTTCAAAGGCAAAGAATGTTTAACGAAATTTGTATCAGGATTAACAGTAAATCAATCTGATTTACAACGCTGTATACTGTACCTTGCAACCAAATTATTCTAATCGACTTCTAATTATATTTTAGCAATACCACATTTCATATGAAAATCACCCATACATTAAGAAAATAATTAATAGAAAAATGACATTACAGTCTTCTGATGTAAAAATTTAGCATTTAAAAGGAGAGGGTAGCAGCTCATTGACAGCCAAATGCGAGTTCGTTTAAAATTTAACGATTTTGTAATTGTTTACTGACAGAAACCGTTTCGATTTGTAGACTTTGCATTTTCCATGCATTCGTTGGACAAATTACACGGTCAAATTTAAAGTCATTGCAAGAACTAATTTTACCGTGCGAAAGATCTAACTTACTCTAAAGTACACGAATTATTTATACCTTCCTACTAGTCTTATAAACTTATATACCAAGTTCCTTGATATACCAAGTTCCTTGTTAAGCAAAGTATAGGCCTATCATTATTTCTTTTTCAAATACGGTTGTCATGCCAAACAGTTTATCTTTAATGACGTACATTCATCAAAAGTATTTATGTGCTTTGGTTAATCGTTGTTGTTGTTTAAAGCAAGTTATGTAGCATATACTGTCAACAAAAAATATTTTTATTTTCAGAAGTCCGTAATCATTCGAACCAGCACACAGGGACACCTGCTTATAGTGGATGCCCGTTTAGAATGAACATACACCCATCACTTGACATACCTATTCATACTGCGAATACCGGACTCTTTTATCGAATGCCTACTCACAACCGACAGAATCAAATTTTTATTTGGAATAAATAAAAATTACTTTATTCTTTTAATTTATATTTTCAAATACGCTGGTAACAAATTTTTAATTCTTGCTGTGTTCCCATACAATTACAAGTGATGATATACTTCCTCTTCTGTCCACCAACATGCATCTTATATATTCAAACGTTTGATTGTTAAAAATCGATTAAATGTTCAATAATTAATTTAAAGATTAAAAACAAGTTAAACATATATTTAACTATACTTGATAAAATGCGGGAGATGGTTGGTTCCAAACCCGACCGAGTCATAGTCATACCAAAGACTAATAAAAAATGGTACTAACAGTTGCATCGCTATGCCCTCAACATTAATAGGTTAGTGTTAAGACTGGTCGGCCTTGTCTTGTAAAAAGAGACTGCTGTGCAGCTTGTTGAGATTGTAATTCCTTAATCTTACTTTTTCGTAGTTCACTTTTGGCTGGAAAATCCCTCTTGTATGTTTTGTGTGCCCTTTTTTTAAATGTCTCTCCAGGTTTCCTTTTTTATGCTATTGATATGCCAGGTTTGCATATCAAACACACACATTTTGAATTCATCATTGTAAAAAAATAATCGTCTTGCCATTCTGAATGAAAATGATAAGTTTTTTCTCTTCTTACTCTACGCAGTAGTAACCATTTACTTGCTCCAAATCAACACAAAATGAACAGCTTTCCGATGCTGATACTGCTGGACCCCATTGAGCCTACAGCAGGGACGCTATGTAGGCTACGCATATTGAGCTTACTGGCGCCTTATCGTTTTTTTTTTTTTTTGTTTTTTTTTAATACCTCGGCGCTAATTTGAGGGTGGCGTATTATCTGGCCTGATTGTTTTAATTCACTGCTATGTTATAAGTGAACCAGGAGATGACAGTATGTGATCGCATTGTGATCACACAAAATTAATTGTAACAATAATACAGTCTAAGGGAGGCACGCACTTGAGATCGACCTGTGATCATCCAAAGATAGACCGGTCGATCGCGATAGACTGGTTAGGCATCACTGTTATAAACACTGCAGACATAGTAGCGATATGAATAAAATTTTGTTGGAGCTACGTTAACAATCCAAATCACACACACGCACGCACACACACATAAACATCGGCGCCAACAAGATCTCTCTCTCTCTCTCTCTCTCTCTCTCTCTCTCTCTCTCTCTCTCTCTCTCTCAGTATTATTTAATAAGTTTTTTTTATAAAATGTAACAAATTATTCCGAATCCATCAAAAAGTTACCTATGGAAAAAATTGAGTTACATATTTTCGGCACGTTATTGTAGGTGTTTACATATATCGCCATGTCCATCATTTCAACATGACGTGTGCTGACCATTCATAGGCAGTTTTCGTTAGGCATACGTTGTGTTGACTGATGGAGGAAATTGGAAAAGCCACAGAAAACCATTATGCTTAGATGGGCGACGAAAGTCCTTGCACGCTCGGGATTGGATCTAGAGCTATAAATTTCACAATCATTAGATTATTATCCAATGTACAGGGTCATATTATCGAATTCGGACAGATTTTAGATATTTTGATTTAATATCAATAAATCTCTATTAGTTGTTCAACTCGGTTAATCTACAATGATGAGAATAAATATTAAAAATTAAAGTCTGAAAATATTATTACGTTTATTAAGAAAATTATAAAAAAAAATATATCAACACGTAATTACTAACCCTGTTCACCGGTCTTTCGTCTAGTTTTCACATCTAGTTACTTTAATTTGAATCTTCAATATTGAATATTCGGGGTTTTATTCATATCACAATGATCAACTCGGGGATTAATTTAAAAATTTTAATCAATTCAAAAGCAAAAGTATCCTTCTAACGGCACAAAAAAAGAGTATTCTTGCAATGCGAGCATTAATGCAAACATGAATGTTTGACAATTATTTAGCGTTCAAAAGTTTTCAATGGCGATGGTCATTATCATAGGTTTTTAACCGTCTCTGATATGCCCCTCTCTGATAAAGAATCGATACATAATAATGCTTTGACATAATTGTTTATCACTTAACTACAAATTAGTTTCATCTATTTACATTTGGAAACAGAAGAATTGTAAAAGAAAAGACAATTTTGACTTCAAAATAGCTTGCACCAAGTATTCGGTCCAAGTTTATCGATTTCCATCGTAACTCACTTTGAACAAGGTTCAATAATATCTGCCAATATTGACATTGCATATACTTCGTAGAGACAGTATAATACTATCAAGCAGTTAAGTTGATTCATTTGCATAGAAAAGATGTGATTAATTAATCAATTAATTGTTGAAATCTCTGAATAATGGGGTTGTTGTTTTTAAAAATGTTTTGTACAAAGCGGTTCAATAGGATAAAAATGGTCCAATCACTGATTAACATAACCTTACCTTTATAATCAATGTTTCCTTGTATGAAACTTTCATAAATAAAAATGAAATTCCTTTAAAGAACATAGTTAAAATGTTAAGAAAATTGGATATAAAAGTCGAAATTATCTAGCTCTGAATTTTAGATTATCTTCTGAAAAATATGGGTGTTTATTTGTTTGTTGGACATCGAAGAATTTCTATTGAAATTTCGAATGTTTTTATTCATATCATTAATATGACGATTGTATTGGATTAATTCAGTATTCATAGGTATTTTAGTTTGATTGATGACCCGCGAAATTGAGGGGATTGAGTACAACTATAACTCTTTTATATACTTTTGTTATTTTTTGAAGGACAGATGTCATTTTCTTTGAGCAAGATTGTGTTTACATTTAATTCAGGACTTTCCAGATACAAACAAAAATCCTTAAAGTTCTATGAATATAGTACATGCATTGTAACTGTTCTCATATTGTTTGCATTTATTCTTCTTAAAAAAAATAATTAAAGAATGTTGCATTGTCAGCTTCAGCAAAAGAGGGCGGTGTTCTTTACCTTGCTATTTAACCTAATATACATTATAACCTTTTAACTTTATCGGGTAACAGTCTGAGGATATAAGGATACATATAGGCGTACTAAAGTCCCTTTTTTCTCCGATGGAAGGGAGACTTGTAGTTATCGGGTCCCTCTGTGAGGAAGCGCAGAACCTCCTTCTGCAAAGTGGTTGCTGATCTACGCAATAGCAGATCAGAAGTATTCACTTCTGCCATAGGAACCCCAACAGAAGATGCGGATCTGACCAAATTGGGACGGGAGGCATCATTATCTTGCTGGGACTCCTGCTGCGTCTGTTGCTTGGACGACGGAGGTTGAGGGGCGTTTTCAACAATCTTGTTTTGTCCCTGGTCTCCAGTGGCAGTAAACAATAGATTTTCCTCCCTTTTGAAGCCTCCAATAGGAATATTTACTTGACTTCTACGTCGCCTTGCGCTGCTCAGTATAGATGTTCGAGAATTATCTGGAATGTTCAATTGACTAAATCGTCTGTGGCTAATTTCTTCCTTGGATTTTCTGAGACTTTGTAAACTTACGATTAGCGATTCTTTTCTTTTGGGAACATCCCGAAACCGGTTGTAACTAAACTTGGGTGTATCACTTCTCGTTGGACTCTCCTCAACTGTATGCTTCTGAAGGCGTGAGAAGCGTTCCCAGACCATCTGTTGTTGACGTTGTGTCTCTGTGCAGAAGATGGACTGGTTCCTTTGATAGTACTTTAGTTTCCGTTCACATTCGGCACGTAAGTCCTTGTGTTTCCGGTAAAGATGAGTCCTTCGTGGATAGTCCCACATGGACTCAAATCGTGCATCTTTTGTATAATCATAAAAATTGTCCAGTGTTGCTCCAGATCGTTCAGGGTTGTCAGCCATGAATTCCTTAAACTGTGAAATACAAAACGCTGAATATGATTTTAGTTTCCCTTTCTTATTCTTTGGAATTTCACTTTCATTGTCTGATTCGTATCATGATTATGTTGTGGTGATGTATGCAGTATCCTTGGATTCTTATCTTTTGTAGAATCTAGAGCACAAAATATAAATAAGTCTTAAATTTACAATGTATGAACAAAGTAGATATTCAATAAACAACTTCAACGCTCTGGTTCTTGAGAAATGTCAACTCGGAGCTTTTTATCCGTTTTCTACAGTGCTAGCAAAGTACATACTGAGAGCAGGATTTGTGTATTTCACAAAGAAATAACTAGACTAGGCAGATTCGAGAATTCAACAATCTTAAAACAATTACAACGAGGCCAGTAAAACTATAAGGACAATTAGTTAAGAGAACACCTCTAATTGTACTATCCTTGTTTACAGTATACGGTTTTAACACACACACACACACACACACACGAGGTGAAGTTGTTTGCATTGGCAACATACACAACAGAGAATGCTGGCATATATTTTATAATAACTTTCGTGTGCTGTGACTGAAATTTCTTTAAATGTGGTGATTATGGA